>CM060341.1:39344396-39366896 GCA_030674155.1 Stramonita haemastoma | reverse complement strand
GCCGTCCTCTGAAGGCTCCGCACTGGCCGATTCCATCTTGACGTAGCTGGAAGCCATGGTCCTGATGTCTGTCTGTCTGTCTGTCTGTCTGTCTGTCTGTGTGGTCAGTGGTCAGTTGTGTGGTGAAAGCTGTGCCGCTAGCGTCCTGGAAGGAAGGAAAGAATCACTGTTTTGTCACAATCTGGACGGAGCTTTTATTTATGCTATTTCTTTCTTTTTTTCTTTCGATTTATCTATTAATTAATTAATTAATCAATTAATTAATTAATTTATTCATTTATATCGAGCATAATGAAATAAGCACTCAGTGGTCAGAGCGCTGGCTTTCTCCAAGTCCAGCTAAGCAGCGTTGATCGAGTGGGCTTGCCAGCTGGATGGGTGACCGTTTGCGCGCCTTGGCTTCAGTACAGTCCCCCATTTCACCCAGCTGTAAATGGGTATCTGCCCTCTTTAGGGTCAGGGAAGGTACAGCAGCCAGGAAGAGGAGATGGGCGCCGCCCTCAATATGCTGGCCCCTGGAGAAGCTGAGGTCTCTGATGCCTCGCTCCCCGACAACTGCTTAGGTTAAGGGACACCGTTATCTTTATTTTACCCTGTGTGTATGCAGTTTTGTAAATCTTGTCATCTGTTCCCACTGGCAAAAAATACCCTACTCTTCCGAAAAGCAGAACAGGATTTAACGTGTGCGCAAGATGTTCTGCGTATGATTGCACACGGGGCCTTGATTTACAGTTTCATCCGAAGGACGTTTGGGGAAAGTGGAGTCAGCACTGATGTTAGTTGTTGTTTTTACTGATGTTGGTTTAAAACCAAAGTTAAGCAATGCTTATGTGACGCATTTATTCATAAGTGATACACAGTAGTAAACACAGAAGACATTTATACAAATTATAGAATATTTAAAACACAATTTTGTGTTGAAAAGTATTTACTCTTATTGCCATCCAATGTTTCTGTTCGATTTTTGCCCAGTTTCGCAGATAAAACCACAATCTACCGATCAATATCCTACATTTTGAGGGAATTCAAAGAAATGAAAGATACTGTACAAAATGCAATAGTGGTGATATTGGTGACAAATTTCAGTACATTTTTATTTGTCCAGTGTTTAATGAAGCTCGTAAAAAATGTTTACCAAAATATGACGCTAAACATCCAACACTTTGAAGTATGAACAACTCTTTTCTTCACTAAATCAGAAGTCTCTGCTCAATATTGTTAAAATGATTGATATTATCAGAAATAACATGCAAACTTTGTGAGTTTGACATGTTTAAACCGACATTTTTTTTGGTTTTGTCTATAGTAATTGTTCAAATATTCAGTTACATGGTGCATGTATGCTATTCAGTTATGATTTGGTTTATTGCCGTTATGTTAAATCCTTTATACCCCTGAAGGGATGACAAGAAATAAAGAATTTGAATTGAATTTAAATTTGTTAACTCCAGGGGGAAAATGCCCTGAACAGGAATCGAACCCGGGTCGTCAAATTGCGAGAGCAATGTTTTGACCACTTGGCTACCCCGTTCCCCCTTTTAAACGTTGTCAGCAAGTTTCACTAGGAAATCTATATTGGTTGGGGAAATGGTTGTTGGAAAATGTGACATTTCTCAGTTTGTTGGAAAAAATTAATCTTTTTTATTAGTAAAAGTGACTTTTTCTTTGTTGTTTTGTTAGATAAAATGGCTTATTCTATGATAGTTCTTTGCTGTTGTATCGTTTATATTCAAACGCTTTCTATCTTTCTTGATTGTTTTCTTTTCTCCTTTCTTTTCTTCTTTTCAACTTAGTTTCCCCCCCCCTTTTTTCCCTTCTTTGGTTTTCTACACTTTTCTCTTTTTTTTTTGCCCCATTCCTTTTCCTTTCTCCTTTCTTCTCCTTTTTAGTTTTTTCCTTTCTCTTTCTCTACTTTTTTCTTGTGTTACAGATTTGTTTTTCTTTCTTCTTTTCTTGTTTCTCTCCTGTATTTTTCTCTTTCGTTCTGTCTTTTCTTGCTCCTTCTTTTTACTTTCTGACAATTATGTTTTACGATCTTTGTTTTCTGTTTGTATTTCTACTGTCTGGGTTCTGTTCCGTGCTTTTCTTTCTTCCTTCTTTCTTTCTTTCCCTCTGTCTCTCAATGTTTCCTCGAAGTAAGCTGCCTACCACACACACACACACACACACACACACATACACACACACACACACACGTACACACACACACACACACACACACACACACACACACACACACACACACACACACACACATGTGTATATGTTCAAAATCCCACCATCTTCTTTCCCTCTATCTCTCAATCTTTCCTCGAAATAAAGTACGTGTCGTATATATATAAAATTTCACCTTTTGCTTTCCCTCTTTCTCTCAATCATTCTTCGACATAAGCTATCTACCATACTTATAATTTATTATTATTTTCCAAAATCTCACCTGTTTTCCTCCACAGACAAAAAGGACTAGCGAATAAAACGAGCACAGAAACAGTTACACAACACCACAGCTTCGTAGCACAACTTTGGAGAAAAAAGAACCGCAGTTACATAAACCAGTACACCGATGTGTTGGCTGTCCTGTGTGTGTCGTATACAGCAAAAATCCGGTGTACCTTCAGTTTTTTTTTCTTTTTTTAAGCACACTCCTTTCTCACACAATGATCACTCAGTCAACACTGTAGATCTGTATAATCTTCACTTATCTCCTTGTCCTGAGAAACAAAAACGTATCCTATCTCTGTCAGAGCTTTGTTTGCGTGTGTGTGTGTGTGATTTTAACGACTGAAGACCAGACCAAACTTTGCAAGTAGTTGGGATATGGCAGACGCTAAAGCACCCTTGTCAGTCGTATGACCAGCATGTGACGTCCCGAAACTACACACGTTACAGGAACCACAGGCACATGAGGTGATACCCTTTCGTGAGAAAAGTTATGGTGTTATACAAGTTTTAATCTTTTTCCGAAAGTGATTTTTTTTTACATGAAATATTTGAAATATAGCTGTATTTGGTGCAGTATTCGCTGGTAAGCATGCGCACGAGTGTGTGTGTGTGTGTGTGTGTGTGTGTGTGTGTGTGTGTGTGTGTGTGTGTGTGTGTGTGTGTGTGTGTGTGTGTGTGTGTGTGTGTGTGTGTGTATGTGTGTGTGTGTAGGGGGGTGGAGGGGTGCGCGTGTGCACGTGTGTGTGCATGCGTGGGTGGGCAGCAGAATGCATATAGACCAATCCTTCAAAACAAATGTTTAAGGAACTTTTGAAGAAACATCTGATGAACAAATAATAAGCCCACCCTTATGTTCGACAGATTTGGCTGTTTTGTTGTTATTCACACCCATGTTATTTTGTATTTCTATTATTTTGTCTGTATGACTTGAGTTTATGTTACTGTCTTGAGTTTATTATCTTGTGAGATGAAAATCCTCATACACTTTAGTTTTCAACCAAGGTTGATATTTGTCTTTGTTTGTTTTAGAAGTCAATTTTCTTGATTTTTTTGTGAGGGCAGGATGAAAAAAAGTTGTGTAAACTTAATCTTTTACCCTCTATAAATATCATTTTGACTTGACTTGACTTGACACTGAAACCCCTCTTTTTTCAACATAGGTTGATATTTACCTTTTGATTGTTTTAGATGTCAATTTTCTTGATTTTTTTTTTGCGAGGGCAGGATGAAAAAAAAAATTATGCAAGCTTAATCTTTCACCCTCAATACAGATCATTTATTGTGACTTGACTTAACAATGTGCCTATGAGCGCGCATGACCATGACACGAATTAATAGCATTCTCTAATGTCCTAAAAATAGACACAAGAGCTTTTCCGAAACGTCACCAGCCGACTGTTTGTTGTTTTAGCAAGTGGTCTGTTTACACAGCCCTAATGGGGATTTCGGGAATTCCCTATCTGTCTAAAAATAGTATTTTGATAGCGTCTCACATGACGTGGTGTGTCGAAAGCGACACGTTCATGTGATGATGAAAGTCAAGTCAGGTCAAGTCAAATGATCTTTTTTGAGGGTAAAAGGATCAATGTTAAATTAATTATGAGAAATGAGGTGGCATGAATTCATATATTCATGTGATCATGGAAGAATAAAGTTCAGTATTTCTTCGAAAAGAGACCTGGAGAAATTATACATTCGTCATTATGGAAGACAGATGTAAAGTAATTTTGAGAAAAGAGAGGAGAGGGAAAAAGTGTTGTTTTGAACGATACCTTCCATGTGATTATGATAGAAAGATGTAGATTAATATTGAGAAATGAGACGGAAAGAAAATCAGTACAGTAACACACCCATACTTGCGTGCACACACACACACACACACACACACACACACACACACACACACACACACACACACACACACACACACACACACACACACACACACACACACACACACACACACACACACACACACACACACACTCACACACACACACACACACACACACACACACACACACACACACACACTCTCTCTCTCTCTCTCTACACACACACACTCACACACACACACACACACACACACACACACACACACACACACACACACACACACACACACACACACACACACACACACACACCCCACACACACATACACATACACACACACACACACACACACACACTCACACACACACACACACACACACACACACACACACACCCACTCTCCTCTCTCTCTCTACACACACACACTCACACACACACACACACACACACACACACACACACACACACACACACACACACACACACACACACACACACACACACACACACACACACACACCTCTCTCTCTCTCTCTCTCTCTCTCTCTCTCTCTCTCTCTCTTCTCTCTCTCTCTCTCTCTCTCTCTCTCTCTCTCTCTCTCTCTCTCTCTCTCTCTCTCTCTCTCTCTCTCTCTCTCTCTCTTTGCAAACTGCAGTACATGCATGCATACTTATAGACCTATGTCGAATTGTGTGTGTGTGTGTGTGTGTGTGTGTGTGTGTGTGTGTATTATATATATATATATATATATTATATATATATATATATATATATATATATATATATATATATATATATATATATATATATATATATACATATACATATATATATATATATATATATATATATATATATATATATATATATATATATATTATATATATATATATATAAGTAAGTTAAAGTCTGTCCCGAGCCTAAGGCTCATCAGGCCGGTGCTTATCCCGGTTTCTGTGGCGTTAAGTGACTGAGAATCATAGACTCCCCCCTGGATAGCCGTAAAGTGCCTTTTCCAAGGGCGCAACGCCATAGCCGAAAGCTGGGATCGAACCGACAACCTTTAGATTACGAGTCCAACTCCCTAACCACTAGACTACAGCGGCTATATATATATATATAGAGAGAGAGAGAGAGAGAGAGAGAGAGAGAGAGAGAGAGAGAGAGAGAGAGAGAGAGAGAGAGAGAGAGAGAGAGAGAGAGAGAGAGAGAGAGAGAGGAGAGAGAGAGAGAGAGAGAGAGAGAGAGTAAAATAATGATAAAAACACGACTGTGTTCAGCTTCATCTCTTTATTTAACAGCAAATTTTCGCTTCTATTCTGAAGCTTCATCAGGCTGAATGAATATCAATTGTAAAACCTGCTTTTATAAGCATCAGATTACAGATGTAAAGATCCCTTTAAATCACAGCAGATTTCTCTGCCTGAAATTCCAGCTGCTCTCCCCAGGGTAAGTAGTTCTGTGCTGCATGTGTATTTCTTTCCTTATCAGGGTGGTACTTTTTTTTTCTACATCATTTGTTCATGGACAACTCTGTTGTTACTGTAGGTTCTTTTACATGCATGTTCCACACTACACCTCGGTTTTTCATCTCGTTCGAAAGACTAGCACCCAGACCACCACTCATGAGGAAAAGTTTTGGGCACAAACAGGAATCAAACTACCACACATTTGAAACCCAGACGTTTTGCTTTCTAGGCATGTACACTATCTCTAGACCACCAGTCTATGTAGTAGTGTTACTACTATTCTTCTTTTTTTTTTAATCTATTCTTTTATATTAAGGATAATGGAATAAGCACTTATGTGCTTTTTTTTCATCCAGTCCCCGTGTGTATGCAGTTTTGTAAATAATGTCATCTGTTCCCGCTGGCACACAATGGACTACCCTTATGGAAAGTGGAACAGGATTTAACATGTTCGCAAGATGTTCTGCGTGCTTTCACACACGGGGCCTCGGTTTACAGTCTCATCCAAAAGACTTTACTACATACATACCTACATAATTATATACAAACACACACACACATGGGGACAGGATAGCCTGGCTGGTTAGAGCGTTCTGCATTGCGCTTGTGATCTACTGACTTAGGTTTAAATCCCATTCAAGGATTTATTTTCCCCTGGAGTTTCATCAGTGCCGACTCCACTCCCCCCAAAAGTTCTTCGGATGAGACTATGAACCAAGGTCTGTTTGTGAACACACAGAATATATTGTGCACACGTTAAAACCCGTTCTGCTTTTCGGAAGAGTAGGCCATTGTGTGTATGCTGGTGGGAATGGATGAAAAAATTTACAGAACTGCGTACACATGGACACTTGATGTAAAAAAGCACAGAGTGCTCATTCCATTATCCTCGAAATAAAAAAAAAGAATGAAACACACACAGGCACATACACACACATACTTACACACACACACACACACACACACACACACACACACACACACACACACACACACACACACACACACACACACACACACACACACACATAAACACATACACACACACACACACACTAACGCACAATCATCCGCACCCATTCCCAACACAGCAAGCTCACCAACAGTTGTAGTAAGGGACCAACATGACTTTATTGAATAAATATCAATGACCATAATCACATCCATAAGTCAACAAACACTGAAAAGGAACCAAAAAACCAAAGCAGTCTTTAAAAAATAAAAGAGAAAAATAATAGATGGATAATAAAAAAACCCTAATAAAATGGGATGGATCACAATGTAGGGTTGATTAATACTTTTCATCTTTATTTAAAAACAAAACGCCAAAGGCCGGACACTGAGTACATCAAAATGTTGAAGATGGTACAATTAAACATCAAATAATTAATCGTGCATATAACAGAACGAACAAAAATTGCAACAAAAATTGGAGTGTGTGTGTGTGTGTGTTGGGGGGTGGGGCGGAGGTTATGGAACACACATATACAACAGAGGATTAAAAAAAAAAGCAGATCAGAACTTTTTAAAAAGAAGGTAAAGGTGTCCCATAACCTGTGTGGTCGTAGGGGAGCGAGGTGTCAGAGACCTCAGCTTCTCCAGAGGCCAGCATGTTGAGGGCAGCGCCCATTTCCTCTCCCTCACTGCTTTACCTTCCCTGACCCTAAAGAGGGCAGGTACCCATTGACAGCTGGGTGAACTGGGGGACTGTGCTGAAGCACAGGCAGCACAAACGATCACCCTTCCAAAAGGTAACCACACTCGATGCTGCTTAACTTGCCTGGGGGAAAGCGAGTGCTGTGACCACTGAGCTATCCCGTCCCCACATGACACCAGTATGCATGCATTTTTTTTTCAAAATATTGCCATCAATTCCTGCTGGCCTACTCTTTCGAAAGCCAGAACTGGCTCTTAACATGTGTGCAAGATGTTCTGCATGTGTTCGCACACAGAGCCTCATTTAAAAGTCTCATCCAAACGATTATTGAATATCTATTTTCTTTTTTTTTTCTTTTTCGCTCATCCAAAGGAATATTGAATATCTATTTTCTTTTCTTTTGTTTTTTTTAGCTATGTTTAGGAGGATGGTTTGATGAAAAGCAATGACAGTTGAAGAACTGCCATCATCTAAACTGACCACCTTTTTCCAGTCCCTGTGTGTGTGCCTTTTTGTCAATTTTGTCATCTGTTCCCACCTGCGCACAATGGCCTACTGTTCTAAAAAGCATAAACCAACTGTGTTATCGTTTGTAGAGCGCGCACACACAGGTGTCATGTTCAGACATCATCCCTGAAGTTGGAATGTGGGCACCTATATGGTAGAGGGGGAAAAACAGTCGTGTACACAAAAATCTCACTTTTGGTGAACCTCCTTGGAACTTAAGTTAAAAAAAACAACAACCCCCCATCCAACCCCCCCCCCCCCCCCCAACAAAGCCACAGTGGATAATGGAAGTGGGATGGGAGGGGGGGAGGAGGAGTGTGAGAATGATGGGAGATGGAGGGGGAGGTTGTTGGTTGGGAATCAACAACAAATATGATTTCATTAATATAACAAACATATCAACACACATTCCAAACAACCATATTGCTATCAAAACTCAATGGAGTTTTTATGTCTTAAAAAATAAAAAGCCCAAAACATATCTCGGCTGTGTAAAATCAATCATAAAAAGCCAGCAAAAACAGAACAAAAATAAAAAAGCCAAAACATATCTTGGCTGTGTAAAATCATTCATAAAAAGCCAGCAAAAACAGAACATAGTTATTGCACTATCCTGTATAAACTTGATATTTCAATGGTGAGTCAACAGAATAAAACTTCTAAAATAAAACACCCCAAAATGTCAACAATGTAAAAAGAAGACATCCGCTTGATATGATTATTAAAAACCCCCAGCAAAACCCTCCCTAAATGTCAAGGAGAAGCACATTCTAGGTGATAAAGACGGGACAAAAATCAATTACATACTTTTTTTCTTTAACAAAAAAAAGAAGAAAGAGTATGCTTCCATTTTTAAAAAAAGTTCACGTCCCAATATGACAATTTTACATCAATACTCTCTCTCTCTCATGACAATTTTACATCAATACTCTCTCTCTCTCTCACACACACAGACACACCACACACACACACACACACACACACACACACACTCACTCACTCACTCACAAACACGCACGCACACACACACACACACCACACACACACACACACACACACACACACACACCACACACACACACACACACACACACACACACATCAGAAACAAAAATACTGGCTTTTTAATCACACTTTAAGATTCTTTTCTAATGATCTTTTAAAAAAAAAAAAACTTTTTCATCATCCTTTCTGTTTTACAATGGTGCAATAGATTTTTTTAAAAATAAAAAGAGAAATCTTGAACAACATAAACAACTTTATCCCTGAAGTCAGCATACAGATGCCTTAATGGTGGGTAAAAACGGTTAAAAACACAAAAATCTCACCATTGGTGAAGAACTTCTGAGCTCTAGCAGAACAATTATTTATTTTTTTTAAAAACCTGCCTGATTGAACACACTGACCTTTCAACAATGCATAAACAATTACAGACTATACAGAACTCATAATAATTAATTTCTTTACGAACTATTTTCAATCATTGTTTTGAAAAAAACAACTAAGCTTTTCTTGTCTCTTCTGTCCTTCCCACAGCTGGGAAACAAAGGCATTGCTTTAGGTAAAAGGTAAACGTGTCCCATAAAGGTAGTTGAGAAGCGAGGCATCAGAGACCTCAGCTTCTCTAGGGGCCAGCATATTGAGGGTGGCGCCCATCTCCTCTCCCTCGCTGCTTTTCCTTCCCTGACCCTAAAGAGGGCAGGTACCCATTTACAGCTGGGTGAACTGGGGGACTGTTCTGAAGCTAAGGTGCGCAAACGGTTACCTATCCACTTGGTAACCACGCTCCATGCTGCTTAACCTTAGCTTGGAGAAAGCGAGTGCTCTGACCACTGAGTTATCCTGTCCCCAATGCTTTACTACTCAGGAAATACTCAGCAAATCAAGTGATAACAAGAAAATGCATAACAAACAGTATGAACACCATTGTTTGATAAATAATATAAAAGCAAACAAAAATTCATCAAAAAAAAGCCTTATGAAAAAAAACAACCAAACACACACACACACACACACACACACACACACACACACACACACACACACACACACACACACACACACACACACACACACACACACACACGCACACGCACACACATGTGCCCACACACATACAAACACACACTTACATATACACACATCAAATAGTCGATCAACTCACTTTTAAACAAGCAAGTCAAAATCTGAACTTTTGGTACTCACGATTTGAAAGCCTTTCACATCAACAATATAGTATAGCAACAAGGATCATTTTCTATGACAAACAAAGAAAAATATTACACTTATACCACATAGTGTAAACAGGGAAAAAAAACCCAAACTGGTTTGTGAACATCCAAAATGTGATCATTGTAATATTTACACAATATAAAAGTGAGGGGGAAATGAGATCAAATTTACCATAACATCAAATCACAAAAAAAATTCCTACTAGGCCTACTCCTTAATCATGCAATACAAAACAATAAGTATAATTCCAACAATCCATAAAAAAACACACAGTAAACCCATATCACTATTTAACTTTAAAAACAGTCTGTTTCCTTCTTTAAGCTCTGTTGAGACTGGTTTAGTCGTTTAGCCGTTGCCTGCCCTGAAGACTTGATTACCAACTTCCTCCATATATGCCAGCAGTGTGTCAAAGCCTCAGTCATCTTTCATGACACTCCACTCCTCCCAAGTCAGAATGCAGATACCTTCATGACAAGCTGATAAGGGTTGGGGACTTATTCATTATCCTCGAAACAAAAGGATTTGCCTTGCCTTGCCTTGCCTTGCTGAAAACGGTCTCATGCGCAACAATGTCACCATACCTGAACCTCAGAGCTCCTTTCATCTGTGATCACTTTTCCCAGAATTGTCTGAGTTTTCAATCCTGTTTTTGTATTGAACAGCTTTTCAACTAAAGGTAGGTATAGATAAAGGCAAAGGTGTCCCATAACCTATATGGTCGTAGGGGAGCAAGGTGTCAGAGATCTCAGCTTCTCTAGGGGGCCAGCATGTTGAGGGCGGCGCCCATCTCCTCTCCCTCGCTGCTTTACCTTCCCTGACCCTAAAGAGGGCAGGTACCCATTTACAGCTGGGTGAATGTGGGGGACTATACTGAAGCCAAACCAAAGCGTGCAAACGGTCACCCATCCACTTGGTAACCACGCTCGATGCTGCTTAACCTTCTCCCCCCCCAAAAAAAAAAAAAAAAAATCACCACAAGAAGAGTGCAGAACGGACTAACACCACACAGAGATTTTGAACCACACAAGTCAGGTCAAGGTCACATCAGAGGTCAAGGTCAAAACAGAGCAGGGTAGAACAGAACAGAGCAGAACAGAGTAACATCAGGGAAGAACAGAGTAACATCAGAGCAGAATAGAGTAACATCAGAACAGAGAACAGAGAAATATCAGAACAGAGTAACATTAGAGCAGAACAGAGCAAACATCAGAATAGAACAGGATAGAAATGAGCAGAGTGACATCAGAACAGAACAGAGTGACATCAGAATAGAGCAAACAGAACAGAGCAGAGCAGAACAGAGCAAACATCAGAGCCGAACAGAATAATATCAGAGCAGAGACATCAGTCTCTAACATCAGAGCAGAGCAGAACAGAGTAACATCAGAGCAGAACAGAGCTGAACAGAGTAACATCAGAACAGAACACAGCAAAGCAGACCACAGTAACATCATAACAGAACAGAGCAGAGCAGAGTAACATCAGAACAGAATAAACATCAAAACAGAGCAAACATCAGAACAGAACAGAGTAACATCAGAACAGAACAGAGCAAAGCAGACAGAGCAACATCAGAACAGAACAGAGCAACATCAGAACAGAACAGAGCAACATCAGAACAGAACAGAGTAACATCAGAACAGAACAGAGCAAAGCAGACAGAGCAACATCAGAACAGAACAGAGCAACATCAGAACAGAACAGAGTAACATCAGAACAGAATAGAGTAACATCAGAACAGAACAGAGCAAACATCAGAGTAGAACAGAACAGACTAACATCAGAACAGAACAGAGTGACATCAGAACAGAAAAAACATCAGAACAGAGCAGAGCAGAGTAACAACAGAACAGAACAAAGAAGAACAGAGCAGAGCAGACATCAGAGAGGTCAAGTCTCTCATTTCTGGAAGCTCTTCATCAGCTCGATGGGGAGGGGGAAGATGATGGTGGAGTTTTTCTCGGCGGAGATGGAGTTGAGCGTCTGCAGGTAGCGCAGCTGCAGGGCTGTGGGCGACTCGCTGATGATCTCTGACGCCTCTTTCAGGGCCAGCGAGGCCTTCTGCTCTCCCTCGGCCGCTATCACCTGCACACACACACACACACACACACACACACACACACACATACACACACACACACACACACACACACACACACACACACACACACACACACACACGCACACACAGAATCCAAGCGTCAGACATCGCGAACATTTCAGCTTGTACATGCTACTCCACGGCCATCCAAGTGCTAGCTCCATTCTCCTGAAACCTGTGGGATGAGGCTCTACAGAGAGGCCCCTTCTGTGAACGCATACAGAATGCCATGGGCACACATTCAAATCTGATCCGCCTTTCTGAAAAGAAGGATACAAGTGCTGTTGGGAATGGATGACAAAAATCACAAAAGTGCATGCACACAGGGCTGGATGAAAAAATAAAGCACATAAGTGCTCATTCCATTATCCTTGGGGAAAAAAGTATAGATAAAAAAAATAAAAAGAACGAACGCTGTCAGGTTGAGTACTATCCCTCTAAAGATCAACAGCGGTTTTGTTGTTGTTGTTATCTGTTGGCTGTTTTTCTGTTTCTCAGCTAGAGCTCTGAGGTTCACCAATGGTGAGGTTTTGGGTACCCGACCATTTTCCACCTTGCTACAGTACAGTTCCCCCAGTTCACCCAGCTGTAAATGGGTACCTGCTCTCTTTAGGGTCAGGGAAGGTAAAGCAGTGAGGGAGAGGAGATGGGCATCGCCCTCAACATGCTGACCCCTGGAGAGGCTGAGGTCTCTGATGCCTCGCTCCCCTACGACCACCTAGGTTATGGGACACCTTGTGTATATGCAGTTTTGTAAATCTTTTTTTTTTTTTAATATATTTTTCAATGCAACTACTACTTACTGGCCGGTCAGATAATACAATGCGACTCATTTCATGGGATAGGGTCACAAATCTTAAATTTCATAAGAAAAAAAAACATGACAAAAAAAACTAATTTGCGCATACCAGAACTTTCGCTACAGGGGAAGAGGAGAGGAGAGAGGAGGGGAGGGGGGTGGAGGGGAGGAGGGGAGGGGGGTGGAAGGTTCTTTGCAAAGGCATTAACTGGGCACTCACACCACCCCCACTCTCTCACCTCCCAGCTGACCCATACAAATATTGACCTCAGACAACTCCCCCCCTGTCTGCAGAAAGCTGTGTAAATGTCACGCCTTTCATGCTGCTGCTGCTGCTGACGAAGTTCACACCACTCTCTCTCTGCCTCCCTAACTAACCAGCAATGCAAGCGGCACAAACAAGCAAACAAGCAAAATGTCGATGATGGCGGCAAGCTGTTTAATCATTCATTCCATTCCCTGCAGCCAGCCGAGAAAGTGCTCTGTGTTCTGTGGCCTGCTTTCTTCCACACATGCTGTGCTGTTGTTCTACGGGCAAAAACAAACATGCTGTTGTTCCGCTAGCCAAACCAAACATGCTGTTGTTCTGCTAGCCAAACCAAACATGCTGTTGTTCTGCTAGCCAAAAACAAATATGCTGTTGTTCCACTAGCTAAAAACAAACATACTGTTGTTCTACTAGCCCAAAACAAACATACTGTTGTTCCGCTAGCCAAAACAAACATACCGTTATTCCACTCGCTAAAAACAAACATGCTGTTGTTCCACTGGCAAAAACAAACATACCGTTATTCCACTAGCTAAAAACAAACATGCTGTTGTTCCACTGGCCAAAACAAACACCCTGCCTTTATACTGGAAGTGGGCAAGAGAAGAAAAAGAAAAAAAATCGTGGAGAGTGTTGATTTTTCCATCACTTCACCTTTGCATCATTGATGGCAGGCAACACTTATCGCTGATGATGTGGGTGAGGTAGGTAGGTAGGTAGGTAGGTAGGTAAGTAGGTAGGTAGGTAGGTAGGTAGGTAGGTAGGTAGGTAGGTAGGTAGGTAGGTAGGTAGGTAGGTAAAGAAACCCAAAAGCAAAAAAAGGAGGCGCTACTCTAGTGGCCACAGCACGCTCCCCTTGGGGAGAGCAGCAGGAATTTGACACAGAGACAGTCTGCTGTGACTGACAGTGGTATACAATACAAACCAGCCCAAAGATGGCAGACACAGTACAACACAACACACTGTGATACAGCGCCTGCTTTCCCTATGGCCGTCACACAACGTCCATGCCATGCCTGCCTTAGCTCAATCAATCAGATAATCAATCAATCCATCAATCAATCCATCAATCTTTCCCTCACTCCATTGCTAACCACACCTACCTTAGCTCAATCAACCAGTCAATGCATCACTCCCTCCCTCCCTCCCTCCCTGGCTAACCACACCTACTTTAGCTCAATTAAATCAGTTAATCAACCAATCAATCAACCAATCAATCAACCAATCAATCAACCAACCAATCAACCAACCAATCAATCAACCAATCAATCAACCAATCAACCAACCAACCAACCAACTAATCAACCAACCAATCAATCAACCAATCAACCAACCAATCAACCAACCAATCAATCAACCAACCAACCAATCAATCAACCAATCAACAAACCAACCAACTAATCAACCAACCAATCAATCAACCAATCAATCAACCAATCAACCAACCAATCAATCAACCAACCAACCAATCAATCAACCAACCAATCAACCAACCAATCAACCAACCAACCAATCAATCAACCAACCAATCAATCAACCAATCAATCAATCAATCAATCCCTCCCCCCCCTCCCCCCCTCACCTTGGCTCTGGCCTCTCTGGCAGCCTCTGCTTCAGCCGCCATGGCTCTCTGCAGCTGGATGGGCAGCCGCACGTCTTTACTGTCAACACACACACACACACACACACACACACACACACACATACACACATACACACACACATACACACACACACACGCACATACACACACATACACATACACACATACACACACACATACACACACATACACACACACAGAGCGTTAAACCATGATCAGTCATTCATCTATGTCCTTGCTGTATACACAACATTAAAACCTGATCAGTCAATCAGTCATGTATAGCTATGTCCTTGCTGAACACATCGTTAAACCACAATCAATCAATCATATTTGATCTATGTCCTAACTGTATATTCACATAGTGTTACACTCCAATCAGTCAATCAATCATATTTTATCTGTCCTAACTGTATATACACACAGCTTTATTCTCCAATCAATCAATTACGCATCAATGTCCTTATCGAAAACACACAGTGTTAAAGCCTGATTAGTCAATCAAACAGATATCAATGTCCTTATTGTACACACACACAGCATTATTCTCCAATCAATCAATTTCATATCATTGTCCTTATTGAAAACACACAAACACACACACGCACACACACACAACACACACACACACACACACACACACACACACACACACACACACACACACACACAATACACACCCACACATTCGGAAGAATCAGCACTGTACTTCATACTCACATTTCCACCCTTTCCACTTTAATGCCCCATCGGTCTGTGGCTTCATCCAGTGCTGTCTGCAATACACATAAAATAGACATATCATATATATCCCTGCTCTTTCCCATCTCCAAGTGTGGATTGATATGATGTGCACACACACACACACACACACACACACACACACACACACACACACACACACACACACACACACACACACACACACACACACACACACACACGTCCCATGGGTTAAGTCACCTCCAAAAGACCTAACATTCCAGTTTTTTGTTTTTCATTCAAGGACTAGAGCTCCAGGATTGACTAAAAGGCGAGATTTTGCATACATGACCGCTTTCACTGACCACAAAGGTAGCAGCACTGATGTATTGCTGATGTCTGGGTGATTTTATTGTGATGGTTGCCTTCTGATATTAGGCTACTGTGTTGTGGGACTTTTTTTTTTAATAATGTTTTACCTTTTTAATGTATGGCTTGTACCTGCTTGAATTTCTCTATCTGTGAGATAATAAAGTGTTTTTGAAGTTGAAGTTTGAAGCACTACAAACACACCAACGCACACACACACACACACACACACACACACACACACACACACACACACACACACACGCCAGCCACCCCCCCCCCCCTACACACCCACAACCAACAACCCCCCCCCCCCCACACACACACACTCACACCCACCCACCCACCCACACCCACCCCCACACATACACCCCCGCACTCCCCCACCCCCACCCCCACATACCCACACACACATGCCCACACCCACCCACCCCCACATACACAACCCCCCCACCCCCACACACTCACCCACACCCTCCCCACCCATCCCCCACACCCCCCCTACCCCCCACACCTATACTCACCTGCATGGACTCGCTGATCTGGTCGCGGTCAGACAGGATCTCCCCCAGGTTCTTGGTGCCCAGCACGTTGCGCAGCGTGGTCTGGGCCAGCAGCTGGGTGGAGTGGGCAGCATTGGCCACGTTGGCCACCGAGATGGTGGGGTTGTAGATGCGGTAATACACCACCGCGTCCACAGACACCGTCACCGAGTCACGCGTCAACACCTGTGGGGTACACAACACAGATATGTGTAGGCATGTGTACATACATGCACAGACACAGATATATACACATACATACACATGCAAAAACAAACACACACTCACAAACAGAAACACACACACAAACACACATAGAAGCATGCACACATACACATATTTATATACACAACCCCTCCACCCCCCCCCCCCCCTAAACACACACTTTTCTGATAGTGCTGCAGCTATACTACTGAAACATGGATGGAACTCTGGTGTGTGAGGGGGGGGGGGGAGGGCGGAGGATTGTTTTTATTGCTTTTTTTTCATTCCATGGCTAGAGTTCCAAAGTTTCCAACAAAATCCACATCAAAATAATGACATGAACATTGACAATGTAATACCTCCTGATCCAAAATGACTGGGCAGTGATGTGTTTTACTGTAGGCATCTGTCAGTCTTAAAAGACTATGGAGTTACACTCTAGGCTCTAGAGAGCAAAGCCTGGTAAGTAAGTATGGAGGGCAAGCTGTTACCCATGCAGCAACACCCCCCACCCCCTAATTTGTGTACAAGATGGAAACGGGTTGTCAAGTCTTCAGGGATGCCCCCACAGTCGCCTGACTAAGGGATAGATAGATAGCAAGATGTTCTGCGTGTGTTCGCACACGGAGCCTCAGATTAGTCTCCTCTCACCTACTACAGACGCCATGACAACAGCGGTCACTGAGCGTTGCTAAGGAAGCTAGCAGTGCACTGAACTGACCTCCTGAGGTGGGATGTCAAAGGTGACAGTTCGCAGGTCAATCTTGGTGTAGTCCTCGATGCAGGGCAGGACGAAGAAGATGCCTGTGCACACAACACACAAAGTTATCATCACACAAAATTATCACACAAAGTTATCACACACAGTACACAATGTTATCACACAAAGTTATCACACAAAGTTATCACACAAAGTTATCACACACAGCACACAAAGTTATCACACAAAGTTATCACACAAAGTTATCACATGTTATCACACAGAGTTATCACACAGAATTATCAAACAATGTTATCACACACAGCACACAATCTTATCACACACAGCACACAATGTTATCACACACAGCACACAATGTTATCACACACATCACACAATGTTATCACACAATGTTATCACACAATGTTATCACACAATGTTATCACACAATGTTATCACACAAAGTTATCACACGCAGCACACAAAGTTACCACACAATGTTATCACACAAAGTTATCACACACAGCACACAATGTTATCACACAATGTTATCACACAAAGTTATCACACAAAGTTATCACACACAGCACACGATGTTAGCACACAAAGTTATCACACAATGTTAGCACACAAAGTTATCACACAATGTTAGCACACAGTTATCATCACAATGTTAGCACACAAAGTTATCATCACAATGTTAGCACACAAAGTTATCACCACACAAAGTTATCATCACACACTGTTATCATCACACACTGTTATCATCACACAATGTTATCATCACACACTGTTATCATCACACACTGTTCCGTTGTAATCAGTTCTGTCAGATCGCACATTCAAAACACATACCCAAACCATCTAAAAATCTATACAGATGGATCACTTCTTAGCAATCATCAAGCAGGTGCAGCCTTTGTCGTCCCTGAATTTAAAACAAAAATCTTACTACCTTGGAAAAAATCGATCTGTTTACACAGCCGAACTAATGGCAATTTTATTGGCTTTAAACTATATCAATGAGCTACCTTTTCTTGTCAACCAAATTTTCTTTTGTGTCGATTCAAAATCAGCCCTACACTCACTTAGATCTGCTTCAGTAAAACCGCATTGTAATATTGTGACAGAAATTCATCATTTAATACATTGTCTTATTTTAAGAGGACAGATGTGAATTTCTTTTGGGCTCCGTCTCATCTTGGCTTTTCTTGCAATGAATGGGCAGATTGCGCTGCTAAAAGGGGTCCAAAACAAGAGAAAGGATCAATTATTTTAATATATCCACTCTCAATTTCTGAGACTTACAATCTATTGGAAAAAGAATCCAAGAATGAAATGAAATTATTAGTTAAAGATTTTGATAGCATTTCTAAACATCATATTGTAAAGGCTTATAACTTAAAAAATATAGTTTCGAATTTTCCACATTATAGTAAGGCGAAGCTCAGACAAGTAATCTCGCTACTTTATAGACTAAAGCTAAATGCATTTAAAACAAAATTTGTGACAGGCGTTACGTGCTGTTGTGGTGAAAACATTTCAATTTTTCATTTGATTTTTGAATGTAAAGTTTTAAAAACCTATTTGCCCAATATTCCTGATTGTTCCTTAGAAAATGTTTTCAGTGATTTTTCATTAATGTTCAGAATTTGTGAATGTTTGCTTCAAAGTCCAGTTGCCCGTTAAGTTTAGTTTGAACTTTAGCTTTTTCTTGTTTTAATAACATTTCAATTTTACCGATGATAATTATTGCCTGTTGAAAACACACACACACACACACACAGTCACACACACACAGTCACACTCACCACACACACACACACACACACACACACACACACACACACACACACACACACACACACACACACACCACACGCTCACACACACATACGCACACACACGCACACACACAAGTACGCATGCGTGCTCGCACGCGCGTGCGTTTCCGCGCGCGCACACACACACACACACACACACACACAGATATTGTAGCATTTATTTTACTCAAGTTTACCTGCTTCTATTTGTCCATTTTTATGGTTCAAGCATTACTGATAATTAGACATTTAAATTTTTTTTTTAATCCTTCATTCACCTGTCCACACAAACACACCGACATTTTTTCCCTAATAATTTGTCTAAAATCACTTTTTAGTGGATAGACGTTAAAAGGAAGACACACACTGTTTTCATCACACAATGTTATCAGCACACAATGTTATCAGCACACAATGTTATCAGCACACAATGTTATCACACACAATGTTATCACAGGATGTTATCACGGGGATGAAGGGAAAGGATGCTGTGTGGGAACTGATGATGGTGATGATGATGATGGTGATGGTGATGATGGTGATATTTATAATCATAATCATAGTAATGATAGAATAGTTGTGATAAAGGTGACAACATCAATGATGACGATGATGATAACACCACCACCACCAGTAATTATAATGATGACGATAATAATAATTTTAATGCTGTTTGTCTGTCTGCCTACTTGTCTGTCTGTATTTCTGTCTCTTTCACACACACACACAACACAAACACAGAGAGAGAGAGAGAGAGAGAGAGAGAGAGAGAGAGAGAGAGAGAGAGAGAGAGAGAGAGAGAGAGAGAGAGAGAGAGAGAGAGAGAGAGAGAGAGAGAGAGAAGAGAGAGAATAATCTTTATTTTTCAAGGGTAACAGAGTAAGTATTACATACTTTTTTTCATCCGGCCCTTGCCCTGATCAGGGAATAAAGCTAAGAAACCCCCTCCCTACCCCTAGATACCAGCATCACCACTAGCAGCAGTTCAATCAATATTTTAAAAGAAGAAAACAGAATACATTCAACAAAACGCGTCATCCTAACTGGATACACTGATAATTATTTAAACAAAAAAACATAGCAAAAAAATATTTAAACAAAAAGCAAATATTCAGGACCATGAAACAGAAGGCATTACAAATCTATAATGCGGTGTGTGTGTGTGTGTGTGTGTGTGTGTGTGTGTGTGTGTGTGTGTGTGTGTGTGTGTGTGTGTGTGTGTGTGTGTGTGTGTGTGTGTGTGTGTGTGTGTGTCTGTGTCTGTGTCTGTGTCTGTGTAAGCGAGAGAGAGAGACTGGAACAATGGTACTTGATAAAAGGGAAACAAAACTAGGGGGAGAGAACATTCAATTTTCATTTCTTTATTGAATTTTTTAATTTGGGGAAGGGGGGGAGGGAAGGACAAGAGGAAGCAATCCCAATGAAAGCTTTAGGTTCAGTTTATATATTGCGAAATTGTTATGACACAGCAACGAACAAAAGTAATAAACATGTCAGGATGAAATAAAAAATAAATGAACGAATGAAATAAACTTGATTTAAATGCACACCAACAGAAAAATACTTTTTAAAACACGTTAATCTTCATTTCAAGGGAGGGGATAGCTCAGTGGTCAGAGCACTCGCTTTCCCCAAGCCAAGGTTAAGCAGCAGCGAGTATGGTTACCAACTGGATGGGTGACCATTTGCGCACCTTGGCTACAGCACAGTCCCCCCAGTTCACCTAGCTGTAAATGGGTACCTGCCCTCTTTAGGGTTAGGGAAGGTAAAGCAGCGAGGGAGAGGAGACGGGTACCACCCTCAATATGCTGGCCCCTGGAGAAGCTGAGGTCTTTGATGCCTCGCTCCCCTATGGATGAGACTATAAAACCAAGGTCCCCTGGGCAAACTCATGCAGAACATCTTGCACACATATTAAAATCCATTATGCTTTTCAGAAGAGTAGGCCATTGTGTGCCAATGGGAACGGACGATAAAATTGACAAAACTGCATACACACTTGGACTGGATGTAAAACAAAAAGCACATGAGACTATGAGTGCTTATTCCACTATCCTTGAAATAAAAGAATTAAAAAAAAATGATAATGTAGGCTACGGGACACCTTTACCCTTTTCCCAATCTTCATCATTTATTCCATCAACCAAGTTTCTGGTCAGGATCAGGGGCAAACCACAGTGTCAGACATTCAGTGATCGAATCCTGCCTGCCACCAACAATGGGACATATGTCAACAATAGCCACCAGGCCTGCCTGCATTGCCGGTCGATGGCCGATCATTAGAAGACCTGTCGGTTAACTGTTCCCATTTATTTATCGCCTGCTGGTCATTCATATGCTCACACGGAAGTCGAGTGATCACAGGTGCATGCATTCACGTGCTTGCGCACACACACACATTAAGAGAGAAATTTGATATAACTATACAAGATATTTGTGTGCGAGTGTGCATCATGAGAATTTCACCCCCACCCCCACCCCCACCACACATGAATAATGAAGCACATATCTCAACATGTATACACATAAACACACACACACACAAAACCAAACACACATACTGATACAATTTGATGATCCAGGTTCGATTCCTGGTCGAGGGGATTTTTCTCTTGGAGTTAACATCAGTGCAGACTCCACTCTCCCCAAAAGTCCTTCGGATGAGACTATAAACCGAGGCCCCTTGTGCAAACGCACGCAGAACATCTTGCGCACACGTTAAATCCTGTTCTGCTTTTCGTAAGAGTAGGCCATCGTGTGCCGGTGGGAGCAGATGACATTTACAAAACTGCACACACATGGGGATTGGATGTAAAACTTATTTCAAACCTAAGTTTCTCTCCTTCAGCTTCAATCTGTTACCTGTCCCTACCTTCGACATCCACCCGCCAAAGTGCATAACGTTTATAGGTGTGTGTGTGCGCGCGCGTGCTGCGTGCGTGCGTGCGTGCGTGTGTATGTGTATTTGAATTTGTTAAAACTGTAGATTGTTGGTGATTGTGTGTTGTGTAGGTCGAATGCAAGCGCTTTGATTTGTTTTTGCAAGATATAGCGCTATACAAATTCCATGTATTATTATTATTATTATTATTATTATTATTATTATTATTATTATTATTATTATTATTATTATTATTAAAAAAGCACACGAGTGCTTATTCCATTATCCTCGATATAAAAGAATAAATTAAACACACACACACACATACACACACACACCTACACTCAAACTCATCCACCCC
>CM060341.1:39336896-39341896 GCA_030674155.1 Stramonita haemastoma | reverse complement strand
ATTTTGAAGATAATGGACTAAGCACAAGTGCGCTTTTTTTTTTTTTTTTAGACCTGTAAGTATGCAGTTTTGTCAATTTTGTCATCTGTTCCCACCGGCACACAACAGCGCAACGGGTTTCAACATTTTGTGCAAGATGTTCTGTGTGTGTTTGCACACAGGACCTTGGTTTATAGTCTCATCCGAAGGATTTTTTCTTTTTCCTGTCTGCATGTGTGTATCTGTTCCCTATCACAGTGGCTTTTTTCTACAGAATTTTGCTGGCTACACCTCTCTCGGGACTAGATGTAAAAAAGCACATGAGAGCTTATTCATTATCATCAAAATGAAAGAATTTGCCTTGCTTGCCTTGTCTTGCCTTGCCTGGTTGTCATGAGTTCTTTTACATGCGCTGAAAGCTAATTCCACACAGACCTCGGTTTATCGTCTCATCTGAAAGACTAGCACCCAGACAACCACTCACAGTCTAGTGGATGAAGGAAAAGCTTCAACCTTCTGGCAAAAACGAGGATGGAACCTGGACTATTCACTTTCTAGGCAGGTGCGTTACCTCTAGATCCCTGATCCACATTACAGTGGGAAAGATGACAGACTGAGTTACTTCATTCTCTACAACCACATACCCAGATAACCCAGAGTGAGAGAGTGTTGTGTGTAAACTGAAGATGGCAACAGAAATGTTCCAAGTATTCTTTCCCATCACATTATGATCACTATCATTTTTTTTTCTTTTGTTCCTCAGCTAGAGCTCTGAGATCGATGAATGGTCAGATTTTTGTGTATGCAGCCGTTTGTTCCGAACCATGAAGGTAGCCACATTCCAGCTTTGGGGATGGTGATTATATTTAGTTATTCATTCGTTTTATTGATTGATTGATTGATTGATTTATTTATTCATTCTTCCATATAGAGGATAAATGGTATAAGCACTTGTGCTTTTTTTTTACATCCAGTCCCTGTGTGTATGCAGTTTTGTAAATCTCATCATCTGTTCCCACTTGCACACAATGGCCTACTCGTAAGTAAAGCGGAACAGGATTTAACATGTGCAGAAGATGTTCTGCGTGCATTTGCACACAGGGCCTCGGTTTATAGTCTCATCCGAAGGACTTTGGGGGAGAGTGGAGTCAGCACTGATGTTAACTCCAGGAGAAAAATCTCCTCGAACGGGAATCGAACCTGGGTCGTCGAATTACGAGCACAATGTTCTGACTACTAGGCTATCCCGTCCAAGAACAGTAGATAATAAGCAATAAGCGTACATACCTTGATACAAATGACGAGGGAGAAGGGGAAGAAGACGGCCACGAGGAGATAGGAGAAACAGGTGAGAATGATGGAACAGCAGCCGCCATCTTGTTCTGAATCACTGGCTGCAACACACACACACACACAAGGCATCTGTCAGTCTCTGAAGACTGTGGAGATGTGCTCTAGGCTCTAGAGTGCAAAGCCTGGGTAAGTAAGTATGGAGGGCAAGGTGTTACCCATGCAGAAGACCCCCCCCCCCCTCTCCATGTTGCTGGAATGGTCTATTGGAAAGGCAATTGTCTATACTCATGGTTCCAGTGCTATCACAGGAGCCACCAGAACGTTGCCATATACAGCCCCGAACTGCCCTGGGAACTCCAACTCCCCAATTTTTCCTCAGGGATGGTGTCTAAACACGACACTTGTCTGCATGCTAGGTTTTTATTTTGTTGTCATTTGCTCCTAATGGCACACAATGGCCTGCTCTTCCCAAAGGCGGAACGGGTTTTTAACGTGTGCACAAGATGTTCTGTGAGTGTTTGCACACATGGCCCCAGTTTATTGACTCATCCAAATGAATTTGACATTAAGTTCCATTTTCTCATCAAAGTGGGAAGAAAGGGTGAGGCTGAAATTGAACCCAGAGCCTCACGGTTTACTTGCTGATAGGTGAACGTCTTAACCATCCTGCGACCTTCCTTTCTTCACCACACATTTATCACCAACATTAACCCTCTTGCATTCAGATTCCCTGAACACAAACTGCCCCTAGATTTCCCATTCCATCATAAAATCGGGTCAGGCACACATGCTCGCTGGCCTTTTCCTCCTTCTAAGTACATACCAGCAGCTGTAATTACTTCCAGACACTTTACAGGGTTTCTCCTTCTAGCCTGACAGAGGTTTAACATGTGGTAGCAATTAGTATGTATTAGTGATGGTCAAAGTGTGATGGAAATCTACTGTGTGTACATCTTGGCAAATCCCTGATCTGGACTTAGGGGGGTTATCATTCAATCCCCGCAAATCCCCGGATCGGGACTAACTTCACTAAGATGGTTAATTCCCTTTATGCGTGTATGTAGCAGAAAATCAATTATGCATACATGTTAAAAATCCTGTTATTCATGTCAACATTCCAAGATTTTCAGAAACATGAACATACCCAGAAGAATTCATTCCCGAAGGTGGAATGCAGTGACCTTCAAGGCGGGCAAAAATGGCCGCATGTAATGCAAAATCTCACCACTGGTGAACCACAGCTGTCAGTTTCCCCCCCCCCCCCCCACTTTCAGCTCCTTTCAGCTGCTAATTATCCCATCCCGACCCAGCCCAGCTGATGCTAATTATAGCAGGAACTGACCACACATGGATTTGGTAAAAGGATGGGACATGCTAAATTTAGCACTCTTGACTGAGTGATGTTGGATTGACACACTGTGTGGAATGTCAGCACTCTAGCCAAAGGGGAAAAAACAAAGAAAAAAAAGATGGTGCTACAGCAGCAGAATCACAGGTTTTTCCCTCCCAGAGTGTGTCTGGTGGCTGAGGCCAGCCCCTTCACTACAGGAATGAACTGCACTCTTTGGTGCTAAAACTAAGCAGTGAAAGACCCCGAGTGATTCTGAAACCACTTACATTGACTTTTTGTTTTCAAAAACACTTTCTGCCACAGTAGCTGATGTATTGTATTGTATTGTATTGTATTGTATTGTATTGTATTGTATTGTATTGTATTGTATTGTATTGTATTGTATTGTATTGTATTGTATTGTATTGTATACCACTTCAAGTCCCGACAGATTTTTATGCATGAAATTTGGGCTGCTCCCCCAGGGAGAGCGCATCACCACAAGAGCAGTACCAACCTTTTCAATTATTAACAAAAAATGTTTTCCTGTCTGCAAATTTGTTTGAACACTATCAGCGTGGCTTTTCTCTACCTAGTTTTTACCAGGGACAACTCTCTTGTTGCCGATGTTTTATTTACATGCACTGAATATTTATGTATAACACATGGGATCTCACTTTATCGTCTCATCCGAAAGACTTGCACCCAGACCACCACACATTCTCTTGAAATCACTTCTTTTCCTTGTACTTATAAAAACAAATTATTGTCCCATCATATAGATAATGGAGCATAGCAAAAACGGTCACCCTCTGACCTTGACCTACTTTATTTAGTTATTTAGTTATTCTTTTATATCGAGGATAACAGAATAAGCAATCATGTGCTTTTTTTCATCCGGTCCCCGTGTGTATGCAGTGTTTGTAAATATTGTCATCCGTTCCCACCGGCACACGATGGCCTACTCTTACGAAAAGCGGAACAGGATTTAACGTGCGCAAGTTAAAGGTCATGACACTGAAAGAAAACAGTTGGAAGGAAAAACATTTGGAGCATGTTGGCTCACCTGAAAGTGCAAACCCCCCAATAACATAATATAGGCTAATGAGCAATGTGCTCTTAAAGTGTACAAGCTTCTGGGGAAAAAAGGTTTAAGTGGTGATTAGTTTTGTTGTTGTTGTTGTTGTTTTATTTATTTATTTTTTTTTTTTGGGGGGGGGGGTGGTCACTGGACCTATATTTTACTTACTACACTATCGAAACTTGGTTCCTGTATTTAGTCTGGTCTTGTTGATGCTGCACAGATGGAAACACCAGCTTTTTTCCTTTGGTTTTGGGCCTCTTTCAGTGAGAGTTGCCTACTGATATTGTTTGCCTTTTCTCTTTCTTTTTTTTCCCCTTTAAAAAAAAAGTCAATCTATATTTGTGGTGTCTTCTACCTCCGTGAACTGTGCCTTGCATGAAGCTTTTTGAAAGGCTGTTCACGTTAGATCTTGTGACATGTTCCATAATATGTCTTTACGGCCCACTTCATTATTGCAATAACTTTATTGTGATAGACAGATCTGTTGTTCGATGTCGATGATATTACATGCTATCTCATTCCTAATATGTGATGATGGCACCAGAAGATCTGAAACCAAAAAATGACATTCTCTGACGGTTACTTATCCACTGCTCGTGATTTTATGTTAAAATAAGGCCTTAACTGTTGGTCATCAACTTCGTCTGTTCACTTCAGATTTTTTTTTTTGGTCTCAGCCAGCTGTGAAATAAAAAAGCGCGAATACCAGAACGATCAATGCCGGGCATACAAGGCATGACTGGGGGTCAAAGGTCAACACACGCTTCCTCTCCCCTCCCCCCCTCCCCCTCCACTCGAGACCAAGATGCATCCCTGCATCAACACCTCTGCCCGTGGCGAATGCACGCTGCTTCGGGGTTAGAAATAATGAGCAGGCAGGCTTCTGTGCGGCGCTTCAAGCACTGAAACCCAACCATTTTCCCTGTTAGATAATGATGCTGGTACCGATACGCGCGCTTGTGGCGAAGCGACTGATTTAGCCTTGCCTAGTCCGGCGACTGCTAGGCCTACGTTTTGATTCCAGACTGGCTAGGCTAGTATCGAAGATGGGAAGAGAGAGTCAGACGGCCAAACGCGAGCAGAGAACGTGCACTTACCTCCAAACACAACGCCCCTTTCCTCAGGCTGTGACGTGGATGCTGGCGGGCCGCTGTTGTATTTCTTTTCGATAGACATCACGGATCTCTGCCTCTCAAATTTACTGGTGTCAAACGGAAAGCAGCGATCGGTTTAGGCCTTGCATCGATCTGTATTGTAAACATTGCTCGACATGCTTCCCTCCCTTCCTTCGCTTTTTTTTTTGTTGTTGTTGGA
>CM060341.1:39319396-39324396 GCA_030674155.1 Stramonita haemastoma | reverse complement strand
GTGTTGGTGGTATGTTTATCATGGTGATGATTACAGTTGTCTTCTTCATCATCGAACGCTCAGACAGCAACTATCGGTGTCTGTCATAATTATGGGCGAAAATTAATGCTGCTACTGTTAAGTGCCTGACAAGTCAGGCCCAGCACATCAGACTTCCGCGCAGTAGAGAAATGGTATATTTTCATTCTTTCACGATGAAATGGAAGAAAATGGAGCAAGAAGGCAGAAAAATAGACAAGAAGGAGGTGACAGGCAGAACAGGAACAAGGCAGAAACACAGAGAGGGATAGAACAGAGGGAATTCCTAGCACGGAATTTCCAGAAGGTGGGGATGCTGTTTTTACTGACAGGCGCCTGGCATCTCCACTGGCGAATAACAATGATGACTATGACGGTGTTTATAGCTGCATTGATAATGATGACGATGACGATGACGATGATGATGATGATGATGATGATGATGATGATGATGATGACGTCGTCAACGACGATGATGATAATGAGGATAATGCTCCTCCAAATTTAGTTATCAACTTAGTTATCGAAGTTAAATGAAATCTGAAAAGAAAAAAAGAAACTGCAGAAACAAATGTGTGTGTGTGTATGTGTGTGTGCGCGCGCGCGTGCGAGCCTGTACATGTATGTGTCTGCGCGTGCGCACAAGCATGAGTATACATGTGTGTGTACCTACGTGCATACATGTGCACACGTGCATACGTGTGTTTATGCACATGTCCAGTCAAGTCAAGTCAAAATTTTATTTCCAGAAGGTAGACTGAGTAAGCAATACAGTTGCTTTTTTCATCAAGCCATCTATATAAAAAATCCCAAAATAAACAAAAAACAGATTACAAACTAACAAAAATGAAACAGCAAGCAAACAAGCCAAAGACATCAATAACAAAAAACCGAAAATATATTTAACTACAACATTGTGCCTGTGTTATGTGTGTGCGTGCGTGCGTGCGCGCAATGTGATACATATTTCGGTTGTCATGTGAGTATAGAGCACACACTGCACTCACGTGTGTGCCGACAAACGAGATAGTAAAGGCTTAACGAATGGACACACACACACACACACACACACACACACACACACACACACACACACACACACACACACACACACACACACACTCTCTCTCTCTCTCTCTCTCTCTCTCTCTCTCTCACACACACACAAAGACACTCACACACATACACTCACACAAACACACACATACACACACACACGCTCACACATACACACACAGACACACACAGACACACACACACACACACACACACACACACACACACACACACACACACACACACACACACACACACACACACCAATTTGTTGCAGGCTGTTCGCACTTAAGGACCGAAGTGACAGTTAACGACACTGACAGTTTAACAGTCACTTGTCATAATGAGACAGCCACTGTCATAACTCAACTGATGAGGAGAGAGAGAGAGAGAGAGAGAGAGAGAGAGAGAGAGAGAGAGAGAGAGAGAGAGAGAGAGAGAGAGAGAGAGAGAGAGAGAGAGAGAGAGAGAGAGAGAGAGAGAGAGAGAGAGAGAGAGTGTTAAACAAACGCCATCATTATATGTACCACGGATGCTTTGAATTCACACATGCACGCGAGCGTGCGCACGCACACACACATACACAGAGAGAGTTAAACAAACACCATCATTATATGTACCACGGATGCATTGAATTCACACATGCACGCAAGCGTGCGCACGCACACACGCGGACACACACATACACAGAAAGACACACTCATACACACACACACACACACACACACACACACACACACACACACACACACACACACACACACACACACACACACACACACACACACACACACACGCACACACACAAGCACTCACGAACACATAAAATTATATCCACTCCCTCCCTCCTAGACAGAAAGACAGACACGCACGCACACACACACACACACACAACACACACACACACACACACACACACACACACACACACACACACACACACACACACAAGTTTGGCATGCTAGATTGTTATATAAATTAAAACGTATTGGATTATCAGGTTCTATCTATTCCTATTTCCGAAATTTTCTCACAGGAAGAAGCATTCAGGCAAAGGTTGGTAATAATTATTCTACACTTAGGTTTCCACAAATGGGTATACCACAGGGTTCAGTGGTTGCGCCCTATTTATTCAATATTCTACTTTATGACCTCCCTGAGTCTATATCTGATAATGTTGTTCTTGTTCAATATGCTGATGACCTTTGTATGTGGAAAAGGGTAGCTATGAAAAAGGTAACACCTAAAAGACATTTGAACTATGTTAGAAAGTTATATCAACTTGAGCTGGATAAAATTTATAAGTATATGGTAGAAAATGGGTTAAGTCTTTCCACAGAAAAGACACAAGTTGTGCTTTTTAATAATGGTGCTGATCCTCCTAAACTTCCTGTTTTCAAGATTGGTGAAAAAGCTCTGGACTATAAGCCTATGGTAAAATTTCTAGGTATCATACTTACTTCAAAATTAACATGGCATTGTCATATCGAATATGCTTTGAACAAAGCCAGAAAAAGTCTAAATATACTAAAGGCAATCAGTAAGCAAATATGGGCACAGGATTCGGTTGTACTAAAACATTTATCATTATCACTGGTTCGTTCTAAACTATTATATGGCCAAGAATTATTCTTCAGTGCCCCCAGATATCTTTTGAACAAACTTCAAAGCCTAGATTGTAAAGCTTTCCGGATTGCTTTAGGAGTTCCGTTTCATGCATCTTCTCTAGGAACTTACAGAGAAATAGGAGTATTACCCTTAGATGATTATCGTAATTTAGCCGTTTCAAAGTATATCCTAAGAAGTTCAACAGTTGAAAACAATATTACATCGGAAATTTCAATTAGATCTGACTTAGACTTTCCAAACAGAGCTAAAAATATATCTTCTCTTGCTTCAATTGGCACATATACTTCCAATCTTCTTAAAGAGGCAACCATTAATCCTAAAGATTGGCAAAAATCCACCGCTATTTTAACACCTGTTCCAAAATGGGAACTTTAGAAAGCACACTTTGATATCAACCATCTCTCATTAAAAAAAGAAGAAAATGCGATTATTCTTTGCTCTTACACAAATGCACACTTAGAAGATACATACCCTTCTCATCTTAAGATATACACTGATGGGTCCCTTCTTGAAAATAAGGAAGCGGGGGCAGCATTTATCATTCCAGCTCTGAAAGTTGAAAAGTCCTATCATATTGGCAAAAATCATTCCATCTTTACTGCTGAACTTACCGCTATTTTGATGGCTTTGTACTTTCTGCTTGATTTTCCAAATACTGTTTTGCAGATTTTGTTTTGCGTTGATTCTAAATCTGCATTACACTGTCTTAATAACTCTACATCAATGGTTAGGCAGAATCTCATTACTGAAATTAATTTTTTGATACATTTTCTCATTCTGAGGGGTTCGAATATCACTTTCTGCTGGGTTCCATCTCACTGTGGTCTTTATTTCAATGAAAAGGTTGACAAAGCAGCCAAAAAGGCAGCAAAACATTCTAGCTGTTCAAATGTTTTAGACATTCCTCTTTCTCTTCATGAGGGTTATGCTTTGCTTCAAAGTGTTTGCTGGAAACATGTAAAAAAGAAACATGAAGAGGCTGGCTATTCCCAGCATACTTGTTCAGTTCTTGATATTGAGAACATCCTTTGTACTCAGTACGGCTTTCAAAAATCCAGTACTAGAAATATTGTTTCTCTAATCCACAGATTGAAATTAAATGCATTTCGAGCAAAATTTGCCAAAAATGTAAAATGTATATGCGGTGAAAAACTTTCCAATGTTCATGTTTTGTATCATTGTCAAGGTTTAAAAAAGTTCCTACCACCATTTCAAGATAAGTCACTGCAAGAAGTGTTAATCAATCCAAAGTTACTGTGTGAGATAGCATTGTCTCTGATGCGATCCCCAGTATTCTCTTTTTTATAAAGTACTAATGTGAAGATTGTGAAATTATAACACCCTACTGTGGCAATGTACTTTTTGCTTTATTCATGGCAGCCTTTACATGTAGTTTGCAATTGTTCATCTTACAGTTTCAGATTTTAAAGTTCTCTATTGTTCGATTGTTTTTGTTATTATTTGCATTTCTTATGCCATCTTTTGCAACATTCTTGTTATATATTTTTGTAATCAGTCTTCTTATGTACACAGTTACCAACGCACTTTTTAAAAAACCCTTATCTCTTTATTGCCCCCCCCCCCCCCCCCCACCCCAACCTCATCCCTCGTCTAATATCACTTTAAGTGTACAGACGTAAAATCAAAGACACACACACACACACGCACACACATACACCCCCCCTCCCTACAAACACACACACATCCACCCCCCTCTCCCAATACCCCCCCCCCCCCCCCCACACACACACACACACATCCCCCCCTCACCCCACAAACACACACATACACGATTTTTACACTCCTGTTAAATAAATGATCATCTACACGGGTAACACAGTAACCGAACAGCAGAACACTGTATCGAATCCTCCCCCCCCACATTAACTACCCACAGGAGACCAAGCGCATTGTCCAGCAGACCGTGGCATGAGTGTGTGTCCATCAGTTCTGCTTTGTTTGCTGATAATTTTATACATTATCCCGGTCATGAAAACTGGAGACACCTTTATTCTCCCTGTGGGTATGCGGGGTAGGGGGGTGGGGGTGTTGGTAGATGGGTGGTGGTCTCTTTCAATGTCTAAATAGCATCCCTACTTTCTGGATATTATGTGCTAGAAGTGTCCTCTTTTTTTTCCCTTTTTTTTCCTTTTTGTTTCTGCTTGTCTCATCCACAGGCCCAGTCATTTTTTTTTTCACAGAAAAGCGAACACTGAAAAAATCCTCGAAGCAGTCACAATAACGACCTCCTGTCAAGAATAGAATGTAATAGAATAGAATGGGATAGGAAAGAAAAG
>CM060341.1:39309396-39314396 GCA_030674155.1 Stramonita haemastoma | reverse complement strand
TAATTTTGTCATCAGTTCCCGTATGTGTGTGTGTGTGTGTGTGTGTGTGTGTGTGTGTGTGTGTGTGTGTGTGTGTGTGTGTGTGTGTTGTGTGTGTGTGTGTGTGTGCGTGTGTGTCTGTGTGTGTGTGGTGTGAGAGAGAGAGAGAGGAGGAGATGAGAGAGAGAGAGAGAGAGAGAGAGAGAGAGAGAGAGAGAGAGAGAGAGAGAGAGAGAGAGAGAGAGAGAGAGACAAGGCAAGGAGGCAAGGCAAGGCAAGGCAAGGCAAGGCAAGGCAAGGCAAAATTCTTTTATTCGAGGATAATAGATAAGCACTCATGTGCTTTTTTACATCCAGTCCCCGCCCCTTTCAGGGATAACATCAAGATAAAAAGACAGCCTCAACTAAAACAAGAACAATTATAATGATCCAATTACCAAGAGCAAACCACACCAAGTATCAAACAACAGGTAAGAAATAAGACATAGATACAATATTAAGGTAATGTTATAAAAAAGGCACTCATTCAAAAACGAAAATAAGAAGGAAGAATCAATGATGATTTTGATTTGAATAATAAACAAGCAAACAAAGAAACAAAGAAACAAAACCAAAAAAAACAACAAAAAAACACACAAAAAACAAACAACAACAACAACAAAACAAAACAAAAACAAACAAACAAACAAACAAAAAAAAAAAGAAAAAAGAAAAAAAGGTGCAATGATTATAGATCAAATATGAGAATATGATGGGGTTAGATGACTGAAAACATCAATCCACCACCATCTATCATCAAACTATGTCCCATAAAACATAAGATTTTGATAAAGGGTGAGAAAGAGCAACAACAACAGGTAAGAAATAAGACAGAGATACAATATTAAGGTAATGTTATAAAAAGGCACTCATTCAGAAACGAAAATATGAAGTAAAAATCAATGAAGAATTTGATTTGAGTACAAAAAACCAAACAAAAACCAATCAAAGCAAAAAAAAAATCAATGAAGAATTTGATTTGAGTACAAAAAACCAAACAAAAACCAATCGAAGCACAAAAAAAAAAAAAAAAAGGCGCAATAATTAAAGAGCAAGCATGAGAATATGATGAGGTTAAATGACTGAAAACATCAATCCCGCCATCTATTATCAAAATAAGTCCCATAAAGCACAGTTTTTGAACATAAAAAAAACCCCAACTCACACACACACACACACACACACACACACACAGCACGCACGCACACACACACACACACACACACACACACACACACACACACACACACACACACACACACACACACACACACACACACACACACACCTCACTTAGTCTTATGATTATAGTCATAAGATCATCATAATCTGAGAGAAGTGAGGAGGGAGAGGGCAGATAGTTTGAGACGGGAGAAGTGTGGTTTGTTATTTTTGATTCATCAAGTAGATTAGAAGGTGATTTTTTAAGGTTGTTAATGATTGATGCTGTTTAATTGAGTCAGGGAGGGAGTTCCATAGCGTAGGGCCTGAATATAGTAAGCTAGTTTTGAACAAGTCTATTCTTGGGATTGGGACACTTGGCTTTACCGTATTTCTGGAATGATTCATTGGGAATTTGTCTTTTAAGGATGTGGGGACATTTCCTGTCAGTATCTTAAACATCATGATGCCTTTGTTATATTTTAGTCTTTGGTGTAGGGGAAGGATATTTAACTGAGTATAATCCCCTTCTAGCAAGGTTGTTTTCTTCAGAAGGACCAGTTTGAGACCACGTTTATACAGACTTAGTAATGGTTTCATGATATTAGCACTGGCAGAGTCCCACAGGGTTGCAGCATAGTCTATTGAGGATTGTATATAAGCTTGAAAAAAACAGTTTCCTTGAATGAAAATCGAGAAAGTGTTTAATTTTAATCAACTGGTAGACTTTTTTGGACAAGTATTTGCATAGGTGAGATATGTGGTAGAACCAGCTAAGATTTTCATCAATTGTCACTCCTAGAACTTTGTGGTGAGAGGTCTGTTCGATTGCTTCCTTTTTTATGTGAATTGGAAATAGTTTATGTGGTAAATTTTGTCGCTTTTGTCTGGTAGTGATAAGCATGCATTTTGTTTTTTGGGGATGGATAGTCATGTGGTTCAGTTCAGTCCATTTGACAAGGTCGTCAGTGCTTTTTTGTAATAAAGTTGTGAGATAGTCAATGTCATTATGGCTCGTATGTATGGTTGTGTCATCTGCAAATAGTTCACATTTGGAATTGATATGTAGAGGAAGGTCATTTATGTATAATGAAAAGAGAATAGGGCCCAATATGGATCCCTGTGGTACTCCATAATGAATGGGCTTTAGTTTGGATGTTGATGTAGCTATTGAGACACACTGGTGCCTATTTGTAAGATATGAATCGAGTAGTCCTAGGGTTTTTGTAGAAATGTTATACAGGTTTAGCTTTTTAAGGAGAAGTTTGTGATCAATTGTATCAAATGCTTTTTTGAAATCAACAAATAATACTCCACAAAATTTATTGTCATTGATGTTTGATAGCCAATTATCTACAAGACTGGTTAGTGCTGTATGACACGAGTGCTTTATTCTAAATCCAGACTGATTAGGATGAAGTAAGTTGTTGATTTCTGCATGACGGACTAAGTGTTTATTCATATGTTTTTCCAGTGGTTTTGAAAGGATCGGTATAATGGAGATGGGCCTATAGTTTGAAGGATCAGAAGTATCGCCAGACTTGTAGATGGGGATTACTTTAGAACATTTGAAGGCATTGGGGAAATAGTTCTTATCAAGGCAGAGGTTATATATATATGTTAGGGTGTCTGTGATAACTGGAGCTGATAATTTTAATATACTGCTGTCTATTCCATCAAGACCACACGTTCTTGATTGTTTGAGGTGAGTCAGATAGTTGTAGACCTCTGAGACAGACATGAAAGGTATGTGAAGTTTTGAAGGAATATGCTTTTCTTGGCAGTATTGTTTTAATTCATTAAGATTATTGGACTCTTGAGTTATCATTGCTAATTAGGTTGGGAGAAACATTGATGAAGTGGTTGTTAAGCTTTTCAGCGGAGATGTCTTTGATTACATTTGATTTAGGAGTTGATTGATTGTTTGTTATTTGATTTATTGTTCGCCATACAGTCTTTGAATTTTGTTTGGAAGATAGTAGGTCTTGAAAATATTTCTTTTTTTCACGCCGTTTTTGTGAGATTATGGCGTTTCTTAATTTTTTTGACTCATCATAATATTTGTGTTCTTTTAGAAGGTCTCTAAGATAACATGCTTCCTCTAGTTCCTTTGTGAGCCAAGGCGGTTTGGGGTTGTGTTTGATCCTAATGGTTTTAAATGGAGAATGTTTGTTATAGATTTCAGTGAACGTTTTTATCCAAAACTCAATGGCTAAGTCTGGATCAGTAATATTGAAGGTTTCTGAGAGTGTGGAGTTGCATAAGTCTATGAGAAAAAGCTATTCATTAAACTTTGCAAAGGAACGATAGGTTATAGTTTTATGGCCAGGTTTGGGAATTTTTGTTCCTTTTTTTGACCATGTGGCACAGACTGGGTAGTGATCGCTGCAGTTGTAGACAGGGACACAAGTTTCTATGATGTTTTCTGGGTTTGATACATAGATGTGGTCAATTAATGTGTTTGAATTTGATGTGACTCTTGTGGGAGATTTAACTAATTGGTGAAGATTGAGTGAATTCATAACTTGGGTCCATTGATTATGTACTTTTGTTAGGTCTATATTGAAATCGCCCAGTAAGATTATTTCCCGAGATTCAAGTAGGACTTCGTTTATCATGGAGTCAAATTTGTCTATCCAATTTATTCTTTCACTTGGATTCCTGTAACAGAACCCCAACATAACAGGCCGTGTACCTTTCATGGAAACTTCAATCCAGATAGATTCTATTTCATGACATTCTAGAACGGGCAAACGTTTGAACGTTACAGAATCGCTAATATAGATTAAGATACCTGTTTCTTTTGGCTTTTGTGGATCTTTCCGCAGGATTTTATAACCTGGAATGTGTATGTCAGCATCGGTTATATGTTCAGTGAGTCTTGACTCAGAAAGCCCTAGTATGTGGAATGGTTTGCCTTGATTTGTGATGAGTTTTGATATATCTTCCATTTTGTTAATTGCATGGTTTATGTTTAGGTGGCAAATTCGTAAGCCATTCTTGGAGGGCCAGGTATTGTGTCTTGGATGCATCTATTACAGGTAGTTTGGTAAGCAGTTATTATTGAGTGCAAAGATTGGTGAAGAGAGATATTAATATGGGAGGAATGTTAGCACTTGATTAGGGATGGAATGAATTAAGAAGGAATAAAATCAAAATCAAAATCACTCTACATATGACACACAATGGTATAATCAAGATCAAATCAAATCACACTACATATAACACACAGTGGTATAAAAACTCGATCAAATTAAGTGTAGGCCTACTTCAGAAAAAGAGTCAAGTAGACCTAAAACAGCAACCTGGTGTTCAGGTGGTGTGGTTCAGATAATTATAGAAATGGGACAGGTTTTGAAAAAACAAAATGAAAAACATAAAAAAAACATAAAATAAAGTAAGGCAGAACAACACAATTAACTCTGGACAATCAAGGCAATACTATGCCAATCAACGTTTATAAGCAATATCAATACAACAAGAGTGAAAATAATATGGAAAATATCCTTATGCACAATCAGCACAGTTCCTGAGAAACAAAATGTTGATGCACAATCCAGAGGATTCAGTCACAGTCTTGTCAGTATAGAAGTCTGGTCTGGGAAGGACCAGTCACAGTTTGTTACACAATACTATGCCATTCAACATCTATAGATGATAACAACACAGCAAAGTGAAAATAATAAGAAGCATATCATGATGCATAATCAGCACTGTTTCTGAGAAATATGTTGATGCACAATCAGCAGTCCAGAAGATTCAGTCACCGTCTTGTCACAACACAACAGTGAAGTAATAAAAAGCATATGATGATATGATGA
>CM060341.1:39291896-39296896 GCA_030674155.1 Stramonita haemastoma | reverse complement strand
AGACCGCCTCCTCCCTGCTTCCTCTCCCTCCTCGTTATAATTGTACATTACTGTTCTTCTTGTTCTTCTTGTTCTTGTCCTTGTTTTTGTTCTTGTTGTTGTTGTTGCTCTTGTTGTTGTTGTTATTGTTGTTGTCGCTGCTGCTCTTGTTGTTGTTGTTGTTGTTGTTGTTGTTGTTGTTTCTTCTTCTTCTTCTTCTTCTTTCTTCTTCTTCTTGTTCTTCTTCTTCTTCTTCTTCTTCTTCTTCTTCTTCTTCTTCTTCTTCTTCTTCTTCTTCTTCTTTTCCTTCTTCGTCTTCTTCTTCTTGTTGTTCTTGTTCTATAAAAGAATAAATAAAAAATAAAAAATAAATGTTCTTGTTCTTCTCCTTCTTGTTGTTGTTATTGTTGTTGTTGTTGTTGTTCTTCTCCTTCTTGTTGTTGTTATTGTTGTTGTTGTTCTTGTTCTTCTTGTTATTGTTGTTATTGTTGTTGTTGTTCTTCTTGTTCTCCTCCTCCTCCTCCTCCTCCTCCTCCCTCTTCTTCTTTTTTCGTCGAACACTCAGACAGCAACTGTCGTTGTCCGTTATATTAGCGAAAATGAGTAGCACTGCCGTTAAGCGCCTGACAAGTCAAGCCCAGCGCATCCTACTTAAGCATAAGAGAATTATCCTTAGAGTGTTTCTGGAAAAAAAGGCAGGAGAATGGATTAGAAAAGGCAGAAAATCAACAAGAAGGAGGTGACAGGAAGAAAAAGAAACAAACAAAGTCTATTGTTGTGAAAAAACTTACCCAAGTATTTATACCAATGAGTTACTTTTACTTGCTCATTCTAATACCATCGTTCCCTTAAAGCTGAGTGCGTTCCCATTCTAAAAACCATAACATTTGTTTTTTCAAGGTTAACTGTCAAAAACAACTGGACAGCTTCTCCTTTTAAGCTATCAAGAGGATTTTGGAGACCACCAACTGCGTCAGACAATAGTACGACATCATCCGCAAAGAATATTTTGTGCACACGTTAAATCCTGTTCCACTTTTCGTAAGAGTAGGCCATTGTGTGCCGGTGAGAACATATGACAAGATTGACAAAACTGCATACACACGGGGCCTGGATGTAAAAAAGCACACGAGTGCTTATTCCATTATCCTCGATATACAAGAATAAATAGATGAATAAATAAGAGCAGTAGAAATATTTAACTTGCACCAAGGAGTAACTGAATACCATGTTTTTCAGTTTTACACAGATCAGTAGCTAGCTAAATGATAACAGATCTTTAACATAACATTGGATCTTCTGCATGTATAGATATTCAGCTCAAGCCACCACCATTATGTCCATTGGAGGGAATGTTTTCCCTGGAATTAACATCAGTACGAAATCTCCTTCCCTGATAGTTCTTCGGATTGGACTATAAACCGAGGCCCTGTGTTCGAACCTACGCAGAACATCTTGTGCACACGATAAAACTTGTTCCGATTTTAGAAAGAGTAGGCCAAGCGTGCCGGTGGGAGGATAAAATTTACAAAACTGCATACACACGGGCACTGGATGTAAAAAAAGTATATGAATACTAATTCCATTATCCTCGAAATAAAAGAATAGATAAAGAAATAAGTACAGTTTTAGAGCAGACACCTATTGTGGTTACAGTGCTATACTATTAGCTGTAATCAGGAGAAACAACAGAATCTGACACGCGTATAATGGATACCCCAACAAAAGTACAAGCAAGCACGCTTACAATTATGTTTGCACCTTTACTATTCGCGCCCACAAGAGTGCTTGTTCCATTAAAAAAAAAAAAAGAACAATTTAATTCTCACGGGTACACTCGTATGCATACTCTCACACTAACACACAGACAAAACACACTCACACACACAGAGACAAACACACTCACACACACACACGTACGCACACACGCACACACACACGCACGCACGTGCACGCACGCACGCACGCACGGACGCACAAACATGCACACACGCGCGGACGCACACACACGCACACACGCGCGCGCGCGCGCACGCACGCACACACGCACGCACGCACGCATTATCATCATCATCCCACCACACAAACAACACACACACTTACATCCCCCACCATCACTCCCCCCTCAAACACACACACACACACAACACCCCCTCCCCCCCCCCTCCCCCCCCCACAAGAAGAGGGCAGTTCTGTAATTGATTTTTCTGCATTACAGTAGGTATGTAGGGAGGGAAGGAAGGAAGGAAGGAGGGAAGGAAGGAGGGAAGGAGGGAAGGAAGGAAGGAAGCAAACAGCCTGAAGGAAGACATTCTGCATGCTCTGCCGCCAGCTAGTTGCTGTTGTTGTTGTTGCTGCTGTTGATACTGTTGCTGCTGCTGCTGTTGATGTTGTTGGTGTTGTTATTGTTGTTGCTGCTGATGTTGTTGCTGCTGTTGTTGTTGCTGCTGATGTTGTTGCTGCTGTTGTTGCTGCTGTTGTTGTTGCTGCTGCTGATGTTGTTGCTGTTGTTGTTGCTGATGTTGCTGCTGATGTTGTTGCTGCTGTTGTTGTTGTTGCTGCTGATGTTGTTGCTGTTGCTGTTGTTGTTGTTGCTGCTGATGTTGCTGCTGCTGCTGCTGCTGCTGCTGCTGCTGCTGCTGCTACTACTACTACTACTACTACTACTGCCGCTGCTACTGCTACTGCTGCTGCTGAAGCAATAAGAATCCATCAGTTATTTTGTTGTTTGCTTTGCTTCAGATTGCGTATGTTGTACTTCAGTTTTCGGAGCATGCAAGTACGACTGTGTATAGGGGGGGGGGGGGGGAGTGTAGGGGTTGGGGGGGGGTGGGGGGTGCACACGCGCGGAGTGGTGTGTGTGTGTGTGTGTGTGTGTGTGTGTGTGTGTGTGTGTGTGTGTGTGTGTGTGTGTGTGTGTGTGTGTGTGAGTGTGAGGGGCACTGCACTATGAAAAGAAGGCATCGTGTTTCACCAGACAGACAGACAGGCAGACAGAGAGACAGATAGACTAGCAAGACCCAATAGCCCTTGTGAAGCTTCCTTATCCATTAACTGTGACAGAGCCATTACCCTGTAGACAGCTACTCGGGCCACACTCCACCTTCAAACGTGCCCACATTTCCTGCTGTTTCCCTATACCACTCTCGCTTTCATATCTTATAGGGGGACGGGATAGCCTAGTGGTTACAACATTGCGCTTGCAATTTGACGACCCGAGTTCGATTCCCGTTCGAGGGGATTTTTCCCCTAGAGTTAACATCAGTGCTGACTCCACTCTCCACAAAAGTCCTTCGGATGAGACTTTAAACCGAGGCCTCGTGTGCGAACGCATGCAGAACATCTTGCACACATGCTAAACCCTGTTCCGCTTTTCGTAAGAGTAGGCCCTTGTGTGCCGGTGGGAACAGATGACAAGATTTACAAAAACTGCATACACACGGGGACTGGGTGTAAAAAAAGCAATGAGTGCCTATTCCATTATCCTCGACATAAAAGAATAATTAGCAAAGATAGCCATCTTATATACTTCCCTGTAGGGATATCAGGGGGCCTGTCAGTATAAACAGCATCCCCACCGTCTGGAAATTCGGTACAACGATTTCCCTCTTTTCTATCCCTCTCTTTGTTTCTGCCTTGTTTCTTTTCTTCCTGTCACCTCCTTGCTATTTTTTTGCCTTCTTGGTTCATTCTCTTGCCCATTTTGCTCCAGAAAGACTTAATACAGAGCAATTCTCTCTTTCTCTCCTGTCCTGGGCCTGACTTGTCAGGCGCTTAACGGCAGTGCAACGCATTTTAGCTCATATGACAGAGAGCAATAGTTGCTGTTTGAGTGTTTTAACAAAGAAGAAGAATACTGCGTGGATTGAGGCATCCACAGAAATAAAAGGTCTAGGGGTCTGACTCAAAATTCGTATGATTTTACACAAATTTGGTACGTTTGAAATTTTCATCGTCATTTTTCAGCAAATAGTTGCCTGTTGGCTTCCTAATCCCAATATGCATGCGCGGTGGTTCAACACTATGAAAACGCAAGCAATCATTTTTTAATGATCATTTCCAACTTTCTCGTGACTACCTGGTATTGCTCTATGTCCTCAATCCCCCAAAACAACAACTACACCATGTACTTTTTCATGCTTTAAAAAGATCTGTGAAAATAAGCCAAAAATTATCTGACTAGCACTTAACTTCATAGGTACTACTTGACCAGAGAGCTAAGGGTGGAGTGTAACCTTATGTAGCGACGGAGAAACCAGTCGCGGAGACTCAGGTTTTGCCATAACAGGAGGAAGCTGGTCAGCAATTCTTCAGTGTCGTGCCCCATCAACATCCTGTAGAGATGATGGAGAAGAAAAGAAGAGCTTATGGACTGACCATCAATAAAAAATAACAGTCCTGTCAGAGTGAAAAGCAACACGATGCTCTTACGTTCTGTGAGCGTGGTATCTGACCTGTGTGTATGCTGCATGACAGGTAAAAGGTAAAAGTGTCCCATAACCTGTGTGGTCGAAGTTGAGCGAGGCACCAGAGATCTCAGCTTCTCTAGGGGCCAGCATATTGAGGGCGGCACCCACCTCCTCTCCCTCGCTGCTTTACCTTCCCTGACCCTAAAGAGGGCAGGTACCCATTTACAGCTGTGTGAACTGGGGGACTGTACTGAAGCCAAGGTGCGCAATAAACGGTCACCCATCCACTTGGTAACCACGTTCGATGCTGCTTGACCTTAGCTTGGGAAAAGCAGTGCTCTGACCACTGAGCTATCCCGTCCCCTTGTTGTACGGCAAAACCAGCATAAAAACAGCTATTACTGTTAGAATGTTTAAGTTCAACTGTTGATATTAGATTTTAGTATTGTTTATCTATCTTTTTCATCCTTTAATTATTTTATCCAAAAATAATGGAATAAGCACTCAAATACTTTTGTTTTACATTCAGTCCCCGATTGTATGCGGTTTTGTAAATTTTGTCGTCCATTCCTACCGGCGCAAATGACCTCCCCTTCCTAAAGGCCGCACCGA
>CM060341.1:39264396-39284396 GCA_030674155.1 Stramonita haemastoma | reverse complement strand
GATGTTTGATTTCAGATTTGTCATTATAAAATGGACCATTCTTATCCTGTGCTGATTCATTGAATCAATTGATATTACTTTCACAAGGAAGCAGTCAGCTCGACTGAGTGATAGCAACACAGAAACAGTGTGCCTCAATATATCTATCTATCTATCTATCTATCTATCTATCTATCTATCTATCTATCTATCTATCTATCTATCTATCTATCTATCTATCTATCTATCTATTTATCTCTCTATATCTCTCTATCTCAAACTAAGTATCTATCTCTCTATCTCTCTACCTATCTATCTCTAATCTAATGTAATCTATCTATCTATCTATCTATCTATCTATCTATCTATCTATCTATCTATCTATCTATCTATCTATCTATCTATCTATCTATCTATCTATCTACCTATCTATCTATCCGTCCGTCCGTCCGTCCGTCCGTCTGTCTGTCTACCTACTACTACCTACCTACCTACCTACATGTCTGTCTGTCTGTCTATCTATCTACACTAACATACACACACATGTACAACCACACACAGAGATGTGTATATATGTATAATAAATATGTATACATACATACATACGTACATCCATCCATCCATCCATCCATTACGGTCTCTTAGTGCTCAATTCATTCCTGGACAAAGGAACCCATTAGTTTCCATCAAAACGAACACACACACACCTTAGCATCGCACACACTGCCGCTGCATCCCGACCATACTAAATCCAGTCTCACACACAACTGCCAGAACTCGACTCTAATGTCTCTTTAGTCAGGACAAATAGGGTCGAGATAAAAGTGACCCCCGTAATGTCGTTATCTACGACGGAGCGTGGAGAAAATGAAGCACAAAAATCCCATTACCTACGAAGAATTATAGATCGTAAGCTATACAGACAGCATGCTGCATTATTTATCAGGAAATACTGCTGAAAACAAGGGCTCCTCATAGCTCCGTTCATGGGGTCAGATAGGGGCCAATGCTTTCCTAGGTAAGGTTGAGGGCAGAAGAAAGAAAGAGGCAGACCACCAACATCCTACACTGCCAACATCACTGAGGTCAGTGGTCTGGGAGGGCTACATACAGGAGATGGTAGACCTCAGCAGAGACAGAGAGAGATGGTGAACCCTGGTGGCATTGTGTGGATGGAGCTCCTACCGACGACAGCGGCGATGGAGACAGTTGACAGGCCAGGTGAGGTCTGAAGGTCCTATTGTTTCAGGCAGCATAGCGCTGAAAATGGGATCCAAATATTGTATTACTCAAGGGGATATATGGTTGTTGTTGTTGTTGTGTGTTCCCCAGCTTAACACTATGGGGGGTCTGTCGCCCAGAATGTGCAGTACTCTGACTTTCGTTCATCCCACGTGGGAATCCCTGTGAGATTGAAATTGCACACTGAATGAGAAGTTTGCGTATGTTATGACTGTGTTCAAGTATCTCGCCATAGAGGCGGCAATATTCCGACTTCAGAGGATTTTTCTCTTCTTTAGAGGAGAGTGCAGGTTGTTATGCTAAGAGCTTGTCATGGCTGAAGGCGATTCAATCCAATCCAATCCAATTCTGTTGCTTAAAGCCCGCCGACCACATAGGCCATATCGGGGCTATCACCTCGTCACATTTTAAAACTGGTATTAAAAGTGTGCGACTATGTACAGTTTAAAACGAGGTATAAAACCAGCTCAACTGTCCTTGCTTGTATCGACGCCCCGGCCGACCATAAGGGTCAACCCAGGACGGCCCCCGCGTCGTGGGAAAACCCACATCGATCACACTAAAATGAGATAAAACCAAAATCAGGTTCCTTAAAACATCCTTGTCCTTAGAGACCAAACATACCACTTTCACTCATATCAGACGAAAAAAGCCGATTCTCTCAGGAAGTTAAAAATGGTGTCTGGTGGAACATCCCGAAAGAGGATCTTTAGGGGGTCCGCGGTAAAATGCTTGTGCCTAGTATCCTGAACATCCCGACACTCCAGGAGCAGATGCCTGACGGTCACCCGCACGTCGCAAGTCACGCACCACGGGGTTCCCGGCTGAAGGCGATCTCAACACAACATTTTACAACATCACATTTTAATGCAGACCTTGACAATGGGTCGGTGGTCTAGAGGTAACGCGTCTGTCTACAAAGCGAAAAGTCCGGGTCTGAAGTGTGCGATGGTTCTATCCCTGTTTGGGCGCAAAACGTCTCTCCCATCCATTAGACCATGAGTGGTGGTCTGGGCGTAGTCTTTCGGATGAGACGATAAACCGGGGTCCGTGTGCTACACATCATTATTTAGCGCACGTAAAAGAACCCACGGCAAGTTGTCTCTGGTAAAATTCTGTAGAAAAAAAGCCACTCTGATAGGGAAACAAATACAGTTGCAGACAGGAAAAGAACAAAAAAAAGGGTGGTGCTACTCTGGTGGCGACGCGCTCTCCCTGGGAGAGCAGTCCGAATTTCACGCAGAGAAATCTGCCGTGGTTTAAAGTAGTACAAAATACATATACAAAATACAAATCAGCTGACCATCAATAACTGACACAGCTTTTGGCACGGGCCATGGCTAAAAACGAGCCCAAATAATTCAAAGTCAAAGGGGTACACAGGAAAACATGTGGACGTTCGGGGGAGACTATAAACTGAGGTCCCTGTATGTCAACGCCCGCAGAAAATCTTGCACACACGTTAAAACCTGTTGCACTTTTTGGAAGAGTAGGCCATTGTTTGCTGGTGGAAATGGATGACTTAAATTTTACAAAACTGCATGCACACAGGGACTTGATGTAAAAAGAACACTCGAGTGCTTATTCATTTATCCTCAAAATAAAAAAAAGAAACTAATAGAAATAAAGTATGACTAAAAATGAAGGCCCCCCCAAAACAACAACAACAACAAAAAGACATAATATTTAAGGCAGGATGTGTTTAAAAGTAAGACCAAGTTTCGCATGACTGCAAAGCGGACCAATGGTTAAAACCAACGTGCAAATGACAGGTTACAAAAGGGGAGATTTGGCGAACAATGAGGCCTGAACAACACACCATTCAAAACGGGGTATTGGGTAACGATACAGCTTTAATAACTTACTATCACCGATGGAATACGCCTAAAATCAAAACTTAAATACCAAAATACTCAAATAAAGGTATGGCTAAAAATAAGGAAGAAAGTAGTGTTGAAAGTAGGCTATGGTTAAAACAAGTCCAGTCCATCCAATGTTGTTTATAGCCCCGCCAACAACAGAGGCCGTACCAGAGCTGTCACCTAGTCCATTTTTTTTAAAACTCTCAGAAGAAAACTGTGCTTCCATATACAGATTAAAACAGGGTATAGAACCAACTTTACTGTTGTTCATTGTATCAACGCCCTGGTCAACCCTAAGGGTCAGCCCAGGACAGTCACCACGCTGTGGAAGAACCACACATAAAATGAGTACCAAAAACACCCGAAACTAGATTCCTTAAAACAAACCTTGATGTTAATGCTCAGTTTATTTACTTATTTATTTATTTACACACTTTATGTCACAGCAGATCTCTCGCGTGAAATTCGGGCTGCTCTCCCGTGGAGAGTGCGCGGATGCTCACAAGTGCAGCTCCTACCAGTTTTTTACCTTTATTCCTACATGCAACTGTATCTACTTCCCTATCAGGGTGGCTTTTTTCTATAGCACTTTTCCCAGGGACAACGCTCTTGATGCCTGTGGGTTCTTTTACGTGCGCTAAAAATGTGTTATAATGTGTAATAATTATAAAAATAATAAATAAATAATAAAATGAGTAATAATAAATAACAATACATGGAACTTATATGCGCTATACGTTTTAAATAATGTGTAACTAACGGGACCTCGGTTTATCGTCTCATCCGAGAGAAAACTCTACAAGTTCGCCATCATATCATGGCGGATATGGTGATTGATTGGTCATAGTGACCATCTGTTCCAATAGGCGGACAGGTTTTTTCAACGTGTACAAGATGTCCTCAATATCCAATCACAATCTCAATGATGTTGCTTAGGCCCCCCCGACCGCACAGGCCATATCGGGGCTATCACTCACTCGTCACATTTTAAAAACTCGTATTAAAAGGTGCGACTATGATACAGTTTAAAACGAGGTTATAAAACCGATCAACTGTCCTTGCTTGTATCGACGTCCCGGTCAACCTTAAGGATCAGCAAGGACGGCACACACACCGTGGGAAAACCCACATCGATCACACTTAAAACGAGATAAAACCAAAACCAGATTTCCTTAAAACAACCTTGTCCTTAAAGACCACCATACACTTTCATTCATATCAGACGGAAAAAGCCGATTTCCTCAGGAAGTTTAAAAATGGTGTCGGTGGAAACATACCCGGAAGATGATCTTTAGGGAGTCTGAGGTTAAAATGCTTGTGCCTAATATGCTGAACATCCCGACACTCCAGGAGCAGATGCTGATGGTTACCCGCCTCACAGTCACGATTTCCTGTACATACACAGATTTCACAACACTCTGATCTGAAGCAGCTCTGGAGATATGAAGCAAGTCAAGCCAAGTCAAGTCAAATCAGGTCAAGTCAAGTCAAGTCAAGTCAAATCAAGTCAAGTCAAGCAAAGCCAAGTCAGTCATGTCAAGCCAAATCGTCAAGTCAAGTCAAGCCATGTTAAAACCACTTGAATCATGCCATGAAGGGCAGTTACAAAACTGGACAGACATATTGATACGAATCCTAATTTCGAAAAGACACAGTCAGAGTCAATGTCAAAGTCAGAATCAGAATCAGAAATGAAGACTTATTTGACGCGAATCATAAAGGTATTTCTTTATGTTTGGTAAATACTTCCTTCAGAAAAAAAGATGTAGCTCTTAGATTTTGTGCCTTTTGTCTATGGTCTAGGTCTTCTGGAATTTTGATTAATTTATTTGTTTTATTCTTTTATGTCGAGGATAACGGACGAAGCAGTCATGTGCTTTTTTACATCCAGTCCCCGTGTGTATGCGGGTTTTTTAAAAAAAATTGTGTCATCTGTTCCCAACGGCACACGATAGCCTACTTTTACAAGCAGACCAGGATTTAACGTGTGCGCAAGACGATCTGCGTGCATTTGCACACGCGGCCTCGGTTTACAGTCTCTTCCGAAGGACTTTTAGGGGAGTGTGGAGTCAGCACTGATGTTAACTCCAGAGGAAAAATCCCCTCGACCGGGAATCGAACCCGAGTCGTCAAATTGCTAGCGCAATGTTATTGCTAGCGCAATGTTATGACCACTAGGCTATCCCGTCCCCCTAAAAGAAGTAGCCTATGTTTTACAGGCTGGAAAATGTATGAGATTCCAATTAGTAAAAGGTAAAAAAGGTAAAGGTGTCCCATAACCTATGGGGTCATAGGGGAGCGAGGCATCAGAGATCTCAGCTTCTCTAGGGGCCAGCATATTGAGGGCGGCGTCCATCTCCTCTCCCTCGCTGCTTTACCTTCCCTGACCTTAAAGAGGGCAGGTACCCATTTACAGCTGGGTGAACTGGGGGACTGTACTGAAGCCAAGGCGCGCAAAAGGTCACCCATCCAACTGGTAACCATAAGCAGGTATATTCTAAAATAAAGGAGAAAAATACCTTAAAAGGGACCAGAAGAAAGAAAAAAAGTAAGAAAGAAAAAAAGCACATTTCTGTAAGATAATACGTAAAAAAAGAGGAAAAGATGGCATAAAAGGTAAAGGTCTCCCGTAACCTGTATGGTCGTAGGGGAGCGAGGCATCAGAGACTAGGGGCCAGCATACTGAGGGCAGCCCCCATCTCCTCTCCCTCGCTGCTTTACCTTCCCTGAGCCTAAAGAGGGCAGGTACCCATTTACAGCTGGGTGAACCGGGAGACTGTACTGTAGCCAAGGCGCGCAAACGGTCACCCATCCAACTGGCAACACACTCGACGCTGTGTAACCTACAAGATGACATATGACAAGTAACATTAATGAAAATCCTTATGAAATATGTCCAGCCAAAAAAAGGAATATGGCCCATAGCAGTATAGTGATAAAATGCCATCAAAAACCTGAGAGAAGTGAGCACACCAGGAAGCAAGTACACAATCCTTCTGTATAATTATAGACGTTTATGGGGGCACGGGATAACATAGTGGTCAGAACAGTGCGCTCGAAATTTGACGACCCGGGTTCGATTTCCGTTCGAGGAGACTTTTTTTCCTGGAGTTAACATCAGTGCTGACTCCACTCTCCCCAAAAGTCCTTCGGATGAGACTATAAACCGAGGCCCCGTGTCTGAATGCACGCAGAACATCTTGCGCACACGTTAAATCCTGTTCGCTTTTTGTAAGAGTAGGCCATCGTGTGCCGGTGGGAACAGATGACATTTACAAAACTGCATCCCAACGTGGGGACTGGATGTAAAAAGCACAGAGTGCTTATCCCATTATCCTCGATATAAAAAGATAAAATTGAAAATATGAATAAAAAATAAAATTAATCTCAGACTATCTCTTCAACAGTCAGCAAGGAAAGAGGAGAACAAGCAGGAGGAGGACGAGATATGTATATGACCAGGGAACAGATACCCCCTTCCCCCCTCAACACAGGACTACAAAATCTCCCCCCCTACACCCCCCTCCTACAACAACCCCCATAACCCCCACCCCATCCCCCACCCCTAAAAAAAAGCCCCCAACAAAACAACACCCAACAATCCAATCCAATATATAAACAACACCCAAAACAAAACCAATAAATCCTATGAAAAAAAGTCAAACCCAAACAAAAAACTCACAAACGCACCTTCCGTCCCCCACCACAACGAAACAAAACAAAGAATGTAAAGAATACTGCCCCCCCCCCCCCCCCAAATCTGAAAAACAAGCCAACAAAAAAAAAGGAATAATTGCGCGGTCTAAGGGAAGTAACCGTAATCAAGGCATCCTGTAAAGAAGTAGCAGCTAGCTCCCTTAATGATAAAAATGATTATGTATCTTTACTTCGACAATCCATATGACAGGGACCGAGTGAACAAATAAATGAATAATGAGTAAATGAAATGTATGAAGGAAGGAATGAAATAATGAATGAAATAATGAATGAATGAAGAATGGAATGTATGAAAAATGATGAAGAAATGAAAGGATGAATGTATGAATGAATGGATGTTACAGAATGTATATAGATCTAATTATGAAGGAATGAAGGAATGAAGAAGACATGAAATCTCGAAAAAAATTGAGTTTTTTCTGAACGAATGAAAACAAAGAAGATTGCAAAAGAAAAGAAAAGAAGAATACAGAGAAGCGAAAGGAAAACAAAGTTCTTCTAAATCAACAGAAGAAAAAAACAACAAACAACCCTCAAGCACAAAGAAACTTTACCACAGAGACACAAAGAATACAGAATATGTGAACACAACACATTGAAAACGGTAAACAAGGCAGGAATGAAGATGCAAGTACGTGAGAGAAGAAAGGAAGAATAAAAGAGTGTAAGTGAAGAAATGAGCAGTTGAACGAGTGAGTCATATATACATGTGTGTGTGTGTGTGTGTGTGTGTGTGTGTGTGTGTGTGTGTGTGTGTGTGTGTGTGTGTGTGTGTGTGTGTGTGTGTGTGTAAGTGGGAGCTCGCGTAGACAGATTAAAACACAAAGAGAAGAGGAGAGAGAGAGAGAGAGAGAGAGAGAGAGAGAGAGAGAGAGAGAGAGAGAGAGAGAGAGAGAGAGAGAGAGAGAGAGATTGATTTATTCTTTTAAATCGAGGATAATGGAATACGCACTCGTGCTTTTTTACGTCCAGTCCCTGTGTGTATGCAGTTTTGTAAATATCTGTTCCCACCGGCACACGATGGCCTACTCTTACGAAAAGCGGAACAGGATTTAACGTGTGCGCAAGATGTTCTGCCTGCGTTCATACACGAGGCCTCGGTTTAAAGTCTCATCCGAAGGACTTTTGGGGAGAGTGGAGTCAGCACTGATGTTAACTCCAGGAGGAAAATCTCTTCGACTGGAATCGAACCTGGGTCGTCAAATTGCGAGCGCAATGTTCTGACCACTAGGCTATCCGTCCCCCGAGAGAGAGAGAGAGAAAACATTGAACACTGAAATGGTTTAATTGTACTTCGGCCTTAGGCAACAATACAACCATTTGGGGGACGGGTATAGTTATACAGGAACTTGATGATAGATTTCAAACCATATAAAAGTAAAAACTCACAGATCGAAAAAAACGACATGGTAAGTTGAAAACAAAATGACTGAAAGATCAAGACACATTGAAAGAAACTAGCATCGTGCGTGCAACATAAACATGTGTTGTGTTTGACCCTAACTATAAATTCATGAGAGAGAGAGAGTGAGAGGAGAGAGAGAGAGAGAGAGAGAGGAGAGAGAGAGAGAGAGAGAGAGAGAGAGACAGACAGACAGACAGACAGACAGACAGACAGACAGACAGACAGACAGACAGACAGACAGACAAAGAATTGCAAAGAAGAAAAATTGCGAAGAAGAATTGCGGAGAAGAAGAATTGCGAGGTAGAAGAATGCAAAGAAGACGACAAAGAAAAATGTAAAGTATAAGAATTTCAAAGAAGTATGCAAAGCAGAAGAAGAAGAATTCCGAGAAGAAGTGGAAAAAGAAAAAGAAGAAGATAGAAAGAAAAATGCAAAGAAGAAGAGAAGGAGGAGGAGGACAGGAGGAGAAATGCTAAGAAGAATTTAGAAGAAGAAGAAGAAGAAGAAGAAGAAGAAGAAGAAGAAGAAGAAGAAGAAAGAGGAGGAGGAGGAGAAAAAAGAACACTAACAACAACCAATCAACACCAAACAAGAACGACAACAACGACATTATCGTTCGCACACGAAGCAGCCTGTCATAAAAGGACGTTCAGGTTTTCAGTGGTCACACCAGAAACATGGCGCACTTAACTTCAGGCAGTGAATTTTTCACCAACTCGAATAAAAAGTGATTCAAGCTTACATCTAATAACTGCCCCAAAATGGCCGTTAGTTTCACCTGGAAACTAGTCTCCTGATCAATATTGCACATTCGAGTTTTTACGGCGTATCACCAGTTGAATAAGAGGCGAGGATAGATGTCTTTTTTGTGTCTGTTGGATTGGTACAAATTGCCAGGTGGATGGACGATGGAAAAGTTCATCCACATTTGTGACGCTCCACCACGAAACGAGTCGCTTAGCACATAACCCACTTTCCCGCTAGGAGCCATTACAGGCAGGTGGGAGTGAGGTTGTTGATTTTGAGATTTTGATGGATTATAAAACTTTAACACTTGTTCTACCTTCTAGTGAAATATCAAGGCATAATTGTGTTTCCTTTTGTCTTTAAACGTGTTTTGAAAATAGCCAAGCCCTCATTCTGACCACCTATTAGGTTACTAAACTTGTCAATTTCTCATTTTGTCATTTCCTGCAGTCTATCTTTTCAATTTGTAATATTTTTTTTGTTTTAGAATTGTTCGATTTTCAATCTATTTTTTGCACTGTATAACAATTTTATTGCAAATCAATAATGTCAATGACTAAAATTTGACCTCAGGTGCAATGCGACTCCTTATGTGGTGGAGCGTCACATTTTTTCTGATGTCATTTCATGAAATGTGCTTGCAGGTATGCGATAAAAACTCTGCTCGTGTTTTGTGGTCTCCTCAGAATTGAGCTGGACAGGGCAGAGACACAGAGGGACTGGCTTGTCTGCCTGCAGGGAATGCAGATTTGAACCTTTGTCTTTCGGCAGAAAAGAAGGTTCGGTGAGTGATGACAGTTTTGCTGACAGTGAGAGAAGGGCGAAGGAAGAGGAGACAGAGTTCTTTTTCTTTTTGTTCTTTCTCTTATTGTTGTTGTTCTTGTTGTTTTTCTTGTTGTTGTTGTTGTTCTCTTTTCTTCTTGTTCTTGTTTTTTTCTTCTTCTTGATATGCTCTTCATCTTGTTCTTGTTGTTGTTGTTCTTCGCATTCTTCTTCATCTTTATCAGCTTCTTTTTTCTTATTTTTTTGGTGCAAGATACAACCTTCATGATAAAAATGGAAAACAGTTCAGCAAACTAGCAGAAAACAGTACAATATTTAGTTTTCTTTTCCTCTTCCTTTTCGTGTTGTTTTCCTTAATTATTTTTTCAACCTGATAAAATATGTAAACGGTAAAGGTGTCCGTACCTATGCGGTTATGGAGTGAGCAAGGCATCAGGAGACCTCAGCTTCTGCAGGGACCAGCATATTGAGGTCTCCTATCACTCGCTAGTCATTTACAGCTGGGTGAACTGGGGAACTGAACTGAATCCAAGGTGGTAACTACGCTCAATACTGTGTAACCTTAGCTTGGGGAAGGCGAGTGCTCTGGCCACTGAGCTATCCTGTCCCACAAAATGAGTTAACACATAAGCAATTTGAATAAAGTAGTATACCGCAGTGTTTTGACTAAAAAAAAAAGTAGTAAAGTTGCTTGTTGCGGTATGAGAAGATTACACTGCAGTACAACTTGCTGATGTTGTTGTTGTTGCAGAAAACCCACAAAGCTGAAGCGGCATGGGAGGCGGCTGGACTCTCCCTGTCTACAGTGCTGCTGCTGCTGCTGCTGCTGTGGCAGGTCTGCACTGCAAGTTCACCGCTGCCAAACAGACGCTGCCAGGCAACAGAGAACCCTCCATGGCTCTTGATCCTCCCGTGAACTCGTCATTCACAGAAGAGCCACGCTCGCCTGATTCTACGTCCTCAACAGCCAGCGCACAAGTCAGCACTTCATCCTCACCTGGAGCCAGCTTCTCAACTCCAGCGCCTCAAGAACGAGCTTGCCGCCAGACCTCCACGATTCCCTTCCGAGTCCGGCACCCTCATTGAACTCTCTGCCCGACAGTCGGCACCATTGAACTCTCTGCCGACAGTCGCACCTCATTGAACTCTCTGCCTGACAGTCCGGCACCCTCATTGAACTCTCTGCCTGACAGTCCGGCACCCTCATTGAATCTCTGCTACAGTCCGGCACCTCATTGAACTCTGCCTGACAGTCCGGCACCCTCATTGAACTCTCTGCCCGACAGTCCGCACCCATTGAACTCTCTGCCTGACAGTCCGCACCCTCATTGAACTCTCTGCTGACAGTCCGCACCTCATTGAACTCTCTGCCCGACAGTCCCGCACCCTCATTGAACTCTCTGCCTCACAGTTCCGCACCTCATTGAACCTCTCTGCTGACAGTCCGGACCTCAGACTTGAACTCTTGGCCACAAAATCCACAGTCCACACCCCGCTTGCTGAGCGTGTCCCTGTCAGCGGTGACATCTCCCGCAGTGCAGAGCGCCCCCAGTCCTCTGCCCACGGCGTGTGGAGCCACGCCCCGCTCAGTGCAGGGACTGACAGGGTCTGTTCAGTGGCCTGGAGACCCCAGTCCAGACTGCGAGGACCCCCTCACCTGGCTGTGGCAGCTACCTGCCGATCACGGCATCGTCGTTCACCTTCACCTCAGACGTCAGTGCTCCGTACGACTTTACCTGCTGGGGTCAGGTGAGGGGCAGTCTGCACTGACAGAGGTACACGCCTGGACCGAGGACACATTTCCAATAGCGGTCGTGAGAGGACAGGCGGTGATGAAGGTGGAAGCACTGAGCGAAAACCCATCGCCAGCATTCAATCTCAGTTACGAAGCCTTCCAGTGAGCTGGTTGCCTCAGAAGTTAGACACTGACTCAGAGATCGTCAGCAGCATGGTGATGTTCAACTGTTCACCACACCCCCGGTTCCTGAAGCTCTGGCCTGCGATGGCGTGAAGCACTGCGTTGGGGACGAGGACGAAAAAGACTGTGAGTACAGGAGCCAGGGATGCGGGGACTGGCTGCCTTACCGCCACCACTGCCTCAAGCTGGATGTCCAAGCTACGTTCGTTCAAGTCATAGGGGAACTTCCCCTCACCTCCCCCGTCAGGGCGGAGAGAGAGTGCCAGAGCAGGTACGGGGCCACACTCGCTGCTCTTCCTGATGATCACGGCAGAAACCTCGTAGCGGAGATGCTCCACAAGAGCGGCATCACTGTGGCGGCAATAGGCCTCCGCAAGGTGACTCCCGTGTCCAGGAAGCAGGAACACCTGTACCGGTACACCTGGCAGTGGGGAGCCAAGGGCAGTCCTATGGCCTATGAAGAAACTGACCTTCAAGGAACAGGTGTTTAAAGCAGACTGTGTCATGCTGTCTATCGTCCCTGAACTACGTTTCCTATCCTTCAATTGCTTTATACCTGATTTCAAAGCTGGAGAACTGATTCGCTCTGGCTACGTGTGCATGAAGCCTAACCCACGTTCTGCAGATTCCAGCCCCTCCCAGACTCCTGGCGTCCACCTGACAGAAGCCACACGCCAGGTGCATCAGGTGTCCACCAAACGATGTGCAGACGGCTCTGTTGTACAGCTGTTTCATCAGTGTCAGTGGCAGGGTCAGGAGTTGTCCACACAGTGGTCCCCTAACAACTTCCCTCTGTTCCAGTGTCAGTATGGCCCACCTGTCCACTACACTGTAGTCTGTGATGGACTGCAAGACTGTGCAGATGGAAGTGATGAAGCTGGCTGTCTGTCTCCACGCACGTTAAGGAACAGTAGTGAACAGTTTGTCTGTGACAATCACCAGGTGATTCCTAGCATTCGTCAGTGCAATGGGGTTGCCGAGTGTTTCGACAGCAGTGACGAGGTGGACTGTGTGACGTGCAGTGTGAGCAGATGTACGGGAGCGGGTTGTGTCCCCTGGTGGTATGTCGAGTTCTTTTCAAAGACTGAAAGCTGCACGTATGTGCCCCAACTACGACTGGAATTCGAATTCGATGAGTTTCTATCTTCGCCAGTTCTTCTGGTTCACCAAGACGGCTTTGGCATGTCAAGTTTTAAGTATCGAAGTGCATCTGATGTTGAAGGCTACTTCTCCTGCAAGAGCGGAAGGAACATTCCCACTTACCTGCTCAACAATGGAGAGCAGGACTGCCTTGGAGGAGAGGATGAGCACATTCCTCCCGAGAACTTCACCTGCCCCGGGTTCTACAGGTGCCAGGTGTACGGGAACTGTGTGCATGCTGACTTTGTGTGTGACGGTGTGGCTCACTGCCCCAACAAAGATGACGAGAGATACTGCGGCCTGTCCCCCCCTCTGACTGCACCTGTGAAGGGTACGCCTGCTCTTGCCACGCCGCCATGCCTCGGCCCCTGGCGGAATTTGCCTACCTGCGGTACCTGGACCTCAGCGGGGTGCACCGGCCCCCTGTGGAGACGCTGTCCGTGCTGAGCTTCCTCCGCTTTCTGAACGCCTCCTCCTGCCACCTGAGCACCGCCAACTTGCTGAACATGCCGCAGGTGCAGATTGTAGACCTCAGCCACAATGCATTGTGGGGGCTGTCCTCTCTGGTGCTGAAGGAGATGACGGGTCTGACGCACCTGAACCTGTCAGGTAACCCCCTGGTCCCCACCCTGGACGCCAGGTTTTCCTTGTTCTTCCAGCGTGCCGGCTCCACTGCCGTGCAGCAGCTCGTTCTGAGAGACACACACGTCCGGCAGATCGAAGACAACGCGTTCCGTGTCCTCCGCCAGCTCAGCACTCTGGACTTGAGCGGCAACAGACTGGAGCACCTGAGCCAGGGTATGTTTGAAGGCTTGGTGTCTTTGCAGCTTCTGCAGGCAGACGACCCGAGGTTGTGCTGCTCCTATTTCCATCCCAGCTGCTGCAGTGCAATGCCCCCCAGGACGAGCTGTCCTCTTGCACTGATCTGCTGAGGTCTGACTTTTTCAGGGCGCTGCTGTGGGCCCTGTCCTGCCTCACCACTCTGGGCAACATGGCCGTCTTTGGGTACAAAGCCGTCACCTTGAGGAACACCAAGGCCAAACCTTACCAGCTCTTCGTGAGCCACCTGTGTGTGGCCGATTTCTTGATGGGGGTGTACTTGGCCATGGTTGGAGGTGCAGACCTGCATTTCCGGGGCAGCTACGTGGCCAATGAAAGGAGGTGGAAGCGGAGTGGCGCGTGCTTTGCTGCAGGTGTCCTGGCGTTTGTCTCCAGCGAGGTGTCAGTGTTCCTCATCTGTCTGATCACACTGGACCGTCTGCTGATGCTCTGCTTCCCCTTCAAACCTCATCTCCACATGAGCGCTAAGTTTTCCACAGCGCTGTGCTGTGTGGTCTGGGTGCTAGGCCTTCTTCTGGCTGCTGCGCCTTTCATTGGCCAGTTCGAATTCTACGGAGAGAGCAGCATTTGCCTCCCTTTACCCATCACCCGCCATCAGTTTTCCGGACAGACCTACGCCTTTGTGGTTTTCATTGTCCTCAACTTTCTCCTCTTCTTGTTCATCGGAACAGGACAGCTGGCCATTTACTGGGCAGTACACAGAGCAAGGGCGGCTGTGAAAAATCCACGTCAGGAAGAGCAAACCTCTATCGCTCGACGTCTGTTCCTGGTGGTCTTCACTGACTTCTGCTGCTGGTTCCCTGTGGGGTTGATGGGCATCCTGGCCTCTGCTGGTGTTCCTATCCCTGGGGTGGTCAGTGTCTGGGCTGCAGTGATTGTCTTGCCCCTCAACTCAGCCTTGAACCCTTTTCTTTACACACTCAACAGCTTAAAGGAGAAATGGAACATCCGGAAAATCAACCAGAAATCGCAAAGAATTCTGTGCAACCTCAAGGGGGAAATTCCCAAACTGACCCCCAGCACCGTGGAGGAAGTGACGCTGATTTACCTTCGCGCCAACAAATGGGTGAAGCTGGACAAGGTGTGGCACTTCTTGCAGTGTCAGCGGGAAGAGGAAAGCAGCGCTGCCCCACAGGCCGGCAAAACCTCGCTGCCGCAGGAAGTAGCTCATGTGAAACACAGCACAGCAGTGTGCAGTAAGCCTGTGTTTGATCACGTGCATACACAGCAGTGTGGAGTAAGCCTGTGTTTTATCGCGTGCATACACAGCAGTGTGCAGTAAGCCTGTGTCTGATCACGTGCATACACAGCAGTGTGCAGTAAGCCTGTGTCTGATCACGTGCATACGCAGCAGTGTGCAGTAAGCCTGTATCTGATCACGTGCATACACAGCAGTGTGCAGTAAGCCTGTGCTTGATCACGTGCATACACAGCAGGAATTCCTTTCCAACAGAATAGATGTCAGGCCTTGGCTCTGAGCTGTACAGCAACACTGGATTTTTTTTTGCTCATGGCTAGAGCTCTGAGGATCACTAATAGTAAGAACAGAATCTAAATTATCAGATAATGTCCACGTATGATGGAATATGTGATTGAATCATCCTGGAAATATCCTGACTTGTCTGGTTGACAGTTGTGTGTGACACGTGAAACGCAGGTCCGTGGTGCAAACCTGGTTTAACATGGTGCCAGCTTTTTTCTTGATGACAAAATCAAGTGCACTGACCTGGTTTGGATGTACAACTTTTGCTTACATTTTTTTGTGTGTAATGGCTTATCACATATTCTTACTTGCTTACTTGCAATTTTAAAACTGATGTATTGCTGTAGGTTTTGCTTCAGTACCTTTTTGCCACACCTTTTTACAATATATTATTCCATGTTTTGACTGCACAGCAGTGAGCTGTGCCCACTTTCTGCTTCTCTCAACTGCTATCCATTCCATCCTGGCTGATGCTATTTATAGCAAACTGACTGCATTTGGACTTGGTAAAAGGAAGGGGATAATTTTAGTACTGGGTCTTGGACACTTGACCGAGTCATTCTGGATTAGCACGCTGTGCACAGCTGTCAGAATCCCCACTTCCAATCCAATGATATTGCTTAGAGCCCCGCCGACCGCACAGGCCATATCGGGGCTGTCACCTCGTCACATTTTAAAACGCGGAATCCCCACTTTCAGCTCCTCTCAGCTGCTAATCATTCCATCCCAGCCCAGCCCAGCTGATGCTATTTATTGCTGGAGCTGACCACACATGGACTAGGTAAAAGGAAGGAGCGCGCTAAATTTAGCACTCTTAACTAGGCCTTACTGAGTGATGTTGGATTTGTGCACTGTGTGTGACTGTCTTTGCTCTGAATGTACCCTACAGCACGCCTTGTGAAGGGCATTATTTTTCTTTCCTTTTATTGAAACATCTAGGTGGAAGACTGATATTGTCTTTGTTTTCCAACACTAGGTTTGGGCTCTGGTGTTTTCTTGTGTATTTTGTATAATTACTATTAGATGTGGTCAGTCCACTGTTTGCGCTGTCTGTGTGGTTAAATTAAAACAGCGGCAACTTCGTCATCATTTATATCTCATCAAGACATGTTTTTAATAAGCATCATAGCTTTCTGTTGTCAAGCGTTTATTTCACGTTTGGTGGAATGGATTTCTCCAGCTTATGATTGTCTACATTTTTGTTGATATTCAATGTTGTAAGTTGTTTACCTTGTGTCATACTATTTTGATATTGCATATTCAATGTTTTATGTTGTTAACTAGTGTCATAATATTTTGATATTGCATATTCAATGTTGTAAGTTGTTTACCTTGTCAAACTATTTTGATATTGCATATTCAATGTCAGTTGTTGACCTTGTGTCATACTATTTGATATTGCATATTCATGTCAGTTGTTTACCTTGTGTCATACTATTTTGATATTGCAAGGCTTTGTTCACGACTTTTTACAAGGGACCAGGGACGGGATACCTCAGTGGTCAGAGCACTGGCTTTTCCCAAGCTAAAGTTCCAATCCAATCCAATGATGTTGCTTAGAGCCCCGCCGACCGCACAGGCCATATCGGGGCTGTCACCTCGTCACATTTTAAAACTCGTATTAAAAGTGTGCAACTATGTACAGTTTAAAACGGAGTGTAAAACCAACTCGACTGTCCTTGCCCCAAGCTGAAGTTAAGCAAGCAGCATTGAGAGTGGTTACCAATTGGATGGGTGACCATTTGTGCGCCTTGGTTTCAGTACAGTCCCACCATTTCACCCAACTGTAAATGGGTGCCTGCCCTCTTTAAGGACAGGGAAGGTAAAGCAGAGGGGGAGAGAAAGTGGGCGCCGCCCTCAACATGCTGGCCCCTAAAGAAGTTGAGTTCTCTGATGCCTCGCTCCCCTTCGACCACATAGGTTATGGGACACTTTAACGTTCCCTTTTAAGTGGGACCGTGTTAGACAATGGAAGTGTAGCGTGATTAGTCAAGCTTATGGCATTCTCCTCAATGTTATTTATTCTATTTATTTATTTTATACCCCTTTATGTCACAGCAGATTTCTCTGCGCGAAATTCGGGCTGCTCCCCCCCCGGGGAGAGCGCGTTGCCACAAGTGCAGCTTCACGCATTTTTTTTTCTGTCTGCAACTGTATTTCTTTCCCTATCAGAGTAACTTTTTTATACAAAATTTTGCCAAGAACAACCTTCTTGTTGCACCAGCCGCCATGGCGCAGTGGTTAGCGCCTTGGATTCCGGACTGGAAGGTCGCGGGTTCGAATCCCATAAGTCATAGGGATTTTTTCGGGCTCCGGCCGGCTCCTACCCAGAGTGAGTGTGCTGTGGGCTCAGTGGGGAGACTGGGACCACACAGTCGAGCTTCATCCACTTTACGGATGCGAATTTGAGAGTGTTGCTCAAATTACCTGACCAACACTGCAGGTGTCTGTATCTCTCGGGCCTGGTTGACGCCGGGATATATTATGACAGTAAGCGTAGAGAACAACCCTGTCAAGTAGTCTCAAAGCGGATGCACCTCCACAGCAGCATCATTACATCATCCTCATCCTCATTGATCATCATGCAAAAATAAAAATTGCCTCTGATTCGGTGGCCCGGTTGCTCTGGTCTCATGGTGGCCTCAGATTCGGTTTCCCCATACGCTCCTGTGCCTGTGGTGAGTTTGTGTCAAAGCCTTTGGGGTTGGAGGTTTGCGGGGAGGCGGTCGTTGGAGGGACGTTGTGGTGGTCGCCACCCTGGGTGGGTGGCTCACTCAGTCTGGCTCCGCGACTGAGCTAATACTGTCGTTAGTAGGGGGCTTAGTAGGTGGTGTCCTGCGTATGTTAGCTCAGAACAGGCACCACTGAACACCACCAAAGTGACCCAGCAGAAGTGCAGGGCCCCTCTGGCTGGTGGCCCCGCGGCGGCCTAATATTGATGGACTCCCTGTGGACTCCCGACCCCGGGGGTGAGACACAACGAATCTGGGTATGGCTGTGGCGGGGAGATTGAAAAGAGCGGCGTGGGAACAGTAGTACGGAGCGTCACAGAAGACGAGGCAGCAAAAAAAAAAAAAAACCCAAAAAAACCCCCACCTTCTTGTTGCCGTGGGTTCTTTAACGTGCGCTAAATAATGATGTGAGATGTACTTGTGGGCAAGGCATCTCCACTATAATCAAATTTCTGCCCAGTTTCCGAAACAGCAGCTGCCTTCTCTGCTGTTTTGGAGGTCGCCGTCGAACACGACGGACAACATAATATGAATGGCTCTCGAAACACCAGACAAATGGCCGCAGTCCCTTTGCTACGCTAAGGCAGCAGCTCTTCCCTGTGGGAATGATGGGATCTGTTTGCATAAAAAAATACCATCCCCACCTTCTGGAAACTCTGTGCTAGGAATTCCATCTTTTCCATTCCTCTCGTTATTTCTGCATTGTTCCCAAGTTAACATTCAACACACACACACTCTCTCTCTGTGTCTCTGTCTGTCTGTCTGTCTGTGTCTCTCATCAATTGTGGCTTCATTCAATTTCTGCCAATTAAAAGATTTGAACGCTAGCTGGTGTACATGGTGTCTTCATTTTCCTCTGTCATAAGATATACTTTGTGTCGAATAAAATAAAAAAAAGCCCTGTTGATTTGTGTGTGTGTGTGTGTGTGTGTGTGTGTGTGTGTGTGTGTGTGTGTGTGTGTGTGTGTGTGTGTGGTGTGTGTGTGTGTGTGTGTGTGTGTGAGAGAGAGAGAGAGAGAGAGAGAGAGAGAGAGAGAGAGAGAGAGAGAGAGGGAGAGAGAGAGAGAGAGAGAGAGAGAGAGAAGAGAGAGAGAGAGAGAGAGAGAGAGAGAAAAAGACAGACAGACAGACAGACACAGACAGACAGACAGACAGACAGAGGGGGAGGGGAGGAGAGAGAGAGAGAGAGAGAGAGAGAGAGAGAGAGAGAGAGAGAGAGAGAGAGAGAGAGAGAGAGAGAGAGAGAGAGAGAGAGAGAGAGAGAGAGAGAGAGACAGACAGAGAGAGGAGAGAGAGAGAGAGAGGGAGAGAGAGAGAGAGAGGGAGAGAGAGAGAGAGAGGGAGAGAGAGAGAGAGAGGAGAGAGAGAGATAGAGAGAGAAGAGAGAGAGAGAGAGAGAGGAGAGAGAGAGAGAGAGAGAGAGAGAGAGAGACAGAGAGACAGGACAGACAGACAGACAGACAGACAGACAGACAGACAGACAGACAGACAGACAGACAGACAGCACAGAGTCAAAAAGACTGTCAGGCCCTTGGCCCACAACAGGAGACAACATTTCAAGAAATTTCACATTTTCATTCACACAAGAATGCAGAAAGCATCAGAACTTGAAAAGTTCTTCAAAGTGTCACAACATATAACTATTTTTATACTATCTCTCGCCTCTCTATAGCTTTATATAGATATATAGCTAAGTTTTTCACAACAATTTCTTTTCTTGATGCTAATAGTAAAGTCATTCGAAACGCACATGGATCATTATAATATTTTGCTGGAATCAATTCTTATATATAATGTAAATAAGCTAGGCGATAAATAGACAAGTTGGTCCAATCCAATCCAATCTTGTTTATAGCCCTGCCGACCACACAGGCCACATCGGGGCAGTCATCTTGTAAAATGTGAAACTCAGAAAATAACTGTGCAACTCTACTCAGATTAAAACGGGGAATAAAATCACTATTTGTATATTCACCGGCACGCCAAACAAAACTTGCCAACTCCTATTTCTTATTCCTTCACCCTCCATCTTCGCTTTCGTCACTCAGTTTCTTTCAGGGTGTTACATACTGACCAATACTTAATCGCCAACATGCCCAACATCCTGACATCAAGGTCCCTGTAATATACCTACAATATGGAAAACCAAGA
>CM060341.1:39260900-39264296 GCA_030674155.1 Stramonita haemastoma | reverse complement strand
ATCCGGGAGACTGTCGGTTTGTGTCGGTTATGAATGTTTGGGTGTTGGCGCAGAGGAAGGAGGACTGCCACTGGGGGGGGGGGGAGGGCTGTGTGACTCGACCGAGCGTAATCCCGGTCGGACACGAGCATGGGCGGCTCGGGCCGCCGAGAAATCCTGTCTTCTTTTCCACTGTCCGTAAAGAGTGTGATCTTAGACATTGGATGATTTGTAATTGTACTCGCAGGGTTGTTTATTGTATATTCAAAGCAGTGCGGATGGTGCAAGGTATTTGCTTCCGAGTCTTAATAATCTGATCAATAATATAACAGACGCGAGTTGTTGCCCACTGCTTTGATAAGTTATGTCTCGTGCTTTTCTTTTATAACAAGCATCATGTTTGTGGGTGTGTGTGGCTTTTTGTTATTGCAATCGATATCCAATTAACTAGGCGACAGTCATTGGGTAGAGGTAGAGAATGTGAAGGTCTTTTATTACTGATTTATTTAATTTTCTTTTACAGCAGCGAGGGAGAGGAGATGGGCGCCACCCTCAATATGCTGGCCCCTAGAGAAGCTGAGGTCTCTGACGCGTCGCTCCCTACGACCGCCTAGGTTATGGGACACCTTTACCTTTACCTACCTTTTACTTATTCGTGGTTTTTTGTGGGGGTGGGGTGGCCCCTTACAAAGAGTGTGAAAACGTAGCGATGAATTTAGCTGTTGATTATTGTTGAATGTAAAAGTGGGTACCTGTTCGAATGGCGTGGCACTTGGAAGATCCTGCCGGTTTTGACATGGGGATCTGTTTCATGCACTGAAAGTGTGGTCAGGAAGAATGGGGGCTTAGGCTCTCTCACCTAAGTGACATCCCGCTCAAAACTCGGGGTCAGGTGGAGGGGGGGGGGGGGCGGAAAGGCCCTAATATTTGGTGGGATTCAAACCCAAAGGGTTCAGTGTGTGTGTGTGTGTGTGTGTGTGTGTGTGTGCACGCGAGCGCGCGTGCGTGCGTGCGTGAGTGTGCGCGTGTGTGTGTGTTTGCTTGCTTGTTTTTCCTTGTTCTTTGGATAATTTATGTGCCCCTCCCACATACATTTACCCATCCTGCCCCTTCTGTCTAACATTATTTTTCCATTGAAAACCCCCACATTCCTTCACAACTAAAAACGGAAGAAAAAAAGTTTGTTTCTGTGTCACGTCCTGTATCATGATGTCCACCTGCCTTGTGTGTCCACATGTGGGGCCAGGTTAAGAAACAAATGTCAGTGTAAAGGTTAGAGTTAGCGACGAACATTAGTAACTGGGAAAGGGCTGTCAGTCAGCTGGCATTTTTGCCTGTATGCATGCATGCATGCATGTGGACACAATGGCAGATAGTCATAATGGTACCTAACTTCTGACACAAGGGTTTGGAAGTTTACTCTTAAGTTACAAATCACAACCCCATTAAAAAGCCATGGATGTTTCTGTTGTTTCAGTGAGTGAATTGTTTTTGGACAAGTTTCCCGTTCTGGAATCAGCTCAGTGGTCTCCGCAGCCTAACCTTGTTTTAGAATAAGCTGTGGGTGTTTCCAAAAGAACCGAAATTAAGTAGATATACAAAGGAACAAACCCAAAGGTATGGTTAGTTCCTGCTTATTTCTTGCATTTCCCCATTGCTCATGTTCAGTTTTCCAGCTCTAGAACCAGCGATTGCCGGCACTCTGTATTAAAAAGGAAAATAAGCTGTACCCGTTGCCATGAGAACCCAAGCTGAATTGATAAACGAAGATAGTTACTTAGCCCCAAATGAAACTACGTAAGAAAAACCCGCTCTTTTATGTGCTAGTGTGTTTTTTTCTATTCCTATTTACCTGGCTTTACTTCTCCTACCTTTTCCTTCCAATTGACAAAAGAACTTTGCAGACAAACTAAGGAAATCTCTCTCTCTATCTCTCTCTACCTACCTACCTACCTACCTACCTCTCTCTCTCTACCTATCTATCTCTCTATCTATCTCTCTATCTATCCCTTAGTTTGGCGACCATGGGGACACCCTGAAGACTTGAAAACCAGTTCCCTCCATTCCTCTTTGTTCTGCCTTTCTCAAGAAGGAACTGGCCCCAAATAAACTATATGCAAAAAGCCCACTCTTTTATTCGCTAGCTTTTCAATTTGTTGTCATAGAACCGAGCAAGACAACTATTTCCTCCTTCCAATATCAGTTTACTCTTGGTACCTTTTCTTCAAAATCAGCTATGATTCACCTACTCTCATCAAAATCTTAATCAGGTAATATATGCACACGATCCCACCTCTCCACACGCGCGCACACACACATACACATACACATACGCACGCACGCACGCACGCGCACGCATTAAAACCTCTTCCACCTCTTGGAAGAGTAGGCCATTGTGTGCAAGTGGGAACGGGTTACAGAATTTAAAAACCATGTGCACATAATAGACGTAAAATTAAAAAAAACACACAAGTGTTTATCCACTATACTCGAAATAGAAGAATCACAACAACACACACACACACACACACACACACACACACACACAAAACACCACACACACACACACACACACACATGAAAAATAAGTTTCAATATCTGTTACTGGATAAAGTAATAGCTGAAGAAGTTGCCTTCAATAAAAAAAAAAAAAATTGTCACCATTGACAAAAAATAAGAGGACTTAGACTATACAGACTCAGACATAGTCGCTGAAATCTCAGATTAGAACTCTGCAATCCAATGTTCACATTTACAGCTTCACCGGGGGACGGGATAGCTCAGTGGTCAGAATGCTCGCTTTCTCCAAGCCAATGTAATGCAGCGTCGAGCGTGGTTACCGATTGGATGGGTGACCGTTTGCGTGCCTTGGCTTCAGTACAGTTCCCCCACCTGTAAATGGGTACCTGCCTTCTTAAAGTTCAGGGAAGGTAAAGCAGCGAGGGTGTGGAGATGGGCGCCGCCCTCAACATGCTGGCCCCTAGAGAAGCTGAGGTCTGTGATGCCTCGCTCCCCTCCGACCACACAGGTCAGGTTATGGGACACCTTTACCTTACCTGTTCATAGCTCCACCAAGCACACAGGCCATATCGGGGCTGTCACCTCGTCAAATTTAAAACTCAGTACTAGTTTATTGTTAGGTAAAATCAGTACTAGTTTATTATGTTCTTTCCGCGATGTTGTTTTCTTTTTTTATGTTTGTACTTCAGTTCAAGATTGTGACATTCTATGCTGATGTTCTCTGTCACAACTTTTTAACGTTCCCAATCCAGTCAAGTCGTTTAGAGCCCCGCCGACCGCATAGGCCATATCGGGGCTGTAACCTGGTAGAATTTAAAAGCTCAGATTAAAACTGTGTAACTACATACAGATTAAAACGGGTTTAACATTTCAATGTCTCACACATTAACAATGATG
>CM060341.1:39243400-39255900 GCA_030674155.1 Stramonita haemastoma | reverse complement strand
TGTGTGTGTGTGTGTGTGTGTGTGTGTGTGTGTTGATGGATGCATGTGTGCATGCGTACGCGTGTTTGTAAGCTTCCACCTGTGTGTCTGAGTGTATGCATGTGTGTGCATGATTGTGCATATGTGTGTGTGCATGCTATGTCAGTGTGTGTGTGTGTGGTGTGTGTGTGTGTGTGTGTGTGTGTGAACTTGACTTTATGACCATAATTGTTCAATGTAAGCTCTCTCTCTCTCTCTCTCTCTCTCTCTCTCTCTCTCTCCTCTCTCTCTCTCTCTCTCTCTCTGTGTCTGATGTCTCAGTATGACGTTTAAGTATGTCAAAACAAAAGTTTGTAAAAATATCAAAACAAAGTTTCACAATGACGTTAATCAAAATTGATGTCATACCATCACGTCATCGTACTAAACAACCCCTGAGGAAGGCGAAAGCCGAAATATTGGGGAACCATAATATGCTGGTTGTTTTACTTTCGCTATGTGTTTTACTTTTATATATATATATATATATATATATATATATATATATATATATATATATATATATATATATATATATATATAACACGGGGTATTAAATCAACTCTCCTGTCCTTCCTTGTATCAACGCTCTGGTCATTACGGTTATTCTTCTCATTACTAGTAGGGAGAAGAGCCGATCTGAAGAGAAATGTGCTGCCTGTTGCCAGAACCACTTACCAAATCCAATCCAATTTTGTTTACAGCTCCTAAGCAGTTGCCAAACAAAGCATGACATTAAACGTAAATCCTTGATTTGAAATAATGAAATCCTTACTATGGCCAAGTCATGCTATAGTTATGACTGTGAATGCTGAAGACAAAAAAGACAATTGAAAAAATCGAAGCAGCTAAGATTTTTTGTTTAATGATTGTAATGTGTTTATGCTTTCTAGTGTTATAGAGTGCACCCAATCCAATCGTGTTGTTTATAGCCCCTCCGACCACACAGGTCATATCGGGACTGTCACCTCGTCGCATTTTAAAACTCATAATAAAACTTTGCAACTCTATACAGATTAAAATGGGGTATAAAACCAATTTCAATGTCCTTGCTTGATTTGAAGCCCTGGTTAGCCATAAGGGTCAGCCCAGGACGGCCACCGCGTCGTGGAAAAACCCACATCGATCACACATAAAATTAGATAAAACCAAAACCAGATTCCCTAAAACAACCTTGTCCTTAGAGGCCAACTATATCTCCTTAACTCATATCAGACGGAAAAAGCCCGATTCCCTCAGGAAGTTAGAAATGGTGTCCTGTGGAACATCCCGAAAAAACAACAAAAAAGAAAGGTTGAACAAGCACACACACACACACAAACACACGTACACACACACACACACACACACACACACACACACACACACACACACACAGAGGTTTTAATCCGTTAACCATCTTTCTCTCTACCCCCTTTCCACCCTCAGTCCTTTCGACCACACAAACCTCCAACCCATGCTAAGCTATTTCACAATTTACGCATCAATCAATCACACACACATTCATTCATTCTCTCTCTCTTCTCTCTCTCTCTCTCTCTCTCTCTCTCTCTCTCTCTCTCTCTCTCTAGTGTCGAGTTTGTTCCAGTTTTGCTTTGCGTAATGTTTTGCTCTGTAACTTTGAGCTAAGATCTGTTTGTATTGTTGGTTTAAATCAGCACTTTATTTCGGATTTTGGAGTGTGCATTTTTAAGGAGCACAGTGCAGGTACAATCATGCCAAGGCGTATAATTATGGCAAAGTATTACTGAAGACTACGTGAAGTTATGTTTCATTTTCCTCATTTTTTTTTCTTCTTCCATTTTGGATTGTATTGTGGCCAAAGGCCAAAGACCAGTTTAGGGACATGCCAAGGTGTATAATTATGGCAACGTATTACCGAAGACTACGTGCACGTGAAGTTATATTTCATTTCCTTCATTTTTTCCGTTCCCTTTGAATTGTATTGTGGCCAAAGGCCGAAGTAAATAAATCCTTTCAGTGTTCAGTGTCCCAACCACTCTCTCTCTCTCTCTCTCTCTCTCTCTCTCTCTCTCTCTCTCTCTCTCTCTCTCTCTCTCTCTCTCTTTCCGCGACCCCCCTCTATCCCTTTCTTCCCACCCCCCCCCCCCTCTCTCTCCGCGCGCCCCCTCTATCCCTCTCTTCCCCCTCCCCTCTCTCTCTCTTTCTCCGCGCCCTCCCCTCTCTCTCTAAAGCACTTATGCGCACGCGCGCACACACACACGCACGCACGACGACCACGACACATACATACATACACATGTGCACACAGAGTACAAGTTAGAATACAAATAAATCCTACGTCATAAGGTTCATCATCATAATTATTACAATTAGAAAGTAAGATTATAGCACAGTCCAATCAGGTTTATAGCCCCGCCAACCACACAGGCTATATCGGGGCTGTCTCCCGTAAAATTTTACATTTCAAAATAAAAGTGTGCAACTATATACGGATTAAAACAAATATAGAGCCCAAACATTACAATACCTACAAAGGGACTTTGAGAAGACTGTGTTTCAATGCAAAATCGAGACACAAAAAGGAGATCACCAGCTTTTCTAACTGCCAACATCACCAAATCCTGTTGCAAGACAATCCAGAAGTCAGTAGGACCAATCCAATCCAATCATGTTGTTTATAGCACCGCCAACCACACAGGTCATATCAGGGCTATCACCTCGTAAATTGTTAAATATATGAATGAAACTATTCAACTATATTCAGATTAAACCGGGATATAAAACCAACTCTTCAATCCTTGCTTGTATCGACGCCCTGGTCAACCATAGAGGTCTACCTAGGACGGTCACCGTGTTGTGAGAAAACCCACATCGATCACACTTAAAATGAGATAAAACCAACACCAGATTCCTTAAGACGACCTGGTTCTTAGATACCGACTTTACCACTTTCACTCAGATAGGAAAAGCCAGATTTTTTCAGGAAGTTAAAAATGTCGTCTGGTGGAACATCACGAAAAAGGATCTTTAGGGAGTCTGCAGTAAAATAATTGTGCCTAATATCCTGGACATCTGGAAACTCCAGAAGCAAATGCTGGATGGTTATTCGAACATCACAAGTCACAGACCATGGGGTTACTTCACATGCAAGCAAATTAAAATTGCGAGAATGACTTTGCCTGTATCCCTGGCAAGTTCTGCTTCTTCCGTCCGGTTTCTGGCACAAAATCAAGTCCACCGTGCCATGCACAGATCTGAAACTTAAAAGCAAACTTTACGTGCAGTCTCTCTGGCTAAAAGAATGGAACATTGATACACACCAGAAACTTTTTCCAGGTTTGTCCTATTCTATGCTTTTCTATCTGGCAGCATCACTGAATCCTGTAGCATGGGAATCCATGATGTCAGCAAGACCAGCAATCCAATCCAATCCAATCTTGTTTATAGCCCCGCCGACCTCAGAGGCCATATCGGGGCTGTTACCTCGTCAGATTTTAAACCTCAGAATAATTATTTTCATTAATATTACAATCATTATTAATTCTGCTACCTTATTACTATTATTACAATTTATTAAACTATTATCATTATCACAGTCATTGTTACTATTATTATTACTACTATCATTATTATTTTTCATCAGTATTATATCAATTATAAAAATGGTATAATCATCATCATCATCGTCATCATCAGAAGAAGAAGAGCAGTAGCAACAACAACAATAATGATGATAATCATCATCATCATCATCATCATCATCATCATCATCATCATCCTTCTTCCTACTTCCTCATAATTTTCCTTCTTCGATGTCCAGGATAGTAAATCCTCCCAATGCCAAATGTTATTAGAGGATAATAAGTTCAGTTAGCATGGAATTTGGGGTTTGTAATATTTCTCTAAAGATTTAGTCTTTTATGGTAAAACAAATCAAAAAGAAATACTGGAAAAGACTACACACACACACACACACACACACACACACACACACACACACACACACACACACACCCAACACACACACGCGCGCACTGCCCCCCCCCACCTAAAAGAAGCAGATTGCAACTGTAAATAAACAGATCGTTTCTTTGCCTCTCAGATGGAAATTGAACTGTTTCAAGACTAAGTATGTTGGAAATGTTTCTTTTGCATCTATGGTCACAGTACAACTGTTGATCATATATGGATATGCCAGATGCTGAAGGACTACATACCAACTCTTACCTCATTATCGTCATCCGCAATCTTCAGTGATCCTTTATCCATGTCGATTTTTTTTTTCAACTCTTGCATAGTTCAGTTGGTTCCTTATTATGATTATTACGATTTTAAAGACATTCTCATTTAGTGGAATATATTTCCTTTTCTTGGTTATTTTAAGACATACGGCGGTTTTTTTTTTTGTTTTTTTTTTTACTGTTCACTTGTTAGATCTGCTTACAATTTTTTTTTTTTTTTGGGGGGGGGGTATTGTTTTTTTAATCAAATTTTTGTTGTTGTTTTCGCCTGTTGTACTTAAGTATTATTCCGTGGTTGCATATTGTAGCTTTCATAGTGGATCGGTCATCTGATTTCCATTCATTTCCCCACGTATTCAAAATATGTGCGCCTCCACCCCCAAACAATGGCCCAGACTCCCTCCCCCCTCCTCTCCTTTGTCCGTCTGATGTCACAGTTTTATTTGTAAAGAGACTTTAAATGAAATCACACACACACACCACACACACACACACACACACACACACACACACACACACACACACACACATACATACACACACACACACACACACACACACACACACACACACATATTTTATATCTTCGATATAAAAGAAAAAAAAACATAACACACACAGTGTAAGATTAATGTCTTTGATAGAAAGTAAGGTTATTGTTACTGATAAAGAGTAAAGTTAATGACGTAAAAAAGGTTAATATCATTGATAAAAATAGGCTAACATGTTATTTAATGTCAATGATAACAAAGAGTAATGTCAATGTCGCTATAACAAGAAAATAGGTTAATGTCAGCGATAATAAGATATGTTTATACTGTCCCTATAAGAAATAATGTTAATGCTACTATAACAAGGTAAAAAAAGAAATGAGGTTAATGTCTTTATAACAACAAATAATGTTAGTCACTATATCAAGAAAAAGGTTAATATCATTATAACAGGAAATAAGGTGAACGTCATTATAACAAGAAATAAGGTTAATGTCATTATAACAAAAAATAAGGTTAATGTCATTATAACAAAAATAAGGTTAATGTAATTATAACAAGAAATAATGGTCATGTCATTATAACAAGAAATAAGGCTAATGTCATTATAACAAGAAATAAGGTTAATGTCATTATAACAAAAAATAAGGTTAATGTCATTGATAACAAAGGTTAATGTCATTGATAACAAAGGTTGATGTTATCTATAACAAAGGTTAATATTAACAAAGAATGAAATTGATAAAGAGTAAATTTAATGTCGTTGATAACAAAGAGTAAGGTTAATGTCATTGATAATAAAGAGTAGGCTAATGTCACTGATAACGTAGATTAAGGTTAATGTTATTGATAAAAAAGAGAAAGGTTAATGTCATTGATAACAAAGAGAAAGGTCAGCATAATTAACAAAGAATAAGGTTAATGTCATTATTTAACAATTATGTTATTGTCAACAATGGATAAACTTAAAGTCATGGATAACAAAGACTAATGTCAATGATTACAAAGAGTAAGGATAATGTCATTAATAAAAAAAAAAAGTAGGATTAATGTCACTAATAAAAAGAGTAAAGATAATGTCATTGATAAGAAAGGTTAATACAACTGGTAACATAAAGTATATGTTATTGCTAGCAAAATAATATTAAAATGATAAATAACAAAAGTTAATGTCATTGGCAACAAAAGTTAATGTCATTGATAAGAAAAGGTAAGGTGTTTAATAACTTAGATTGAGCTTAATTTCATTGATATCAAAGGGCAAGGTTAATGTCATTGATAACAAAGAGTAAAGTTACTGTCATTGATAACAAAAATAAAGGTTAATATCATTGATAACAAAGAGTAAAGTTAATGTCATTGATAAAAAAGTTAAAGGTTAATATCATTGATAACAGAGTAAAGTTACTGTCATTGATAACAAAGATAAAGGTTAATATCATTGATAACAAAGAGAAAGGTTAATGTCATTGATTACAAAGTAAAGTTGATGTAATTAAAAACAAAGATTGAATTTTAACATCATTGTAAAAAAGTAAAAACAAGTGAAAACAGAATTACTGTTATTTAATATCAATGATAACAAAGAGCAATATTATTGTCACTATAACAAGAAATAAGGTTAAAGTCACTGACATTCAGGAACTGGTGAAACGTTACTATTAGAACGAATGATGTTAATGTCACTCATAACAAAGAGTAAAGTTAATGTGATTGATAACAAAGGTTAATGACATTGAGAAAAAAGAGTAAGGCTAATGTCACTGATAACAGAGTAAAGTTAAAGTCATTGATGTCATTGATGACAAAAAGGTTAATATTTATAACAGAGTAAGGTTAATGTCATTGATAATAGAGTAAGGTTAATATTATTTATAACAGAATAAGGCTAATGTTACTGCTAATAAAGAGTAAACAACATTATTAACAAACAGTAATGTTAATGTCATTAATAATAACGTAGAGAAAAGTTAATGTCATTGATAACAAAGGCTTATGTAAGTGATTACAAAGAGTAAGGAAGTCATAATTAGAAAAAAAGGAGTTAATATTTATAACAAAGAGTAAGGCTAATGCGATTGATAACATAATTATGTTAATGTAATTGATAACATAGTGTAATGTCAATGTTATTGATAACAAAGAGTAAGGTTAATGTGATTGATATCAAACGGTAAGATTACTGTCATTGATAAAAATGTTTAATGTCATTAATAACAAAGAGGTTAATATAACTGATATCAAAGATAAAGTTTTAATGTCATTGTAAAAATTAAAACAGCATTAGGGTTAATGTTACAAAAACAGAGGGTTATGTTAGTGTCATTTAATGTCAAGGAAAACAAAGAGTAACATCATTGCCACAATAAAAAAAAAAGTTACCGTCATTGACATTAAGGAAAAGGCTAATGTCACTGATAAGAAATCAGGTTAATGTCACTATAAAAAGAAATAAGGGTACCGTCACTTTAACAACAAAAAAGTTACTGTGACAAAAAGGTATCACTATAACGAGAAGTAAGGGTAACGTCATTGTAAAAAGAAGGTTAATGTCATTTTAACAATACACAAGGTTAATGTCACTATAACAAGAAATAAGGTTAATGTTACTATAACGAGAAGTAAGGTAACGTTATTGTAAAAAGAAGTAAGGTTAATGTCATTGATAACAAAGAGTATGATCAATGTCACTGATAAAAAAGTAAGGTTAATGTCATTGATAAAGTAAGGTTAATGTCACTGACAACAAAGGTTAATGTTATTGATAACTAAGGTGAATGTCATTGATAACAAAGGCTAATGTCATTGATAACAGAGCTAAAGGACAATGTCCTCGAGAGAAAAGAGCAAAGGTAATGTAATTTATAACTGTTAATGTCATTGATAACATAGAGTAAGGTTAATGTCATTGATAATAAATGTTAATGTCATTGAAAAGAAAGGCTAACGCCATTGATAACAAAGAGCAACGTTAATGTCATTGATAACAGAGTAAGGTTAATGTCAATGATAACAGAGTAAGGTTAATGTCATTGATAACAGAGTAAGGTTAATGTCATTGATAACAGAGTAAGGTTAATGTCACTGATAGCAAAGAATAGCGTTAATGTCACTGAGAAATAAAAAGATTAAGGTTAATATTATTTAAAAGTTAGATTAGTGTCATTTGAAAACAAAGAGTAAGGTTAATGTCATTGATAATATAGATTAATGTCATTGATAAAAAAAATTAAGGTTAATGTCACTGATAGCATAGGGTAAGGTTTCTGTTACAGATAATACAGAGTAAGGTTAGTGTCATTGATAACATAGGTTACTGTCATTGATAAGAAAAAAGTAAGGTTAATGTCATTGATCACAAAGAGTAAGGTTACTGCCATTGATAGCATAGAGTAAGGTTAATGTTATTGATAGTGTCACTGATAACAAATTTAATGTTATTGATAACATATAGTTAATGTTATTTATAACATAGCATAGCATAGCATAGCATAGGGTAAGGTTAGAGTCAGTGATAAGGGGAAAAGTTTATTTTACAGATAAAAAGTAAGGTCAATGTTACATAGAACACGGGTTAATGTTATTGATTTGTGTACTCGGTGGGGCTATAAAAATCATGATTAGATTGATAACAAAGGGTAAAGTTAATGTCATTGATAAAGAGTCTAGTCAATATCATTGACGACAGTAAGGTTAATGTCATTGATAACAAAGCGTTAGGTTTAGGTCAACTATAACAGAATAAGGTTAATGTCATTGATAAAGCGTAAGGTAATGGGATTGATAAAAGAGTGCGCTAATGTCACTGAACAGGGTAAATTTTCTAGTAGATTTTGGACTGTATTTTATGTGTAGGACGGATATACAAATGTATGACTTTGCAAACTTTTGTTATATCTGTTGTTTTTTTTTATTTGATCTTATTCTTTATTCTATACCACTTTATGTCACAGCTTGCTGAAGGATTAACAGCGACTTAAAGTCTTTAATCAATGCATAATGGGGATGAGACACAACGAATCTGGGTATGGCTGTGGTGGGGAGATTGAAATGAGCGGCATGGGAACACCAGAACGGGGACGTCACAGAAGACGAGGCAGATTATTTTTTATTATTGAATGATAATCAATGGAAATGAGGATGATTTAATGATGCGTTGCAAGCCGAGGCCAAGTCACATGTGAAGTTTCGCTTTTCATCAACACCAAAGGCAACATCAACCCACAAGCACGCCATGGCAATCAGACCTTGCAGTCACTTCTCACTGGTACAGGTTTCCTGGGCAGTAGAATCTTTTTTTAAATTTTAGATTAAATTTTTTTTTTTTTATTCGTTTTTGTAAGATATAGCGCTATATTAATTCCGTGTCTTCTTCTTCTTCTTCTTCTGATTATTATTATTATTATTATTATTATTATTATTATCATTATCATTATTATTATTTATTTTTTAAATTAAATTAAAAAAATCTTTTTTATGGACAGTTGAGCCTGGGATCAGCCTTACAGGCAGGATTGCCTCACTGGTCTGCTGACAGGAACATCAGAACTACTTTCCTGGCACCACACATCCAGGGAGAAGCATCCAGCACCTTGCCAACCTGACAACACCTTCACCTGTCCCGTAGTCCCGTGGACCGTGGGGCACAACTGAAGATTTTGCAACCAGATTCCTCCACTCCCCACGGTCCTCCGACATCACCACTACTGAAGACCATTGCTCTGCGCTGTGTCAGGAAAGCCAATCCAATCTTCTTGTTTACAGCCCTGCCGACCTCAGAGGCCATATCGGGGCTGACTCTTTGTCAGGGTTTGAAATCCCAGATTAAAATTGTTGCAACTACATGCAGATTAAAAAAAAGGGTTTAAAACCAACTTTATTGTTGTTCCTTGTACCTACGCCCTGGCTAGCCTTAAAATCAACCCAGGATGGTTGCCGTGTTGTGGAAGAACCCCATAAATGACACGAAGAATAAGATGACACCAAAACCAGATTCCTTAAAACTTACTTTGTTTGTAGTAACCAAATCTCTTATCACATGTCAACCGGAAAAGGCCCGATTCTCTCCATAAGTTAAAAATGTTGTCTTGTTGAACATCGCAGAAAAGGATCTTTAGGGGGTCTGCAGTAACATGCTTGTGCCTAATATCCTGAACATCCGGACACTCCAGGAGTAGATGCTTGATAGTTATTCAAACATTACAAGTCACGCACCATGGGGTTTCCTCACCTTTCAGCAAATGAACGCGAGTGATAGGAGAATGATCTGTGTGTATCCTGGTGAGCACTGTTGCTTCCCTTCGGTTTTTGACACACAGAGGGAGGACTTCCTTTAGTTTAGGGCAAATCTGGAAAAATATTGTCTGCCTGAATGTTCCATCCCTCTTGCCAGAGGGACTACACGTACCGTTCACTTTTAGGATTAATTTTAGGTTGAAATAATTATGGTAATAAGACTTAGCACGCTCCCTTTCCGTAACCCTCTGAGCGAGTCAGCTAATTCCTTCATCGCCCCAAATACCCATCGCTGAATCGGTTTTAGGGACAAAAGAGGAGCGCTAGGTTCGGCAGTGTAAATCAAGCTGTCCCCAGGCAAGTGCGCGGAAAGTGAAAATACCGTGATGGTGGGACAACAGGCGGTGCAGGCCACCCCCTCCTTAGACTTGGATCCATCCATGAAAAGGGTTGTGTGGGAGGGCGAAGATTGACGGAGTTCCACGAAAAAGACGGTAACCGGTCGCATTTGGGACGTGCTTCTCATGAGAAGCAAGTCTCAATGGAACAACCCCGAAAATTTACGCAGGCACGAGGGGACGCGGGCACGCGCGAACGCAAGCACACACACAAACACTAATCTAATCCTTTCCAATCTTGTCGCATACACACACACACACACACACACACACACACACACACGCACGCACGCACGCACGCACGCACACGCACGCACGCACGCACACACACACACACACACAGAAGAAGACAGACAGAGGGAGATTCCAGCTGATAAAACCAAACTTACCTCGGTCAATACTTACCTTGCTGGAAGGCGACTGTCCTGTCTAGTGGAGACAGCCTCCATCACCACCTACCCAGGTCTGTGACTGACCTAACCACTCTGCCTGTCTGTCTGTCTGCCTGTCTGTCTGTCCTACCTGCACACAGAAAAAATGGAGACAGTGAGCACTGACGCTCCATGATGAAAATACCTGACAAAGATTAAGGTAAATGCCACTGGTTACACAGAGGCTAAAGTCAGTGAAGACAAAGAGCAAGGTTAGTGTCACTGATACAGTAATCACAGCTTTGACCAGACTGAAGGACTGAAAGGTATCCTTGATTAAAAAATATCCATAATGCTGACCCCATCTCTTTCTTTCTTTCGACACTTGAATCATTAAGGTTTGCGGATGTGTCTATATACTTACTGATGGACTTTTTCAACACAATTTTGCAACAGAATTCTTTCTTGGTGCTGGTTTGAGCTCTTTGCCATGCACTATAATTATACACGCAGCACACAACAGATACCCCAATTTATCTTCTCCTAAACGCTAGCACCCAGACCACTACCTATGGTTAAGCGGAGGGATGGAAGGACATCCAGCTTTGGTCAGGAATCAACCCTATCCTGTATGTTAAGTTCTCTACAGACACGTAACCATCAAATAACCAGTTCACCTTTTTAGCGTGGGGTGGGGTGGGGTGGGAGACGGCAATCTGTCCACCCAGGCACAGTGAATGGCGCTTAATTAATGCCTCAATTGTCAGCTCGGAATACCACGTTTGCTTTTATCAGTGGTGTGTGCGCGCGCACCCACGTGCGTGTGTATACCCTTGCTTGCTTTGGTGCCGCTTGCACGTGCGTGCATGTGTGTACCCTTGCTTGCTTTGGTGCCGCTTGCACGTGCGTGCATGTGTGTACCCTTGCTTGCTTTGGTGCCGCTTGCACGTGCGTGCATGGCTGGTATCCCTATCTTACCAAACCAGGAAAATCATTTCCAATTATCAAGTATGTCTTTCAGGTGAGGCTAGAAACCGAGGCCTCAAGTACAAACGCATGCAAAGTATCTTGTGCACATGCTAAAGCCCGTTCCACCTTTCGGAAGAGTAAGCAATTGTTTATGGGTAGGAAGAAGCAATTAATAAAACCTATGAGGGTATAAATCAATCCAGCAATCAATTAACCAATCAATGATCCAATCAATATGAATTACCACACAAAAGCTCGGTAGGATGTGACAAGTGAAGAAAAACACGTGGTGTGCGTGTTCGTGTACCGGTCACTATAGGTCAATTAGCTGTAGTGGAGAAGGAGAACTCCACACAATTAAAAAAAATGGACTCGACTTTACACACACACACACACACACACACACACACACACACACACACAAACACACATCCCTACCCCGAAGATAAAGAACTGCGTGCATGTGACTGGCTTGGTCAATGTGTGTGTGTGTGTGTGTGTGTGTGTGTGTGTGTGTGTGTGTGTGTGTGTGTGTGTGTGTGGAAAGTCAAGTCCATTTTTAAAAAAATCCCCAGATGGTACAGTGAATAACCAATGCATACGGTTTCTTTTCTCATCAAGCCATCACGCGCGCGCGCGCGCGCGCGCGCGCGCGTGTGTGTGTGTGTGTGTGTGTGTGTGTGTGTTAGCACACATGTGACAAAGTAAATACATTCAGGGACAGTCCCTAAATCGGATAGGTCCACCGGGACTGTATAATACAATCAATTCAAGGGAGCACACCCCACCTGTGGTCAGACTCACTCCTACACG
>CM060341.1:39235900-39238400 GCA_030674155.1 Stramonita haemastoma | reverse complement strand
GGTGTATGCATGTCGAACAAACCTTAAGAAAAACAAATGGTAGCTAGGTCCTAAATAGTGATCTGATATTGGTCATTATCTTTAACATCCACAGTTTTCCAAGCTGAAGGCAAAACTACATCATGCTTTGATAATGAATCCAGACAGGGTACTTCTTAGGTACTAGCACATCAAGAGTTGCACATATCACTCAGAACTTACTAAGCTGTTAAGTGGAAACTTTGGGTTCTGCTCAGCGGTCATTGCGCACAACCACCTTCATCAATGAGGAAAAATGGAATCCATTGTCCCCAAAGTCTGACTGTGGCTACTTCAATGATGGGGAAACATGGCTGCAGACAAAAGAGCTTGAACCTCAGAACTGTATCAATGACACACACAAAAAGAATCCAGTGTTTGGTAGATTTGCTGCACAGTTAAGAGGCAAGGCGTAACATCTATTCTGTTGGTAAGGAATTCCTGCTTTGTACACACGTGATCAAATACAGGCTTACTGCACACTGCTGTGTACGCAAATGATCAAACGCAGGCTTACTCCACACTGCTGTGTATGCACATGATCAGACAAAGGCTTACTGTACACTGCTGTGTATGCACGTGATAAAACACAGGCTTACTCCACACTGCTGTGTATGCACGTGATCAAACACAGGCTTACTGCACACTGCTGTGCTGTGTTTCACATGAGCTACCTTCCTGCGGCAGCGAGGTTTTGCCGGCCTGTGGGGCAGCGCTTTCCTCTTCCCGCTGACACTGCAAGAAGTGCCACACCTTGTCCAGCTTCACCCATTTGTTGGCGCGAAGGTAAATCAGCGTCACTTCTTCCATGGTGCTGGGGGTCAGTTTAGGAATTTCCCCCTTGAGGTTGCACAGAAATCTTTGTGATTTTTCATGGACTTTTTTGATGTGCCACTTTTCCCTCAGGGCGTTGAGTGTGTAGAGAAAAGGGTTCAAGGCGGAGTTGAGGGGCAAGACAATCACTGCAGCCCAGACACTGACCACCCCAGGGATAGGAATACCAGCAGAGGCCAGGATGCCCATCAACCCCACAGGGAACCAGCAGCAGAAGTCAGTGAAGACCACCAGGAACAGACGTCGAGCGATAGAGGTTTGCTCTTCCTGACGTGGATTTTTCACAGCCGCCCTTGCTCTGTGTACTGCCCAGTAAATGGCCAGCTGTCCTGTTCCGATGAACAAGAAGAGGAGAAAGTTCAGGACAATGAAAACCACAAAGGCGTAGGTCTGTCCGGAAAACTGATGGCGGGTGATGGGTAAAGGGAGGCAAATGCTGCTCTCTCCGTAGAATTCGAACTGGCCAATGAAAGGCGCAGCAGCCAGAAGAAGGCCTAGCACCCAGACCACACAGCACAGCGCTGTGGAAAACTTAGCACTCATGTGGAGATGAGGTTTGAAGGGGAAGCAGAGCATCAGCAGACGGTCCAGTGTGATCAGACAAATGAGGAAGACGCACACCTCGCTGGAGACAAACGCCAGGACACCTGCAGCAAAGCACGCGCCACTCCGCTTCCACCTCCTTTCATTGGCCACGTAGCTGCCCCGGAAATGCAAGTCTGCACCTCCAACCATGGCCAAGTACACCCCCATCAAGAAATCGGCCACACACAGGTGGCTCACGAACAGCTGGTAAGGTTTGGCCCTGGTGTTCCTCAAGGTGACGGCTTTGTACCCAAAGACGGCCATGTTGCCCAGAGTGGTGAGGCAGGACAGGGCCCACAGCAGCGCCCTGAAAAAGTCAGACCTCAGCAGATCAGTGCAAGAGGACAGCTCGTCCTGGGGGGCATTGCACTGCAGCAGCTGGGGATGGAAGTAGGAGCAGCACAACCTCGGGTCGTCTGCCTGCAAAAGCTGCAAAGACACCAGGCCTTCAAACATGCCCTGGCTCAGGTGCTCCAGTCTGTTGCCGCTCAAGTCCAGAGTGCTGAGCTGGCGGAGGACACGGAACGCGTTGTCTTTGATCTGCCGGACGTGTGTGTCTCTCAGAACGAGCTGCTGCACGGCAGTGGAGCCGGCACGCTGGAAGAACAAGGAAAACCTGGCGTCCAGGGTGGGGACCAGGGGGTTACCTGACAGGTTCAGGTGAGTCAGACCCGTCATCCCCTTCAGCACCAGAGAGGACAGCCCCCACAATGCATTGTGGCTGAGGTCTACAATCTGCACCTGCGACATGTTCAGCAAGGTGGCGGTGCTCAGGTGGCAGGAGGAGGCGTTCAGAAAGCGGAGGAAGCTCAGCGCGGACAGCGTCTCCACAGGGGGCCGGTGCACCCCGCTGAGGTCCAGGTACCGCAGGTAGGCAAAGTCCGCCAGGTGCCGAGGCATGGCGGCGTGGCAAGAGCAGGCGTACCCTTCACAGGTGCAGTCAGAGGGGGGGGACAGGCCGCAGTATCTCTCGTCATCTTTGTTGGGGCAGTGAGCCACACCGTCACACACAAAGTCAGCATGCACACAGTTCCCGTACACCTGGCACCTGTAGAACCCGGGG
>CM060341.1:39205889-39220889 GCA_030674155.1 Stramonita haemastoma | reverse complement strand
GTTTTTTCCTTTTTCTTTCTCTACTTTTTTCTTGTGTTACAGATTTGTTTTTCTTTCTTCTTTTCTTGTTTCTCTCCTGTATTTTTCTCTTTCGTTCTGTCTTTTCTTGCTCCTTCTTTTTACTTTCTGACAATTATGTTTTACGATCTTTGTTTTCTGTTTGTATTTCTACTGTCTGGGTTCTGTTCCGTGCTTTTCTTTCTTCCTTCTTTCTTTCTTTCCCTCTGTCTCTCAATGTTTCCTCGAAGTAAGCTGCCTACCACACACACACACACACACACACACACACACACACACACACATACACACACACACACACACACACACGTACACACACACACACACACACACACACACACACACACACACACACACACACACACACACACACATGTGTATATGTTCAAAATCCCACCATCTTCTTTCCCTCTATCTCTCAATCTTTCCTCGAAATAAAGTACGTGTCGTATATATATAAAATTTCACCTTTTGCTTTCCCTCTTTCTCTCAATCATTCTTCGACATAAGCTATCTACCATACTTATAATTTATTATTATTTCCAAAATCTCACCTGTTTTCCCCTAAAGACAAAAAGGACTAGCGAACAAAACGAGCACAGAAACAGTTACACAACACCACAGCTACGTAGCACAACTTTGGAGAAAAAAGAACCGCAGTTACATAAACCAGCACACAGATGTGTTGGCTGTCGTGTATGTGTCGTAGACAGCAAAAATCCGGTGTACCTTCAGTTTTTTTTCTTTTTTTAAGCACACTCCTTTCTCACACAATGATCACTCAGTCAACACTCGTAGATCTGTATAATCTTCACTTATCTCCTTGTCCTGAGAACCAAAAACGTATCCTATTTCTGTCAGAGCTTTGTTTGTGTGTGTGTGTGATTTTAACGACTGAAGACCAGACCAAACTTTGCAAGTAGTTGGGATATGGCAGACGCTAAAGCACCCTTGTCAGTCGTATGATCAGCATGTGACGTCCCGAAACTACACACGTTACAGGAACCACAGGCACATGAGGTGATACCCTTTCGTGAGAAAAGTTATGGGGCGTTATACAAGTTTTAATCTTTTTCCGAAAGTGATTTTTTTTTACATGAAATATTTGAAATATAGCTGTATTTGGTGCAGTATTCGCTGGTAAGCATGCGCACGTGTGTGTGTGGTGTGTGTGTGTGTGTGTGTGTGTGTGTGTGTGTGTGTGTGTGTGTAGGGGGGGGGGGAGGGGTGCGCGTGTGCACGTGTGTGTGCATACGTGGGTGGGCAGCAGAATGCATATAGACCAATCCTTCAAAACAAATGTTTAAGAAACTTTTGAAGAAACATCTGATGAACAAATTATAAGCCCACCCTTATGTTCGACACATTTGGCTGTTTTGTTGTTATTCATACCCATGTTATTTTATATTTCTATTATTTTGTCTGTATGACTTGAGTTTATGTTACTGTCTTGAGTTTATCATCTTGTGAGATTCTGTTTAGATGAAAATCCTCATATATTTTAGTTTTCAACCAAGGTTGATATTTGTCATTGATTGTTTTAGAAGTCAATTTTCTTGATTTTTTTGTGAGGGCAGGATGAAAAAAGTTGTGTGAACTTAATCTTTTACCCTCAAAAAAGATCATTTTGACTTGACTTGACTTGACACTGAAACCCCTCTTTTTTCAACATAGGTTGATATTTACCTTTTGATTGTTTTAGAAGTCAATTTTCTTGATTTTTTTTTTGCGAGGGCAGGATGAAAAAAAAATTGTGCAAGCTTAATCTTTCACCCTCAATACAGATCATTAATTGTGACTTGACTTAACAATGTGCCTATGAGGGCGCATGACCATGACACGAATTAATAGCATTCTCTAATGTCCTAAAAATAGACACAAGAGCTTTTCCGAAACGTCACCAGCCGACTGTTTGTTGTTTTAGCAAGTGGTCTGTTTTCACAGGCCTCATGGGGATTTCGGGAATTCCCTATCTGTCTAAAAATAGTATTTTGATAGCGTCTCACATGACGTGGTGTGTCGAAAGCGACACGTTCATGTGATGATGAAAGTCAAGTCAGGTCAAGTCAAATGATCTTTTTTGAGGGTAAAAGATCAATGTTAAATTAATTATGAGAATGAGGTGGCATGAATTCATATATTTATGTGATCATGGAAGAATAAAGTTCAGTGTTTCTTCGAAAAGAGACCTGGAGAAATTATACATTCGTCATTATGGAAGATAGATGTAAAATAATTTTGAGAAAAAAGAGGAGAAGAAAAAAAAGTTATTTTGAAAGATACCTTCCATGTGATTATGATAGATAGATATAAAATAATATTGAGAAATGAAATGGAAAGAAAATCATTACAGTAACACACACATGCTTGCGTGCGCGCGCGCGCACACACACACACACACACACACACACACACACACACACACACACACACGCACACACATACACACACACACACACACACACACACACACACACACACACACACACACACACACAAAAACACACACACACACACACACACACATCTTGTGCAAACGTTAAATCCTGTTCCACTTTTCGTAAGAGTAGGCCATCGTGCGCCGGCGGGAACAGCTGACAAGGTTTACAAAACTGCATACAAACGGAGACTGGATGTAATAAAGCATATGAGTATTTATTCCATTATCCTCGATATAAAAGAATAAAAAAAAACAACAAAAAAACCACACACACTCTCTCTCTCTCTTTGCAAACTGCAGCGCATGCTTGCATACTTGTAAGCCTATGTCGAATTGTATATATATCCCTTTAAATTAAAATTAATTAAATCACGGCACATTTCTCTACTTGAAAATCGGGCTGCTCTCCCCAGGGTAAGTCTCTCTGTGCTACAGGTGTATTTCTTTCCTTATTAAAGTGGTACTGTTTTTTTCTACATAATTTTTCCAGGGACAACTCTGTCGCTGCTGTAGGTTCTTTTACATGCACTAAATGCATGTTCCACGAAACACCTGTTTTTCATCTCATTCGAAAGACTAGCATCCAGACCACCACTCACGGGGAAAAGTTTTGGGCGCAAACAGGAATCAAACTACGACACATTTGAAACCCAGACTTTTTGCTTTCTAGGCAGGTGCGTTATTTCTAGACAACCAACCTATGTAGTAGTGATACTACTATTACTACATACATACATACCTACCTACACACACACACACACACACACACACACACACACACACACACACACACACACACACACACACACACACACACACACACACACACACATGGGGACAGGATAGCCTGGCTGGTTAGAGCGTTCTGCATTGCGCTTGTGATCTACTGACTTAGGTTTAAATCCCATTCAAGGATTTATTTTCCCCTGGAGTTAACATCAGTGCTGACTCCACTCCCCCAAAAGTTCTCCGGATGAGACTATAAACCGAGGTCCCGTGTGTGAACACACAGAATATATTGTGCACACATTAAAACCTGTTTCGCTTTTCGGAAGAGTGGGCCATTGTGTGCATGCCAGTGGGAATGGATGACAAAATTTACAGAACTGCATACACATGGACACTTGATGTAAAAAAGCACAGAGTGCTCATTCCATTATCCTCGAAATAAAAAAAAAGAATTAAAACACACACAGGCACATACACGCACATACTTACACACACACACACACACACACACACACACACACACACACACACACACACACACACACACACACACACACACACACACACACACACACACACACACACACACACACATAAACACACACTCACACACACACACACTAACGCACAATCATCCGCACCCATTCCCAACACAGCAAGCTCACCAACAGTTGTAGTAAGGGACCAACATGACTTTATTGAATAAATATCAATGACCATAATCACATCAATAAGTCAACAAACACTGAAAAGGAACCAAAAAACCAAAGCAGTCTTTAAAAAATAAAAGAGAAAAATAATAGATGGATAATAAAAAAAAACCTAATAAAATGGGATGGATCACAATGTAGGGTTGATTAATACTTTTCATCTTTATTTAAAATCAAAACGCCAAAGGCCGGACACTGAGTACATCAAAATGTTGAAGATGGTACAATTAAACATCAAATAATTAATCGTGCATATAACAGAACGAACAAAAATTGCAACAAAAATTGGAGTGTGTGTGTGTGTGTGTGTGTGTGTGTGTGTGTGTGTGTTGGGGGGTGGGGCGGAGGTTATGGAACACAGATATACAACAGAGGATTAAAAAAAAAGCAGATCAGAACTTTTTAAAAAGAAGGTAAATGTGTCCCATAACCTATGTGGTCGTAGAGGAGCGAGGTGTCAGAGACCTCAGCTTCTCCAGAGGCCAGCATATTGAGGGCAGCGCCCATCTCCTCTCCCTCGCTGCTTTACCTTCCCTGACCCTAAAGAGGGCAGGTACCCATTGACAGCTGAGTGAACTGGGGGACTGTGCTGAAGCACAGGCAGCACAAACGATCACCCTTCCAAAAGGTAACCACGCTCGATGCTGCTTAACTTGCCTGGGGGAAAGCGAGTGCTGTGACCACTGAGCTATCCCGTCCCCACATGACACCAGTATGCATGCATTTTTTTTCCAAAATATTGCCATCAATTCCTGCTGGCCTACTCTTTCGAAAGCCAGAACTGGCTCTTAACATGTGTGCAAGATGTTCTGCATGTGTTCGCACACAGAGCCTCAGTTAAAAGTCTCATCCAAACGATTATTGAATATCTATTTTCTTTTTTTTTCTTTTTCGCTCATCCAAAGGAATATTGAATATCTATTTTTTTTTTTTTTAGCTATGTTAAGGAGGATGGTTTGATGAAAAGCAATGACAGTTGAAGAACTGCCATCATCTAAACTGACCACCTTTTTCCAGTCCCTGTGTGTGTGCCTTTTTGTCAATTTTGTCATCTGTTCCCACCTGCGCACAATGGCCTACTGTTCTAAAAAGCATAAACCAACTGTGTTATCGTTTGTAGAGCGCGTACACACAGGTGTCATGTTCAGACATCATCCCTGAAGTTGGAATGTGGGCACCTATATGGTAGAGGGGGGAAAACAGTCGTGTACACAAAAATCTCACTTTTGGTGAACCTCCTTGGAACTTAAGTTAAAAAAACAACAACCCCCCCATCCAACCCCCCTCCCCACCCAACAAAGCCACAGTGGATAATGGAAGTGGGATGGGAGGGGGGGGAGGAGTGTGAGAATGATGGGAGATGGAGGGGGAGGTTGTTGGTTGGGAATCAACAACAAATATGAATTCATTAATATAACAAACATATCAACACACATTCCAAACAACCATATTGCTATCAAAACTCAATGGAGTTTTTATGTCTTAAAAAATAAAAAGCCAAAAACATATCTTGGCTGTGTAAAATCAATCATAAAAAGCCAGCAAAAACAGAACAAAAATAAAAAAGCCAAAACATATCTTGGCTGTGTAAAATCATTCATAAAAAGCCAGCAAAAACAGAACATAGTTATTGCACTATCCTGTATAAACTTGATATTTCAATGGTGAGTCAACAGAATAAAACTTCTAAAATAAAACACCCCAAAATGTCAACAATGTAAAAAGAAGACATCCGCTTGATATGATTATTAAAACCCCCAGCAAAACCCTCCCTAAATGTCAAGGAGAAGCGCATTCTAGGTGATAAAGACGGGGAAAAAAATCAATTACATACTTTTTTTCTTTAACAAAAAAAAAGAAGAAAGAGTATGCTTCCATTTTTAAAAAAAGTTCACCCAATATGACAATTTTACATCAATACTCTCTCTCTCTCTCATGACAATTTTACATGAATACTCTCTCTCTCTCTCTCTCTCTCTCACACACACACACACACACACACACACACACACACACACACACACACACACACACACACACACACACACACACACACACATCAGACACAAAAATACTGGCTTTTTAATCACTCTTTAAGATTCTTTTCTAATGATCTTTTTAAAAAAAAAAAAAATCTTTTTCATCATCCTTTCTGTTTTACAATGGTGCAATAGATTTTTTTAAAAAGAGAAATCTTGAACAACATAAACAACTTTATCCCTGAAGTCAGCATACAGATGCCTTAATGGTGGGTAAAAACGGTTGAAAACACAAAAATCTCACCATTGGTGAAGAACCTCTGGGCTCTAGCAGAGCAATCCTTTTTTTTTTTTTTTTTTTAAACCTGTATGATTGAACACACTGACCTTTCAACAATGCATAAACAATTACAGACTATACAGAACTCATAATAATTAATTTCTTTACGAACTATTTTCAATCACTTTTTTTGAAAAAAGAACAACTAAGCTTTTCTTGTCTCTTCTGTCCTTTCCCCACAGCTGGGAAACAAAGACATTGCTTTAGGTAAAAGGTAAAGCTGTCCCACAAAGGTTGTTGAGAAGCGAGGCATCAGAGACCTCAGCTTCTCTAGGGGGCCAGAGTATTGAGGGTGGTGCCCATTCTCCTCTCCCTCTCTGCTTTACCTTCCCTGAGCCTAAAGAGGGCAGGTACCCATTTACAGCTGGGTGAACTGGGGGACTGTACTGAAGCTAAGGCGTGCAAACGGTCACCCATCCACTTGGTAACCATGCTCGATGCTGCTTAACCTTAGCTTGGGGAAAGCGAGTGCTCTGACCACAGAGCTATCCCATCCCAAATGGTTTACTACTCAGGAAATACTCAGCAAATCAAGTGATAACAAGAAAATGCATAACAAACAATATGAACACCACTGTTCGATAAACAATATAAAAGCAAACAGAAATTCATCAAAACAAAGCCTTATGAAAAAACCCACCAAAACACACACACACACACACACACACACACACACACACACACACACACACACACACACACACACACACACACACACACTTACATATACACACATCAAATATTCGATCAACTCACTTTTAAACAAGCAAGTCAAAACCTGAACTTTTGGTACTCACGATTTGAAAGCCTTTCACATCAACAATATCGTATAGCAACAAGAATCATTTTCTATGACAAAAAAAATATTACATTTATACCACATAGTGTAAACAGGGAAAAAAAAAAAACTGGTTTGTGAACATCCAAAATGTGATCATTGTAATATATACACAATATAAAAGTGAGGGGAAAATGAGATCAAATTTACAATAACATCAAATCACAAAAAAAATTCCTACTATGCCTACTCCATAATCATACAATACAAAACAAAAAGTATAATTCCAACAATCCATAAAAACCACACAGTAAACCCATACTGCTATTTAAGTTTAAAAACAGTCTGTTTCTTTCTTCTTTAAACTCTGTTGAGAGTCGTTTCTTTTATTTTTATTTATTTTATTCTTTTATATCGAGGATGATGGGATAAGCATTCAGGTGTTTTTTTCATCCAGTCCCGGTGTGTATGCAGTTGTGTAAATATTGTCATCTGTTCCCACCAGCACACAATGGCCTACTCTTACGAAAAACGGAACAGGATGTAACGTGTGCGCAAGATGTTCTGTGTGTGTTTGCACATGGGGCCTCGGTTTACAGTCTCATCTGAAAGACTTCTGGGGAGAGTGGAGTCAGCACTGATGTTAACACCAGGGGAAAAATCCCCTCCAACGGGAATCGAACTCAGGTCGTCAAATTGTCAGCGCAATGTTCTGAGCACTAGGCTATCTCGTCCTCCCTAAGTCGTTTAGCCACCTGCCCTGAAGACTTGTTCACCAGCTTCCTCCATTTCTGCCAGTTGTGAGTCCAAGCCCAGCCTCAGTTGCCTTTCGTGAGACTCCACTCCTCCCAAGTCAGAATGCAGCTTCCTTCATGACAAGCTGATAAGGGTTGGGGAATGGATGTAAAAAAGCACGCGAATGCTTATTAATTATCCTCTAAATAAAAGGATTTGCCTTGCCTTGCCTTGCTGCAAACGGTCTCATGCGCAACAATGTCACCATACATGAACCTCAGAGCTCCTTTCATCTGTGATCACTTTTCCCAGAATTGTCTGATTTTTCAATCCTGTTTTTGTAATCAACAGCTTTTCAACTAAAGGTAGGTATAGATAAAGGTAAAGGTGTCCCATAACCTATGTGGCCATAGGGGAGCAAGGCGTCAGAGACCTCAGCTTCTCCAGGGGGCCAGCATCTTGAGGGCGGCGCCCATCTCCTCTCCCTCGCTGCTTTACCTTCCCTGACCCTAAAGAGGGCAGGTACCCATTTACAGCTGGGTGAACTGGGGGACTATACTGAAGCCAAGCCAAAGCGTGCAAACGGTCACCCATCCACTTGGTAACCACGCTCAATGCTGCTTAACTTAGCTGGGGGAAAGCGAGTGCTCTGACCACTGAGCTATCCCATCCCCAGCTTTTCAACTACTGCAGATGAATAACATAACATGTTAACCACCAGAAATTGACCTCTGGTACAATGGGACTCAGCCGCCGCTGTAGTCTAGTGGTTAGGGCGTTGGACTCGTAATCTCAAGGTTGTGGGTTCGATCCCAGCTTTCGGCTTTGGCGTTGTGCCCTTGGAAAAGGCACTTTACAGCTATTGTCTCACCCCACCCAGGTGTAAAAGGGGTACCAACCTTGTGTTGGGGGTTAACCCTGCGATAGACTGGCGTCCTATCCAGGGGGGAGTCTATGACTCTCAGTCGCTTAACGCCACAGAAACCGGGATAAGCACCGGCCTGATGAGCCTCTATAGGCTCGGGACAGACTTTAACTTTTTTAACAATGGGACTCACCAATTTTGTGGGTCTGATGTTTCATCAGTAACCTATCCCTTTTGACTTAAACACCACATCATGTAAAAAAACAAACCCCAAACCACGAAAGAACAGAAAACAAAAAAACAATTCCACAACAGAACTGACACTAACTTCCCGGCTGTCCATCATAGTTGTTTTTGATTCTGGAATTGTTTTAAAAAAAAACCCCAAACCAACAATTAAACAAACAAAATCATTACAAAAAAATCTGTTACCCAACCCCCCCCAAAAAAAAAAAAAAAAAAAAATCACCACAAGAAGAGTGCAGAACGAACTAACAACAGACAGAGATTTTGAACCACACAAGTCAGGTCAAGGTCACATCAGAGGTCAAGGTCAGAACAGAGCAGGGTAGAACAGAACAGAGCAGAACAGAGTAACATCAGGGAAGAACAGAGTAACATCAGAGCAGAATAGAGTAACATCAGAGCAGAATAGAGTAACATCAGAGCAGAACAGAGTAACATCAGAGCAGAACAGAGTAACATCAGAGCAGAATAGAGTAACATCAGAACAGAGTAACATCAGAGCAGAATAGAGTAACATCAGAACAGAACAGAGTAACATCAGAGCAGAACAGAGTAACATCAGAGCAGAATAGAGTAACATCAGAACAGAACAGAGTAACATCAGAGCAGAACAGAGTAACATCAGAGCAGAATAGAGTAACATCAGAACAGAGTAACATCAGAGCATAACAGAGCAAACATCAGAATAGAACAGAATAGAAATGAGCAGAGTGACATCAGAACAGAACAGAGTGACATCAGAATAGAGCAACCAGAACAGAGCAGAGCAGAGCAGAACAGAGCAAACATCAGAGCCGAACAGAATGATATCAGAGCAGAGACATCAATCTCTAACATCAGAGCAGAGCAGAACAGAGTAACATCAGAGCAGAACAGAGCTGAACAGAGTAACATCAGAACAGAACAGAGCAAAGCAGACCACAGTAACATCATAACAGAACAGAGCAGAGCAGAGTAACATCAGAACAGAATAAACATCAAAACAGAGCAAACATCAGAACATAACAGAGCAAAACAGACAGAGCAACATCAGAACAGAACAGAGTAACATCAGAACAGAATAGAGTAACATCAGAACAGAACAGAGTAACATCAGAACAGAATAGATTAACATCAGAACAGAACAGAGTAACATCAGAACAGAATAGATTAACATCAGAACAGAACAGAGCAACATCAGAACAGAACATAGTAACATCAAAACAGAACAGAGCAAACATCAGAGTAGAACAGAACAGAACAGAGTAACATCAGAGCAGAATAGAGTAACATCAAAACAGAACAGAGCAAACATCAGAGTAGAGCACAATAGAACAGAGTAACACCAGAGCAGAATAGAGTAACATCAGAACAGAACAGAGCAACATCAGAACAGAATAGAGTAACATCAGAACAGAGTAACATCAGAACAGAATAGATTAACATCAGAACAGAACAGAGTAACATCAGAACAGAATAGAGTAACATCAAAACAGAACAGAGCAAACATCAGAGTAGAACAGAACAGAACAGAGTAACATCAGAGCAGAATAGAGTAACATCAGAACAGAACAGAGCAACATCAGAACAGAATAGAGTAACATCAGAATAGAACAGAGTAACATCAGAACAGAATAGATTAACATCAGAACAGAACAGAGTAACATCAGAACAGAATAGAGTAACATCAAAACAGAACAGAGCAAACATCAGAGTAGAACAGAACAGAACAGAGTAACATCAGAGCAGAATAGAGTAACATCAAAACAGAACAGAGCAAACATCAGAGTAGAGCAGAATAGAACAGAGTAACACCAGAGCAGAATAGAGTAACATCAAAACAGAACAGAGCAAACATCAGAGTAGAGCAGAATAGAACAGAGTAACACCAGAGCAGAATAGAGTAACATCAAAACAGAACAGAGCAAACATCAGAGCAGAACAGAATAGAACAGAGTAACACCAGAACAGAGCAGAACAGAGTAACATAAGAGCAGAATAGAGTAACACCAGACATAGCAAACATCAGAGTAGAGCAGAACAGAACAGAGTGACATCAGAACAGAAAAAAACATCAGAACAGAGCAGAGCAGAGTAACATCAGAACAGAACAAACAAGAACAGAGCTGAGTGACATCAGAACAGAAAAAAACATCAGAACAGAGCAGAGCAGAGTAACATCAGAACAGAACAAACAAGAACAGAGCAACAACAGAACAGAACAAAGAAGAACAGAGCAGCATCAGAACAGAGCAGAGAGACATCAGAGCAGAACAAACATCAGAGCAGAACAGAGCAGAACGGAGCAAACATCAGAGCAGCCGAGAGGTCCGACTCTTATTTCTGGAAGCTCTTCATCAGCTCGATGGGGAGGGGGAAGATGATGGTGGAGTTTTTCTCGGCGGAGATGGAGTTGAGCGTCTGCAGGTAGCGCAGCTGCAGGGCTGTGGGCGACTCGCTGATGATCTCTGACGCCTCCTTCAGGGCCAGCGAGGCCTTCTGCTCTCCCTCGGCCGCTATCACCTGCACACACACACACACACACACACACACACACACACACACACACACACACACACACACACACACACACAACACACGCACACACACACACAGAATCCAAGCGTCAGACATCGCGAACATTTCAGCTTGTACATGCTACTCCACGGCCATCCAAGTGCTAGCTCCATTCTCCTGAAACCTGTGGGATGAGGCTCTACAGAGAGGCCCCTTCTGTGAACGCATACAGAATGCCATGGGCACACATTCATATCTGATCCGCCTTTCTGAAAAGAAAGATACAAGTGCTGTTGGGAATGGATGACAAAAATCACAAAAGTGCATGCACACAGGGCTGGATGAAAAAATAAAGCACATAAGTGCTCATTCCATTATCCTTGGGAAAAAAGTATAGATAAAAAAAAATAAAAAGAACGAACGCTGTCAGGTTGAGTACTATCCCTCTAAAGATCAACAGCGGTTTTGTTGTTGTTGTTATCTGTTGGTTGTTTTTCTGTTTCTCAGCTAGAGCTCTGAGGTTCACCAATGGTGAGGTTTTGGGTACCCGACCATTTCCACCTTGCTACAGTACAGTTCCCCCAGTTCCCCCAGCTGTAAATGGGTACCTGCTCTCTTTAGGGTCAGGGAAGGTAAAGCAGTGAGGGAGAGGAGATGGGCATCGCCCTCAACATGCTGACCCCTGGAGAGGCTGAGGTCTCTGATACCTTGCTCCCCTACGACCACCTAGGTTATGGGACACCTTGTGTATATGCAGTTTTGTAAATCTTTTTTTTTTAAATATATTTTTCAATGCAACTACTGCTTACTAGCCGGTCAGATAATACAATGCGACTCATTTCATGGGATAGGGTCACAAATCTTAAATTTCATAAGAAAAAAAACATGACAAAAAAAAACTAATTTGCGCATACCAGAACTTTGGCTACAGGGGGAGAGGAGAGGAGAGTGGAGGAGAGGAGGGGAGGAGTGGGAAGGAGGTGGAAGGTTCTTTGCTAGGGCAATAAACTGGGCACTCACACCATCCCCACACTCTCACTCCCCAGCTGACCCATACAAATATTGACCTCAGACAACTCCCCCCCTGTCTGCAGAAAGCTGTGTAAATGTCACGCCTTTCATGCTGCTGCTGCTGCTGACGAAGTTCACACCATCTCTCTCTCTCTGCCTCCCTAACTAACCAGCAATGCAAGCGGCACAAACAAGCAAACAAGCAAAATGTCGATGATGGCGGCAAGCTGTTTAATCATTCATTCCATTCCCTGCAGCCAGCCGAGAAAAGTGCTCTGTGTTCTGTGGCCTGCTTTCTTCCACACATGCTGTGCTGTTGTTCTACGGGCCAAAACAAACAGCCTGTTGTTCCGCTAGCCAAAACAAACATACTGTTGTTCCACTGGCCAAAACAAACATACCATTATTCCACTAGCTAAAAACAAACATACTGTTGCTCCAAAGGGCAAAACAAACATACTGTTATTCCACTGGCTAAAAACAAACATACTGTTATTCCACTGGCTAAAAACAAACATACTGTTGTTCCACTGGCTAAAAACAAACATACTGTTATTCCACTGGCTAAAAACAAACATACTGTTATTCCACTGGCTAAAAACAAACATACCATTGTTCCACTAGCTAAAAACAAACATACTGTTGCTCCAAAGGCCAAAACAAACTTACTGTTATTCCACTGGCTAAAAACAAACATACTGTTGCTCCAAAGGCCAAAACAAACATACTGTTATTCCACTGGCTAAAAACAAACATACTGTTGTTCCGCTAGCCAAAACAAACATACTGTTGTTCCGTTAGCCAAAAACAAACATACTGTTATTCCACTGGCCAAAACAAACACCCAGCCTTTATACAGGAAGTGGGCAAGAGAAGAAAAAGAAAAAAAATGGTGGAGAGTGTTGGTTTTTCCATCACTTCACCTTTGCATCATTGATGGCAGGCAACACTTACCGCTGATGATGTGGGTGAGGTAGGTAGGTAGGTAGGTAGGTAGGTAGGTAGGTAAGTAGGTAGGTAGGTAGGTAGGTAGGTAGGTAGGTAGGTAGGTAGGTAGGTAGGTAGATATATAGGTAGGTAAAGAAACCCAAAAGCAAAAAAAGGTGGCGCTACTCTAGTGGCCACATGCACGCTCCCCTTGGGGAGAGCAGCAGGAATTTGACACAGAGCCAGTCTGCTGTGACTTACAGTGGTGTACAATACAAACCAGCCCAAAGATGGCAGACACAGTACAACACAACACACTGTGATACAGCGCCTGCTTTTCCCATGATCGTCACACAACGTCCATGCCATGCCTGGCTCAGCTCAATCAATCCATCAATTTATCAATCCATCAATCAATCCATCCATCCCTCACTCCATTGCTAACCACACCTACCTTAGCTCAATTAATCAGTTAATCAACCAACCAATCAACCAATCAATCAACCAACCAATCAACCAACCAATCAATCAACCAATCAATCAACCAACCAATCAACCAACCAATCAATCAATCAATCAACCAATCAACCAATCAATCAACCAATCAATCAACCAACCAATCAACCAACCAACCAATCAACCAACCAACCAACCAACCAACCAACCAACCAATCAACCAACCAATCAATCAACCAATCAATCAACCAACCAATCAACCAATCAACCAATCAATCAACCAACCAACCAATCAACCAATCAATCAATCAACCAATCAACCAATCAATCAACCAATCAATCAATCAATCAACCAACCAATCAATCAAGCAACCAATCAACCAACCAATCAACCAACCAACCAACCAATCAATCAATCCCCCCCCCCCACCTTGGCTCTGGCCTCTCTGGCAGCCTCTGCTTCAGCCGCCATGGCTCTCTGCAGCTGGATGGGCAGCCGCACGTCTTTACTGTCAACACACACACACATACACACACACACACACACACACACACACACACACACACACACACACACACACACACACACACACACATACACACACACACACACACACACACACACACACACACACATACACACATACACACATACACACATACACACACACATACACACATACACACACACACACAGAGCGTTAAACCATGATCAGTCATTCATCTATGTCTTTACTGCACACACACACAGAGCGTTAAACACCAATCAGTCATTCATCTATGTCCTTGCTGTATACACAGCATTAAAACCTGATCAGTCAATCAGTCATGTATATCTATGTCCTTGCTGAACACAGCGTTAAACCACAATCAATCAATCATATTTGATCTATGTCCTAACTGTATATTCACATAGTGTTACACTCCAATCAGTCAATCAATCATATTTTATCTATGTCCTAACTGTATATCCACACAGCTTTATTCTCCAATCAATCAATTACACATCAATGTCCTTATCGAAAACACAGTGTTAAAGTCTGATTAGTCAATCAAACATATATCAATGTCCTTACTGTACACACACAGCATTATTCTCCAATCAATCAATTTCATATCATTGTCCTTATTGAAAACACACACACACAACACACACACACACACACACACACACACACACACACACACACACACACACACACACACACACACACACAATACACACCCACACATTCGGAAGAATCAGCACTGTACTTCATACTCACATTTC
>CM060341.1:39193389-39198389 GCA_030674155.1 Stramonita haemastoma | reverse complement strand
TTCTTTTTTTTTTTTGTTCCTCATTTAGAGCTTCAGGTTCACGAATGATGAGATTTTGTGTATGCAGCCCTTTTTTCCATCACGAAGGTAGCCACATTCCGACTTTGGGGATGATGACTATATTACAATATGAAGAAGTAGCAAAGAACAGTAAATAGGTGGATTGGTGGTCTAGAGGTAACGCGCCTGTCTACAAAGCGAAAAGTCCGGGTCATAGTGTGCGGCGGTTCTAATCCCGTTTGGGCCCAGAACTTTTCCCCCATTCATTAGACCATGAGTGTGGTCTGGGTCCTAGTCTTTTGGATGAGATGATAAACCGAGGTCCCGTGTGTTACACATCATTATTTAGCACACGTAAAAGAATCCACGGCAACAAGAGTTGTCCGTCGCAAAATACTGTAGAAAAAGCCACTCTGATAGGGAAACAAATACAACTGTAGACAGGAAAAAGAAAAAAATGGGTGGCACTGCACTTGTGGCAACAAGCTCTCCCCGCAGAAAGCAACCCGAATTTCATGCAGAGAAATCTGCTGTGACATAAAGTGGTATAAATAAATAAATAATAATTAAACAGTTGTACATACCTTGATACAAACAGTGTACATACCTTGATACAAATAACGAGGGAGAAGGGGAAGAAGACGGCCACGAGGAGGTAGGAGAAACAGGTGAGAATGATGGAACAGCAGCCGCCATCCTGCTCTGAATCACTGGCTGCAACACACACACACACACACACACACACACACACACACACACACACACAAGGCATCTGTCAGTCTCGGAAGATGGTGGAGTTGTGCTCTTGGATCTAGAGTACAAAGAGTACACAGAGCTGTATAAACAGCTCTATGAAACAGACACTAACTTTGCACTGGCCACTGGCCCAGCAGCAGTCAGCAGCTGACGGATTGTTTACAGTGGAGTACTTAACACGTGTCTACAGCCGCCAGGATTAAAGTATAGAGAAAGAAAGGTAGGCAGCACACATGCATACAGCTTGTAGTGCATGGCCTTGGTTGTTTTTGTTCTACTGTATGTAAATGTTCCAAGACATAGCAGTTGCAAAATGATGAATTTGACGTGAAGGAGTTTATTTGTATATATTAATCAGTTTAGTTTAATTTGCCACAGCAGATAGACATAGAAACTGAACTTATATGTGTTTGGTATCATTATAATCTGCTTTTAATTGTCTCTTTAATGACGGGGCTTACCCTCTTTTCCTGTTAGGCTTCATATGTCAGCAGTTACCTTGTAGTTTCCTTGTATAGGAAGTCAAATCCCCCCTCACAGCCCTGCCTGCATTAGTTGTTATACAACCCTCCTTTTCCTGCTGTGATATTTATAACTCCCCACTGATGGCAGAAGGTCATATAACAGTGTTGTCAAGACCATTCAACTTCTATCTCATGAGTCCGTAAGTCATGAGTTCCAATCTCTGCAGCATCTGTGGGAATTTTATGATCTCCCCTGTCAACTTCATGTACACACCTGCTGGTAAGGTAAAGGTAAAGGTGTCCCATAACCTATGTGGTCGCAGGGGAGTGAGGCATCAGAGACCTCAACTTCTCCAGGGGGCCAGCATATTGAGGGCGGTGCCCATCTCCTCTCCCTCGCTGCTTTACCTTCCCTGACCCTAAAGAGGGCAGATACCCATTTACAACTGGGTGAACTGGGGAACTGTACTGAAGCCAAGGTGCGCTTACAGACACCCATCCACTTGGTAACCACGCTCAATGTTGTTTAACCTTGGCTGGGGGGAAGCCAGTGCTCTGACCACTGAGCTATCCCATCCTGCCAGTCCCTTACGGATTTTTTTTTTAGGTTTATAGAGGAAAATCAAGTAGGCTATACATGGGCATTAAAGATTCCATTAACCATTATCAGTGTTCATGAGTTACAGGAACATGAACATACCCAGCAAACATCCCTAAAGTTGGAATGCGGCTACCTTCGTGGTGGGCAAAAAAAATTAAAATGGAGGCATAAGCAAAATCTCACCACTGGTGAGCGTTGGTGATCTAGAAACGGGGGGGAGGGGGAAGAATAAAAGATGGTGCTATAGCAGCAGAATCACAGGTTTGTCCCTCCCAGAGTGTGTCTGTTGGCTGAGGCCAGTCCCTTCACTGCAGGAATGAACTGCCCTCTTGGCTGCTAAAACTAAGCAGTAAAAGAACTTGAGTGATTCTGGAGCCACTTACACTAACTTCTTTTTTTTCAAAAAGCACTTTCTGCCACAGTAGCTGATGTATTGTATTGTATTGCATTGCATTGCATTGTATTGTATTGTATTGTATTGTATTGTATTGTATTGTATTGTATTGTATTGTATTGTATTGTATTGTATTGTATTGTATAGTATACCACTCCAAGTCCCGACAGATTTTTATGCATGAAATTTGGGCTGCTCCCCCAGGGAGAGTGCATCACCACAAGAGCAGTACCAACCTTTTCAATTATTAAAAAAAAATCTTTTCCTGTCTGCAAATTTGTTTGAACACTATCAGCGTGGCTTCTTTTCTACCTAGTTTTACCAGGGACAACTCTCTTGTTGCCAATGTTTTATTTACATGCACTGAATATTTATGTATAACACATGGGATCTCAGTTTATCGTCTCATCTGAAAGACTTGCACCCAAACCACCACACATTCTCTTGAAATCACTTCTTTTCCTTGTACTTAAAAACAAATTATTGTCCCATCATATAGATAATGGAGCATAGCAAAAACGGTCACCCTCTGACCTTGACCTACTTTGTTTAGTTATTTAGTTATTCTTTTATATCGAGGATAACAGAATAAGCAATCATGTGCTTTTTTTCACCCGGGTCCCCGTGTGTATGCAGTTTTTGTAAATATTGTCATCTGTTCCCACCGGCACACGATGGCCTACTCTTACGAAAAGCGGAACAGGATTTAACTGTGTGCGCAAGTTAAAGGTCATGACACTGAAAGAAAACAGTTGGAAGGAAAGATATTTGGAGCATGTTGGCTCACCTGAAAGTGCAACCCCCCCAATAACATAATATAGGCTAATGAGCAATGTGCTCTTAAAGTGTACAAGCTTCTGGGGAAAAAAGGTTTGAGTGGTGATTATTTTATTTTATTTTATTTTATTTTTTTTTTTTTTTGGGGGGGTGGTGGTGGTCACTGGACCTATATTTTACTTACTACACTATCGAAACTTGGTTCCTGTATTATTTTAGTCTGGTCTTGATGATGCTGCGCTGATGAAAACACCAGCTTTTTTCGTTTGGTTTTGGGCCTCTTTGGGTGAGAGTTGCCTACTGCTATTGTTTGCCTTTTTTTTTTTTTTTTTTTAAATCAATCTATATTTGTGGTGCCTTCTACCTGGTGAACTGTGCCTTGCACTCAAGCTTTTTGAAAGGTTGTTAATGTTAGATCTTGTGACATGTTCCGTAATGTCTTTACGGCCCACTTCATTATTGCAAGAACTTTATTGTGATAGGCTGATCTGTTGTTCGATGTCGATGATGTTGCATGCTATATGGTATATCATTCCTAATATGTGACGATGGTACCAGAAGATCTGAAACAAAAAAAAATGACATTCTCTGACGGTTACTTATCCACTGCTCGTGATTTTATGTTAAAATAAGGCCTTAACTGATGGTCATCAACTTCGTCTGTTCACTTCAGATTTTTTTTTTTGTCTCAGCCAGCTGTGAAATAAAAAGCGCGAATACCAGAACGATCAATGCCGGGCACGGCATGACTGGGGGTCAAAGGTCAACACACGCTTCCTCTCCCCTCCCCCCCCCCCCCCCCCACCTGCACTCGAGACCAAGATGCATCCCTGCATTAACACCTCTGCCCGTGGCGAATGCACGCTGCTTCGGGGTTAGAAACAATGAGCAGGCAGGCTTCTGTGCGGCGCTTCAAGCACTGAAACCCAACCATTTTCCCTGTTAGATAATGGTGCTGGTACCGATACGCGCGCTTGTGGCGAAGCGACTGATTTAGCCTTGCCTAGTCCGGCGACTGCTAGGCCTACGTTTTGATTCCAGACTGGCTAGGCTAGTATCGAAGACGGGAAGAGAGAGAGAGAGTCAGACGGCCAAACGCGAGCAGAGAACGTGCACTTACCTCCAAACACAACGCCCCTTTCCTCAGGCTGTGACGTGGATGCTGGCGGGCCGCTGTTGTATTTCTTTTCGATAGACATCACGGATCTCTGCCTCTCAAATTTACTGGTGTCAAACGGAAAGCAGCGATCGGTTTAGGCCTTGCATCGATCTGTATTGTAAACATTGCTCGACATGCTTCCCTCCCTTCCTTCGCTTTTTTTTGTGTTGTTGTTGGAGGGGCAAGCGGGCTGTGACGTCAGAGCGGTGCCTGACCAATCAGAAACTGCCTTCTCCTCTCCTGGCGCCAGAGAGAGAGAGAGAGGGGGGGGGAGGGGTAAAGATGGGGATGTTGGGCGTCTAAATAGCCTAGGTATCAAGTTCAAGGATGCTGGCTTTGTCTTCAAAGCAAACACACAGATATACACGTGTGCTACGGAGGTTTTATTTTCCTGTTTTATGGATAGCGTCGATGTATTATTAATTCATTGTGGTTGGAATGCGACACTTGCCCATGCCAGTTATTGTCTGAGATAAGAGTGCTTTGCATGTTCGTTCGCACGTGTCCGTTATTATAGCCTGTCCATTTTCATACTTTATGGCTTTGTTTAGTTGACTATGCTGACGGCTACAGAATAATAAACACGTGGTAGATTCTAAGCTATTTTATTATAAATTGCTGACGGTTTATTCCTAATAATGTGTCTCTTTCTCTCTGTATTTCAGAGTGGTGGTGGTGGTGGTGGTGGTGGTGGTGGTGGTGGTGGTGTGTGTGTGTGTGTGTGTGTGTGTGTGTGTGTGTGTGTGTGTGTGTGTGTGTGTGTGTGTGTGTGTGTGTGTTTCAGACTCATATTCGGGTTCAGAATATGTAGTCATTTACACTTATTTGACACAACAATAACAAGCATCA
>CM060341.1:39178389-39180889 GCA_030674155.1 Stramonita haemastoma | reverse complement strand
CACACACACGCACACACATACACCCCCCCTCCCTACAAACACACACACATCCACCCCCCTCTCCCAATACCCCCCCCCCCCCCCACACACACACACACACATCCCCCCTCACCCCACAAACACACACACACAAATACACGAATTTTACACTCCTGCTAAATAAATGATCATCTACACGGGTAACACAGTAACCGAACAGCAGAACACTGTATGGAATCCTCCCCCCCCCCCCAATAACTACACACAGGAGACCAAGCGCATTGTCCAGCAGACCGTGGCATGAGTGTGTGTCCATCAGCTCTGCTTTGTTTGCTGATAATTTTATACATTATCACGGTCATGAAAACTGGAGACACCTTTATTCTCCCTGTGGGTATGCAGGGGGGGGGGGGGGGGGGGTTGGTGTGTGTGTGTGTGTTGTGTGTGTGTGTGTGTGTGTGTGTGTGTTTTTGTGTGTGTGTGTGTGTGTGTGTGTGTTGTACTCTGTGTGTGTGGTGTGTGTGTGTGTGTGTGTGTTGTGTGTGTGTAGTGTTGTGTGTGTTTCAGTGTCTAAATAGCATCGCTACTTCTGGATATTATGTGCTAGAGTGTCCCTTTTTTTTCTTTTTGTTCTGCTTGTCTCATCCACAGGCCCAGTCATTTTTTTCAGAGAAAAGTGAACACTGAAAAAATCCTCGAAGCAGTCACAATAACGACCTCCTGTCAAGAAGAAAATGTAATAGAATAGAATGGGATAGGAAAGAAAAGAATGAAGTGGAGAAAGATTAGTGTGGAATTAATACACTCTCTCCGAGGAGGGCAGCCCGAATTTCACGCAGAGAAATCTGCTGTGACATAAAAAGGTATAAAATTAAAAAAGAGATCAAAATAAAAACGGAATAGAATCAAGTAGAATGGAATGGTGAAGAACAGAATACAATGGAATGGAATATAACGGAAGATGATAGGACACAACAAAACATAATAACTATTATAACAGAGCACAACAACACAAGACCACCGATCCACAACAAGAGGATTTTTTATTTTATTTTTTTATTTTATTCTTTTATATCGAGGATAACAGAATAAGCAATCATGTGGTCTAGAAGTAACGCGCCTGCCTAGAAAGCAGAAAGTATGGATCAGAGTGCAGTGGTTCAAATCCCTTTTTGTGCCCAAAACATGAGTGGTAGTCTAGGTGCTAGTCTTTCAGATGAGACGATAAACCGGGGTCCCGTGTGTTACACATCCTTATTTAGCGCACGTAAAAGAACGCGCGGCAACGAGGGGGTTGTCCCCGGCAAAAGTCTGTAGAAAAAAACCCACTCTGATGGGGAAACAAAGTTGCAAACAGGAAAAGAATAATGGGTGGCGCTGCACTTGTGGCGACGTACTCTCCCTAGGGACGGCAGCCCAAATTTCACGCAGAGAAAACTGCTAGCGCTGTGACATAGAGGTATACAATAATGAATTGATAAAAATAAAAACGGAATAGAATAAAAATGAAAAAATAAATAGCCAACTTAAGCAAATTGTCTGCATTCATAAATTATAAACATTTGAGTGATAGGTGTGCCAACGTATTGAACGGTGTGTGTTTGTGTGTGTGTGCGTGCGCGCGTGCGTGCGTGAATGTGTGCATGCGTGCGTAAATGTGTGCGTGCGTGCGTATGTGTGTTGTATGTTGTGTGTGTGTGTGCGTGTGTTTGCGCGCGCGCTGTGCGTGTATATATGTATGTGCGTGCATGTGTACGTGCGTGCATGAATGCGTGTGCTTGTTGGCATGCGTGGGTGAGTGCATGGATGCACGCGTGCGTGCGCACGGGCGTGTTTGCGCCCACGCGCACGCGCGTGTGGTAAGGGAAACAAATGTGAGTGATGAAGACCATTGTCCCACCGTCACACAACAGAACATAACAGGGTAGCCTGGGGGCCACACCAGCATTCACCTGGGGTCTCTGTCTGTCTGTCTGTCTGTGTTTCTGTCTGTGTGTCTGTCTGTCTGTGTTTCTGTCTGTGTTTCTGTCGTTGTGTTTCTGTCTGTCTGTCTGTCTGTCTGTCTGTCTGTCTGTCTGTCTGTCTGTCTGTCTGTCTGTCTGTCTGTCTCTCTCTCTCTCTCTCTCTCTCTCTCTCTCTCTCTCTCTCTCTCTCTCTCTCTCTCTCTCTCTCTCTCTCTCCTCACACAAGAGTGCTTATCCCATTATCATCGATAAAAAAAAGAATAAATCAAATAAATCAAATCAAATCAATCTCTCTCTCTCTCTCTCTCTCTCTCTCTCTCTCTCTCTCTCTCTCTCTCTCTCTCTGTGTGTGTGTGTGTGTGTGTGTGTGTGTGTGTGTGTGTGTGTGTGTGTGTGTGTGTGTGTGTGTGTGTGTGTGTGTGTGTGTGTGTGTGTGTGTCTCTCTCTCTGTGTCTCTCTCTGTGTCTCTCTGTCTCTCTCTCTCACTCTCTCTGTCTCTGCCTCTCTCTGTCTCTCACTTTCTCGCTCTCTCTCTCTGTCTCCCTCCCCGCCCCCCC
>CM060341.1:39148335-39163289 GCA_030674155.1 Stramonita haemastoma | reverse complement strand
AGTAGCAGCTATGGTATTTTATCTTATATCTAGCATCCCTTCCCCTACCAACCTACAGTAGCAGCTATGGTATTTTATCTTATATCTAGCATCCCTTCCCCTACCAACCTACAGTAGCAGCTATGGTATTTTATCTTATATCTAGCATCCCTTCCCCTACCAACCTACAGTAGTAGCTATGGTATTTTACCTTATATCCCGAAGTCGGCATGTGGCTGCCTTAATGGGCAAAAGCGGCTGTGTACGCAATAATCTTACCACTGGTGAAACTTATAATTTTACCCAAGGAACATTCTTTTAAAGAAAAAATTGGTATTGATTATTTTGAAATGAGTTTGGTGCCTTTAAAACTTTGTTAATCACTCCTGTCCGAGTAAGCTTTTCTTTTTGTTTCGTTTCTTTGTTTTGTTTTGAAAGTACGATGTAAAGCAGTTCTGTGCTTATCCCTTTATTTTTAAACAGATACATCGATTCCATTCTATTCAACCAAAAGAAAAAGGTGTTTAGCCATTGTGTCAGCATACACCATTTTGTCTGCCTGCCTTTTGTGTCCACATGTGGGGCCAGGGTTAAGAGTTGAGGTTAGTGTTAGAATTAGTGGTAGTTAACAACAGGGAAGGGTTGTCTGTCAGATGGTCGGTCTGAATGTTAGAACGTATGTGGATACAATAGATTATGGACAAATGGTATGTAGCTGTAGACACAATGGCATTTATTTCATGTTTATTATCCTACCGACCACAAAGGCTATACGTATTTCGCAATAGTAAGAGCTTTAAATTAAAAACCTAAGGCTATGCATTTGACTTCGGTGTCAACGAAAAATCCAGTTCTGCTATCATTAAAAAAAAGCCAAGGTCTAAAATACATTACAAGTTGCATCTACTTAAAATACACCAAAAATTAAACCATGTGAAGATCTTATCAGTCGGAATGTAACTACCATCATGGCTGGCCAAAACGGTTGCGTGTGCACCACTCTGTTTATTGGTGAACCTCAGTGCTCTAGCCTAGGAACTAAAAAAACAACAACATTTCTTTAAGCCATCCCTCTTTCTATCCCCACTGCTCTAAATGCCTCTTTCCTCCCCTCCCTTCCAAACTAATGTTTCTTCCCCACAAATATACCCTTTAAACACACACACACACACACACACACACACACACACACACACACACACTGACACCATTTTTGTGGATAGACGTTAACACCACACACACACACACACACACACACACACACACACACACACACACACACACCACACACACACACACACACACACACACACACACACACACACACACACACACACACACACACACACACCACAACAGAGCACATCACAACACATCTCCCGAAAATATTTTCTAACACTAGTATTTTGTGAAATAAACTCAGTAATGAAATATAGACGTCAACCCTGAATTCAAATTGCGGCTATCTTATCGTTGCGCAAAAACATTCAATAATCTTTTGGTAAACCTTGGAGCTCTAGCTGAGGAAATTGGGGGGGGGGGGTGTCTTTTAACGGATTTCACTAACGGCAAATACAGCAGCAAATAATCACAAAATCCAATCCATCCTAATCTTGTTTATAGCCCCACCGACCACAGAGACCACATCGGAGCCGTCACCTTGACAATTTTGCTATAAAAAAAAGTGCAGCTCTATACAGATTAAAACTCAGCTTTAATATCACCTCTACTGATATTCCTTGTACCACGCCCTGGCCAACCGTAAGGGTCAACCCAGGACAGTCATAACAATGTTCTTCCTTGGAGAGGCGCTTGGCGTAACCAGTTGGTGACAGTTTTTGGTGGTTACTGGAAAGTCCTTTTCCTTGACTGTAGTGCTGTCCTTGAAAGCGATGTCCTCAAAATGTCATAACATCTGAAAATGAAAAAAAATATTTGTCAGACTTGCTTAGGGAAAGAAGGCAAGAGACTGGACTGCGAGGTAAAAAAAAAGTTATCAGAAAACAGTGAGAGTGCACTGTGGTTAAGGGAAAAGATAGAAAAGGAGTGATAGAAAAGGGGAAATTTAGCATTCCTTCAACATAGTGGAGACCTAATTGTGTGTGTGTGTGTGTGTGCGTGCTTGCTTGCTTGCTTGCATGAATTTATTTACTCATTTTATTTATTCTTTTACATCGAGGATAATGGAATAAGCACTCATGTCCTTCATTACATCCACTTCTCGTGTGTATGCAGTTTTTGTAAATCTTGTCATCTGTTCCCACCAGCAAGAGTAAGGTAAGAGCATTACGAAAAGCGGAACAGGTAAAAAGTGTTTATTTATTTTGATTTGTTTATTTATTTATTTATTAATTTATTCATTTATTCATTTATTTATTTATTTATTTATTATTCTTTTATAGCGAGGACAACAGAATAAGTGTGCGTGAGTGAGTGAGTGAGCTAGCCAGCGAGCGAGCTAGATAGGGGGACTGGGAGAGAGAGAGAGAGAGAGAGAGAGAGAGAGAGAGAGAGAGGAGAGAGAGAGAGAGAGAGAGAGAGAGAGAGAGAGAGAGAGGAGAGAGAGAGAGAGAGAGAGAGAGAGAGAGAGAGAGAGTGAGAGAGAGAGAGAGAGAGAGAGAGAGAGAGAGAGAGAGGGGGGGGGGGGGGGGGGGGTATTTAACAGTATTTTTGCTTTGAAAACCTTGTAAAAAAAATTCCTGCTGTTATGCATAAATGTTACTGTGAATTTAAACAATGAAATTTACATAGTTACTCTCTAATATGACCTTTTTGCAGCGATATTAAAAAAACTCGATTTAGCATCTGTGGTCTGAAAGACTACTCAGATACTTTTGTGTCCAAGAAAAATTTATTAACAATATACTTAAAAAGAAGTGCTGGGTTCAGCTGGAATCTTGTAGGCCTATTAGGTCTAAATGATAAAAACAAATTGTGCAAGACACACAGACATATACTAAGAGGAAAAAGTCACTGATGTTTTGTACTTGTATACCACTGTAAGTCACGGCCGATTTTTCTGCGTGAAATTCGGGCTGCTCATCCTGAGGAGAGTGCGTGGCCACAAGAGCAGAGCCACCCATTTCCCCCTGTCTGTATGTGTATTTGTTTCCCTATCAGAGTGGCTTTTTTCTACAGAATATTGCCAGAGACATCTCTCTTGTTGCCGTGGGTTCGTTTATGTGCTAAATGCGTGCTGCACACGTGACCTCTGTTTATCGCTTCTTCCGAAATACTAGCACCCAGATCACCACTCACGGTCTAGCGGATTGCAAGAAAGTTTCGGGTACAAACCTGTTACCTGATCATGTGCTGGTAACCGACAAGTGGTGCTGGATGGCGTGTCTGTTCTTCGCCACTTGATTCCTGTCCAGTTGTTCCTGTCAGCAGTTAAGAAGTCATCAGTGACAGGGAAAATGTGGAATGTTAGCTCATACGCTACAATGATTTTATCTTACCACTTTGAAACAGAATAAATTCACAATTGTTCTTTACAAACATTGACTGTTCAAACGTTTACTTCGTTAATTCAAATATCAAAAAGGATGCGTTAAACACATAACTTTGGAACAGTGCAAATTCACAATTATTCTATAAAGATATCACAATTTTCTTGTTCAGTTTAAATGTTAAAATGGTTTATTTCTATGTGAATACAAAATAGCTCATATCATGTGAATACAAAACAAACCGGACTTATTATTTAAAAGACAATCACATTTTATTTTCTGATTTATAAGCGAAACTTTTAAAATGATTAGATGCCATTCTATAACGTTTTACGCGTATTGTTTGAACACTTTGTCACATTTTATCTTTTGCTTTGATTTGCCGAGACAATTATTAAAATTATTATGATGCCATTTAGAAGATAAATTCACAATCATTCTGTAAATACACTGTTACATTTAATCCTGTACTATGATTACCTAGCTTTCAGCAAAGGCAGGTCAGGATGGCTGCCCTCACACATGTCAGATCACTGGCACTTGATTCCAGACCCAGAGCCCCTGAAAGCAGAAAGTCATCATCAGTAGACTGAAAACTCTAGTTATATTGGCTCAGGAGTTGTAACGATTTCATTTCGTCATCTCACAGACTTCACCATGCTTCTTCACCAACTCACTCAATTTTCAGTTCAGCTAGTTTAGGGAGCACATTTTTCAAACATCACAATACAACAAGTTATTTCTGACCAAATGCACTATAGTTTTATGGAGCTAAATATTCAAACATCACAAAACAACAAGTCATTCTGACCAAATGCACTATAGTTTATGGAGCTAAATATTCAAACATCACAAAACAAGTCATTCTGACCAAATGCACTATAGTTTATGGAGCTAAATATTCAAACATCACAAAACAAGTCATTCTGACCAAATGCACCACAGTTTATGGAGCTAAATATTCAAACATCACAAAACAAGTCATTCTGACCAAATGCACTACAGTTTATGGAGCTAAATATTCAAACATCACAAAACAAGTCATTCTGACCAAATGCACTATAGTTTATGGAGCTAAATATTCAAACATCACAAAACAAGTCATTCTGACCAAATGCACTATAGTTTATGGAGCTAAATATTCAAACATTACAATACAACACGTCATTCTGACCAAATGCACTACATCCTTAAATTGTTCACACAATTTCCAAACAAGGCTTTTCTGTCCACACAATCTTGATACTCTCCCTTCCAGAGTTAGAAGCTGCCATGTCTGCAGCAACCCAAACCCTGCAAGATCTTTAGACCTAAAAACCTGACTGGCCTCCTTAAAATAAGGTGAACTTAATTCTCCTAAACAAAAGACTCGGGGACAAATGATACTGTAAAAAAAAATTCAAAAACTAAAGAAAAATAAGATATATACACTTCTTTTTTTTAATAAACCTGAAATCAGAAGAAAAAAAAACGATACCCGAATCCTGTATAACATCACCAAAGTCTCATCTGCAGCTGCACAGTACTTACAGATGCCAGGATCTCATGCAGCAGATGACTCCAAGGTGATGATCAGCAGAACCTGGCCCCACTGTTGAAGAGTCTTCAGGATGATCCACATAATGACTCACCACCAGGTTAGGACCCGTGTTTAATTAATAAAGGATGGGAAGGACAAGGAAACACCTTAGGAATGGAAGGAATGACCAGTTCACAATACCTCATGAAAACTATCTCAAGGCCGTTGTAGGTGGGGACATTATCAAAGAAACCTATCAGAAACGGAAGGGGATAACCAAGTCACAATACCTCATGAAAACTGTTATAGGTGGTGACATTTTCAGACCTAAAAAACTATCAGAAAAGTTTGTGTTTTTTTTAAATAACCAGTTTACAATACCTCATGAAAACCGTCTCGCAGCCGCTGGTATTGTCAGAGATAAGGAAAAACTATCAGAAATGTATTGTCAGACATAAGAAAAAACTATCAGAAATGTATTGTCAGACATAAGGAAAAACTATCAGAAATGTATTGTCAGACATAAGGAAAAACTATCAGAAATGTATTGTCAGACATAAGGAAAAACTATCAGAAATGTATTGTCAGACATAAGGAAAAACTATCAGAAATGTATTGTCAGACATAAGGAAAAACTATCAGAAATGTATTGTCAGACATAAGGAAAAACTATCAGAAATGGAAAGGAATTACCGAGTCACAATGCCTCATGAAAACTGTCTGAAAACTGTTATAGTACTTATAGGTGGTGACATTTTCAGACCTAAGAAAACTATCAGAAAAGTAAAGTAAAAAAAAAAAAAAAAAAAAAAAAAAAGACCAAGTCACACTACCTTAAGATCCTAGTCCCCAAGCTGTTGGAGGAGTTAGCGGTGTTTTCGGATGAGAAGATGGATCACTGTCACCCAGATTGCTCTCAGATTTCTTGCATTACGTTTTCACTAGTTTAGTTTGATTTGTTTTTAGTTTTTATAGTACTTTATTTCGTTTCGTTTTGTTTTGGTTAAATTTATAATTTTATTCAAGTTTTTGTTTTAAATTTATTTTTGTCTAGACCATGTCTCACCTTTGAATTATTTTATTTAGTTTTATTTCATTTTATTTCAAGTTTAAATTCAAATTTTTTAACCCTGAATTTTTTACTACCATTTTATTTTAGCTAGATTTTATTTTAGGTTTACGATCACATTTTATCTCTTTTTTAATCTTAGTTTTAGTTGATAATTTTTATTTGAGCAAGGAATACTGATTGCATTCATAAGGTGCTCAGTGATCATTTGAAGACAGCCTGTCTTTAACAAACTTTAACAAAGACTGAAACCAAAATTGGACACAAAGACAAACCTGGACACAAAGACAAACTACACATAGACACACAGACTGAAACCTGGACACAGACTGGAAGCTGGACACAAAGACTGGACGCTAGACCCAAACAACTCAATCCAAAGTGGACACAGAACTTCAACAAGGGGCAAAATCTGACCAGAGCAAAGGGAAAATATTATAAAGTAAAATCTGCAAATCAGCTGAGCAAGGAGGCAGCTAACTGCCCGACAACTGGCAAGCTTTGCATTCATGGAAACCTCAATGATAAACATCGAGCTAAACTGCTGCAAAATTATGTCCACAAAGAAAAAACTGAAGGGTTGGGGATCAGGCACCATTCCTATTCTGAAGGTGAAGGATTGAGTTATGTACCAGACCCTAAGAAAGCAAAATCCTAAAGATTTGTTTTTTCTTCTTGTCATCCATTCCCCACCCTCTGCTACCAAACATGGGCCTAACAAGGCAGGACCACTGTGAATCATAGTAAGTGTAGCATCGTGGAGTGTGTAGGTTGAAGACTGCTGCCAAGTTTCTGAAAATACAAATATGTGTGATAAGTAGTGTGCAGTGTCTGATTGAAGGACACAGAGAGAGAGAGAGAAGAGAGAGAGAGAGAGAGAGAGAGAGAGAGAGAGAGAGAGAGAGAGAGAGAGAGAGAGAGAGAGGGGAGAGAGAGAGAGAGAGAGAGGAGAGAGAAGACAGACAGACAGACAGACAGACAGACAGACAGACAGACAGACAGACAGACAGACAGAGACAGACAGACAGACAGACAGACAGACAGACAGACAGAAAGAGAGAGGGAGGGAGGGGGGGGGAGAGAGTGAAAGAGACGGGGGAGGGAGGGGAGAGTGAGTGTGTGTGTGTGTGTGTGTGTGTGTGTGTGTGTGTGTGTGTGTGTGTGTGTGTGTGTGTGCCCTCTTGAGTATGCGTGTGTGTACCACTGGCGTCATGTTTAGACATCATTCCAGTAGCCAAAATGCGGCTACCTGAATGACCAAAAAACGGTTGCAATCCAAAAATTTCACTATTGGAGAACCTCCAAGCTCCAGCCCAAAACAAAACAAAAAACCACTTCACGAGCTGTTGACATACTGCGGAGTACAGCATTAATGTTTTGCAGCTAAACAAAACCGTGAGAAGCATACATATTTGAATAATTTATGAATAGAGTAGTAAATGCAAAATGATATCTACATAGAATTAAACGATTAACAGAAAATTAAATTTCATATCAAGAAGTTTCTTCCGTGCACCTTACCCTTATTTCATGTACACAACACTGGCATCGTAGAACACTGCAAGCATTAATGACTGACTAATAATTAACACATAGAATAACAGACCAATATTTTTTTTATTTAAAAAATCAAGTAACGGATTTTCTCTCGTGCACCTCACCAATACTTCATGTACAGAAAACTGGCTTTATATAAATGACTACAAGCATTTTTCAAACAATCTGCTGCATCAGTTTATTGTTAAGAATATTTTGGTAGCAGAAGAACATTTATGAAACCCCATATTCTAAATTTGGTTTCGAGATAGCAAAGTTCCATTCACACAGAAATAATGCTTGAACCACTGGCTCTATTTGAGCGACACAGCTGACCAGGCTGTGTTTGAATGGAAGTCTTCTGTAAACAAGTGCTTGACAAAATTGACAAAACTGCATGCACATGGGAACTGTATGTAAAAGCTCAGGAGTGCTTATTCCTTTATTCTGGAAATACTTTTTGGTAGAAATGTAGTTACAGGAGTGGGAGCACACGGAAATCTTGCCCCCCCCCTCCCCCACTATAATGATCTAAGCAACATTCTATGATCTTCAATGCAAATTCCTTCCCTCTCCGCTTACTATACTTTAAAAGAAATGTTTATGCCCAACGTTTAATATAATCACATACAAAAAAACAAATCGACACACTACACACACAAAAATAAAACTTACCTGTAGCTTCAGGGTGAAAATGTGGCTGTGTGGCGCAGCAACGATGCATGGTGTGGATATTCTGCATGCCTGTCTACACAATCATCTTGTCTGTCACGATGCATGGTGTGGATTTTCTGCATGCCTGTCTACACAATCATCTTGTCTGTCACGATGCATGGTGTGGATTTTCTGCATGCCTGTCTACACAATCATCTTGTCTGTCACGATGCATGGTGTGGATTTTCTGCATGCCTGTCTACACAATCATCTTGTCTGTCACGATGCATGGTGTGGATTTTCTGCATGCCTGTCTACACAATCAACTTGTCTCAGTCGTTGCTGATTCAGAAATGAAACTGTCGGCTTGGCGAGAGTTCTGAAACCCTCTGTGGTTGAGCAGATTCGTTTCCGTGTGCATCATGGGGCATCAGCTTTGAGGGTCATCACTTGGGTTTTCTCTTTTTTCTTCCTTTTTCTTCTTTTTCTTTGTTTTCGTGTTCATCACTGGCTGGCTAACTGGTTGGCTAACTGGCTGGCTTTTTTCACCTTGCTGTTTACCGTATCTCGACATTTTGCTTTGCCGGCCTGCATACATGTGTAGTTGCTTGATGGTTGACATTGGTTCTGTGTCACAGTGCAAGAAAATGACATTAGAAAAGAGAACAGGAAGAAAGAAAAGAGAAATAAAAGAATGACGAGAGATAGATAGAAGGAGAGAGACAGAGACAGTCAGACAGACAGACTGACAGACACAGAGACATCGAGAGAGAGAGAGAAATGCAATTTCATTTCAGGGGACAGAGAGAGAGACAGAGACAGACAGACAGTCAGAGATGCAATTTTATTTTACCAGAGAGGGGGGAGAGAGACAGACAGACAGACAGAAAGACAGACAGACAGACAGACAAGACAGACAGACAGACAGAGCAATACGTAAGAACAATGAAGGAAAAAGACAGAAAAAATCATAAAAACAACAGGTAAAAAGCAAGCAAGGAAAGAGGCCAAATGAAAGCAAGATTGAAAAAGATTTTTGAATGGGAAGAGACGATGAAAGAGGAAAGGCAGACAGAGAAAATAAAACAGAGAAAGAAAGCCTTGGGAAAAAAGTAACAGATGAAGCAACAACGACATACAAACACAAAAAGTACACGCACACTGGTGTGATTAGTCATCCATCTTCAAAGTCGGAATGTGGCTACCTTCATGGTGGGCAAAAGACAGGGGCATAGGCAAAACCCTCACCACTGGTGAACCTCAGAGCTCTAGCTGAGGACCAGAAGACTACAGTCAAGTAAGTCTGCATCCTGACATAATGATGATCACATGACGGGGAACATACAGAAACACTTCCCTATTATGACCATCATCTATCACTTTATTTTTGGTTCTCAGATTTTTGTTTATTTCGAGGATAATGGAATAAATACTCACATGCTTTTCTCAACGCCCAGTCTGTGCATGTTTGCAGTTTTTGGAAAATGTTGCCACCCATTTCTACTAGGACAAAAACTGCTTACTCTTCCGAAAAGGGGAACAGGTTTAAGCACGAGAGCAAGATGTTCTGCCTAGGCTTGCTCACAGCGTGTGGGTTTATAAGTCTCATCTGAAGCATTCTGATTCTGCAAAGCTGCCTGTGCTTCAAGACTTTCTATACTTCACTTGAAATACTAACCCTGAAAAATACCACCAGCACCATACACAGTCCAGAAAACTGACCTGTAGGTTCAGGTCAAAACGGCAAAGCAGCGACAACACCCAGACCGATTCTTGTGCAGTGGTCGCCTGCAGTGTGTGGAATGCTCAATGAAGTCAGTGGAGTCACAGGACAACTCCGTTTCCCTGCTCCCTCTAGGAGTGAACACTGTCATTCAACTTTTAGCATGTGCTTCACGGATCAGGGGCAACATTGAAAGCACTAGAGTGTTACCAATCAAGAATTCAAACCTCTCTCTCTGTGTCTGTCTGTCTGTCTGTCTGTCTCTCTTTCTCTCTCTGTCTGTCTGTCTGTCTGTCTGTCTGTCTCTCTTTCTCTCTCTCTCTCTCTCTCTCTCTCTCTCTCTCTCTCTCTCTCTCTCTCTCTCTCTCTCTCTCTCTCTCTCTCTCTCTCTCTCTCCTCTCTCTCTCTCTCTCTCTCTCCTCTCTCTCTCTCTGTGTTTCTGTCTGTCTGTCTGTCTCTGTCTCTGTCTCTGTCTCTCTCTCTCTCTCTCTCTCTCTCTCTCTCTCTCTCTCTCTTCTCTGTCTTCTGTCTCTGTCTCTTTCCTGTCTCTGTCTCCTGTCTCTCTGTCTCTCTGTCTCTCTGTCCTCTCTTCTGTCTCTCTCTCGTCTCTCTCTCTCTCGTCTCTCTGTCTCTCTCTCTCTCTGTCTCTCTCTGTCTCTGCTCTCCTGTCTCTCTCGTCTCTCTCTCTCTCTCTCTCTGTCTCTGTCTGCTCTGTCTCTGTCTCTGTCTCTGTCTCTCTCTCTCTCTCTCTCTCTCTCTCTCTCCCCTCTCTCTCTCTCCTCTCTCTCTCTCCTCTCTCTCTCTCTCTCTCTGATCTTCTCTTCTCTCTCTCCCTCAAGGCAGGATGGAAAAAATTGTTGATATTTATCTCTCACCTTCTGGAATAACGATTATTAATCAAGCGATCAACCGATCAATCTATCAATCAATCAATTGATCGATCAATCCGATCAATCATTGATCAATCAATCAATCAATAATCAATCAATAACTAACGTGGGATACATAAATGATATACCAATGCTGTCATTCGTAATCGAAATGATACTTGTCCCAGGACGAAAACATTGTCAATTATTGATAGAAGCAAAGTGTCCAAGCCTACATTAAAATGTTACTGTGTTGTAAACTGTTTTTGTTGCAATTTTGTCTTCAGCCATGACAAGCTGTTAGCATACCAACTCATCAGTCTCCTAGAAAGCAGACAAAACAACTCTCTGAAGTCAGAGTATGGCTGACTGTGTGGCGAGGTACTTATAAAAATGAGCTTCTCCTGCAATGTACGCTGATGATATTTATTATCCCTGGCTGCGACATGTTCTGCGAGATTCATTGTGTGGGATCTTGGGTTCCAATCTTGTTGACCCAGTGGTAGGCCAACGGGCTGAACTCTAGGTCCTGATGTTATGACCTAAGGACTTGCTACATTGTATCTATTTATTTTATTCTATTATATCGAGGATAATGAGATAAGCACTCGTGTGCTTTTTTTACATCCAGTCCCCGTGTGTATGCAGTTTGGTAAATGTCATCTGTTCCCACCGACACACAATGGCCTACTCTTACGAAAAGCGGAACAGGAATGCGCAAGATGTTCTGCGTGCGTTCGCACACGGGGTCTCGGTTTATAGTCTCATCCGAAGGACTTTTGGGGAGAGTGGAGTCAGCACTGATGTTAACTCCAGGATAAAAATCTCATCGACCGGACTCGAACCCGGTCGTCAAATTGCGAGCGCAATGTTCTGACCACTGGGCTATTCCATACCCCTGCATCGGGGATGTAGCCTTCATTTACATCAGAGGGAAGAGACAGACAGTAGAAGATGCATAGCAGAAGACAGAAGGACATAGACAGTAGAGGACAGCCAGAGGCAGAAGATCAGTGCAGAGAGGGAGAGTATAGACGAGGCACAGATGGAAGGAAATACTACTACTACTACTACTACTACTACTACTACTACTACTACTACTACTACTACTACTACTACTACTACTACTACTACTACTACTACTACTACTACTACTACTATACTCCTGCTGTTGCTGCTGCTGCTGCTGCTGCTGCTGCTGCTGCTGCTACTACTACTACTACTACTACTACTACTACTGCTGCTGCTGCTGCTGCTGCTGCTACTGCTGCTGCTGCTACTACTACTACTACTACTAGTAGTAATAATAATGATAATAATAACAGTAATAATAAAATATGGGATTTATCTAGCGCTAAATCTCGTATAGTACACAAATCAAAGAGCTTTTATTCAAATTAGTCACGCGCATGCAACCGTTTACATAAAAATTAACAAATTACATGTCTACACACACACACACACACGCACACACACACACACGCACACACACACACGCACACACACACATTCACACAAATTACATCCTATACACATGGAATCCAGATCCATGCTGTTTTCTATGTGACATTCATTTATTCTAAAGTCAAACTTATTTCCGGCAAGTGCACGTGATGATAACACGTCTACCAACGCAACATCCAAAGCATAAACTAGGTTCACTTACATTACCTGGACTTTCCAAAGCTCTCGCAGGTAAGTCTCCTCACACACACACACCACACACACACACACACACACACACACACACACACACACACACACACACACACACACACACACACACACACAACCGCTATTGAGGGTTTGAATCTCTGGCAAACTTCTCTACCACTCACTATTCCTGGTTCAAGTCCCTAAGTCTGGAACAGGTGCTAATCATTTCGATTACATCACAGGAAAGAGAAACGAGATGGGGGATAAGTTTGGGGCTTTAACGGGATTCGAACCACCGCATTCTCCGCCCCGGAGAAAACAAGAGGGTTGTCCCTAGCAACATTTTGTAGAAAAAAGTCACTCTGATAGGGAAACAAATACAGGGGATTTTTCCTCTGGAGTTAACATCAGTGCTGACTCCACTCTCCCCAAATGTCTTTCGGATGAGACTGTAAGCTGAGGCCCCGTGTGCGAAAGCACGCAGAACATCTTGCGCACATGTTAAATCCTGTTCCGCTTTTCGTAAGAGTAGTGCATCGTGTGCCGGTGGGAACAGATGACACGATTTACAAAAACTGCATACACACGGGGAATGGATGTAAAAAAAAGCACATGGGTGCTTATTCCATTATCCCCGATATAAAAGAATAATAATAATCTCTAACGGCTCTGGAAAACTGGCTACTCAGTTTTAATCTCTAACAACTCTAGAACAGGTGCTACTCACTTCCAATCTCTGACAACTCTGGAACAGGTGCTACTCACTTCCAATCTCTGACAACTCTGGAACAGGTGCTACTCACTTCCAATCTCTACCTCTGGAACAGGTGCTACTCACTTCCAATTTCTAACAACTCTAGAACAGGTGCTACTCACTTCCAATCTCTACCTCAGGACTCCTCCAATGCTGCTCATTGACAGTGTAACTAGTGTATGCTAGCTACACTATCTTGGTTTGATTCTCTAGCTATGTGTGGGCTGCTTTTCTACCTAACTCTGTGGATCAGTGGTCAAGAGGTAACACGCCTGTCTAGAAAGCGAAAAGTCCGGGGTCGAAGTGTGCGGTGGTTCGAATCCCGTTTGGGCCCAACACTTTTCCCCCATCCATTAGACCATGAGTGGTGGTCTGCATGCTAGTCTTTCGGATGAGACGATAAACTGAGGTCCCGTGTTTTACACATCCTTATTTAGTGCACGTAAAAGAACCCACGGCAACAGGAGGGTTGTCCCTGGCAAAGTTCTGTAGAAAAAAGACACTCTGATAGGGAAACAAATACAGTTGTAGACAGGAAAAATAAAAAAAATAATGGGTCGGCGCTGCTCTTTTGGGGACGTGCTCTCCCCGGGGAGAGCAGCCCGAATTTCACGCAGAGAAATCTGCTGTGACATAGCAGTAGTATTATGCACACATTGGTCTCGGAAGACTATGGAGTTGCGCTCTGGTGTTTAGAGCGCAAAACCTGGGTAAGTAAGTATGGAGGGCAAGCTGTTACCCATGCAGCATTATTATACTCAATGTACTCATTGTTCACTGTTTTCGTGAATGTGCATTATATTCAATGTATTCTTTGTTCATTGTATTCAACTTGTTCATTGTCCATTATAGGCATAAAAACATTGCTCGATAGGATCCTACCAATAATTTTTTTAACCATGAGAATACCTAACAAAACTTGGTCAGGATCAGGTCAGAGTTGTCTTGGAGCTAAGAAAATCTGGCCTCACATTCCATAGCAGCATCATTGTGTCACCTCATTACCAATGCTCTTTATGCAAAACAAAACCTCTCTGGTATGGTGGCATCATTTGCTCTGGCCTCATAGTGGCCTCATATTCCGTTTCCACATACATGTCTGTGCCTGTGGTGAGTTTGTGTCAAAGCCTTTGGGGTTGGAGGTTCGCGGGGGTTCGGTCGTAGGAGGGACGTTGTGGTGGTCGCCACCTCAGGTGGGTGACTCGCTCAGTCTGGCTCCGCGACTGAGTTGATACTGTCGTTAGTAGGGGGCTGAGAAGGTGGTGTCCTGTGTATGTTATCCCATAACAGGCACCACTGAACACTCCCATAGTGAGCCAGCAGCAGTGCAGGGCCCCTCTGGCTGGTGGCCCCACATCAGTCTGGTATTGACGGGATGCCTGTGGACTTCACACCCTGGGCATGCAGCAATACAAATCTGGGCATGGCTGTGGCGAGGACATTGACATGAGCGGCGTAGGACCTTTTTTTTTTTTTACATTTTTATTTTATTCTTTTATATCGAGGATAATGGGATAAGCACTCGTGTTCTTTTTTTTTACATCCAGTCCCCGTGTGTATGCAATTTTGTAAATGTCATCTGTTCCCACCGGCACACGATGGCCTACTCTTACGAAAAGCGGAACAGGATTTAACGTGTGTGCAAGATGTTCTGCGTGCATTCGCACACGGGGCCTCGGTTTATAGTCCCATCCGAAGGACTCTAGTGAGACGTGAACGTCACAGAAGATGAGGCAGTAAAAAAAA
>CM060341.1:39126410-39140735 GCA_030674155.1 Stramonita haemastoma | reverse complement strand
CAGTCCCCGTGGGTATGTAGATTTTGTGTATTTTCTCATCCCATCCCACGAACCGGCATGCAATGGCCTACTCTTCCGACAAGAGGAACAGGTTTTAAAATGTGTGTATGTGTGTATGTGTGTGTGTGTGTGTGTGTGTGTGTGTGTGTGTGTGTGTGTGTGTGTGCGCGCGCGCGCGCGCGCGCACTTTATCCCTTCCTTCCCCTCACTCCCACCACCCTCTTGTCCCTTATCTTTCCTCACATCACTGAAAATATGCCATGTTTTGAACTTTTATCAATCACACTTATATTCATTCATTTGTCAAAACACGCAGACTGGACTCTTCATTGGTCACAGGGATCTTTGTCCTTCAGCGTACGTGTAGGAGTGAGTCTGACCACAGAGGGGGCTTGCTCCCTTGAATTGATTGTATTATACAGTCCCGGTGGACCTATCCGATTTAGGGACTGTCCCTGAATGTATTTACTCTGTCACATGTGTTAACACACGCACACGCACGCACGCACGCACGCACACACACACACACACACACGCACGCACGCACGCACGCACGCACGCACGCACGCACGCACACACACACACACACACACACACACACACACACACACACACACACACACACATGATGGCTTGATGAAAAAAGAAACCAAATGCATTACATATTCAGTGTACCATCTGGGATTATTTTTAAAAGGACTTAACTACACACACACACACACACACACACACACACACACACACACACACACACACACACACACACACACACACACATTGACAAAGCCAGTCACATGCACGCAGTTCTTTATCTTCGGGGTAGGGAGAGGTTAGGATTTTATTCCTCCTTCTCCACTACAGCCAGTCGGCCTATGGTGACCGGTACACGAACACACACACCACGTGTGTTTCTTCACTTTGACTTGTCAGGTCTTACCGAGCTTTTGCGTGGTAATTTAGATTGATTGGTTAGTTGATTGATTGATTGATTAATTAATTAATTTATTTATTGATACACTCATAGGTTTTATTTATTGCTTGAGCAGTTTATTCATTCTGACATTATTCATTCATGACTTTATATCTTTATTGGGTCATTCCTTAATTATGAGCAAAGAAATCCAGAAGTTGTGTCGTAGTTTGCCTTCATGACGTGTATAGAGCCTTTCTTTGTTTGAAAAAGTGGATTTATATTTCGTTCCTGGGCTACAGCTCTAAGGGTCACTGATAGTGAGATTTTTCGTTTGTACGACCGCTTGGGGACGGGATAGCTCAGAGGTCAGAGCACTCGGTTTTTTTTTAGCTATCGTTAAGCAGTATCGAGCGTGGTTACCACGTGAGATGCGTGCTTTGGCTCCAGTACAGTCCCCCAGTTCACCCAGCTGTCAATGGGTACCCGCCCGCTTTAGGGTCAGGGAAGGTAAAACAGCGAGGGAGAGGAGATGGGCGCCACTGCCCTCAATATGCTGGCCCCTGGAGAAGCTGAGGTCTTTGATGCCTCGCTCCCCAACGACATGGGGCACCTTTACCTATTTTTACTTTTACGAATGATTGCTCATCATTAAAGCAACTGCATTCCGACCTCGAACATAATATTAAAACACAGCACTAGCTACGGGTTTTTTCTTTATTTTGGAGGGGATAAGGGGGGAGGGGGGGGTCATCTCTTACTACCGACACACAATTGCTTACTCTTCCGAAAGGCGGAACGGGCTTTAACATGTGCATAAGATGTTTTGCATGCGTTTGTACACGAGGCCTCGGTTTCCATTCTCACCTGAAAGACATACTTGATAATTGGAAATGATTTTCCTGGTTTGGTAAGATAGGGATACCAGCCATGCACGCACGTGCAAGCGGCACCAAAGCAAGCAAGGGTATACACACGCACGTGCGTGCGCGCACACACACCACTGATAAAAGCAAACATGGTATTCCGAGCTGACAATTGAGGCATTAAGCGCCATTCACTGTGCCTGGGTGGACAGATTGCCGTCTCCCACCCCATCCCACACCATGCCAAAAGGTGAACTGGTTATTCGATGGTTACGTGTCTGTGTAAACAACTAGACATACAGGACAGGGTTGATTCCTGACCAAAGCTGGATGTCCCCCCATCCCTCCACTTAACCATGGGTAGTGGTCTGGGTGCTAGCGTTTCGGAGAATATGAATTGGGTGATCTCTTGTGTGCTGCATGTATAATTATAGTGCATGGCAAAGAGCTCAAACCAGCACCAAGAAAGAATTCTGTGGGAAAGTTCTGCTGAAAAAAACAGTCTATAAGAATGTAGACACATCTGCAAACATAAGTGATTAAAGTTTCGAAAGAAAGAAAGAGATGGGGTCAGCATTATGGATTTTTTTTAATCAAGGATACCTTTGTCCTTCACTCTGGTCAAAGCTGTGATTACTGTATCAGTGACACTAACCTTGCTCTTTGTCTTCACTGACGTTAGCCATTGTATAATCAGTGGCATTTACCTTAATCTTTGTCAGGTATTTTCATCATGGAGCGTCAGTGTTCAGTGTCTCCATTTTTTTCTGTGTGCAGGTAGGACAGACAGACAGGCAGACAGACAGACAGGCAGAGTGGTTAGGTCAGTCACAGACCTGGGTAGGTGGTGATGGAGGCTGTCTCCACTAGACATGACAGTCGCCTTCCAGCAAGGTAAGTACTGACCAAGGTAGGTATGGTTTTATCAGCTAGAATCTTCCTCTGTCTGTCTTTTCCTGTAAGTGTGTGCGTGTGTGTGTGTGTGTGTTTGTGTGTGTGTGTGTGTGTGTGTGTGTGTGTGTGTGTGTGTTTTGTTTGTGTGTGTGTGTGTGCGTTCGTGCGTGCGTGTGTGTGCGTGCGTGCGTGCTTGTGTGTGTGTGTGTGTGTGTGTGTGTGTGTGCGTGCGACAAGATTGGAAAGGATTAGATTAGTGTTTGTGTGTGTGCTTGCGTTCGCGCGTGCCCGCGTCCCCTCGTGCCTGCGTAAATTTTCGGGGTTGTTCCATTGAGACTTGCTTCTCATGAGAAGCACGTCCCAAATGCGACCGGTTACCGTTTTTTTCGTGGAACTCCGTCAGTCTTCACCCTCCCACACAACCCTTTTCATGGATGGATCCAAGTCTAAGGAGAGTGTGGCCTGCACCGCCTGTTGTCCCACCATCACGGTATTTTCACTTTCCGCGCACTTGCCTTAGGACAGCTTGATTTACACTGCCGAACCTAGCGCTCTTCTTTTGTCCCTAAAACAGATTCAGCGATGGATATTTGGGGCGATGAAGGAATTAGCTGACTCGCTCAGAGTGTTACGAAAAGGGAGCTTGCTAAATCTTATTTCCATAATTATATCGACCTAAAATCTAAAAGTAAACGTAACGTGTAGTCCGTTTGGCGAGAGGGATGGAACTCTCAGACAGACAATAGACTTTTTCCAGATTTACCCTAAACTAAAGGAAGTCCTCCGTGTGACTTGTCATGTGCGGGTAACCATCAAGCATCTGCTCCTGGAGTGTCGGGATGTTCAGGATATTCGGCACAAGCATGTTACTGCAGACCCCCTAAATATCCTTCTCTGCGATTTTCCACAACATTTTTAACTAATGAAGAGAATCAGGCCTTTTCCGGTTGACATGCAACAAGAGATGTCGTAGTTGGTTACTACAAACAAGGTAAGTTTTAAGGAATCTGGTTTTGGTGTCATCTTATTCTTCGTGTCATTTATGGGGTTCTTCCACAACACGGCAACCATCCTGGGTTGATTTTAAGGCTAGCCAGGGCGTAGGTACAAGGAACAACAATAAAGTTGGTTTTAAACCCTATTTTAATTTGCATATAGCTGCAACAGTTTTAATTTGGGATTTAACACCCTGACAAAGAGTCAGCCCCGATATGGCCTCTGTGGTCGGCGGGGCCGTAAACAAGAAGATTGGATTGGTTGTCCTGAAACAGCGCAGAGCAATGGTCTTCGGTTGATGTCGGAGGACCGGGCGTAGTTGAGGAATCTGGTTGCAAAATCTTCAGTTGTGCCCCTACGGTCCACGGGACTACGGGACAGGTGAAGGTGTTGTCGGGTTGGCAAGGTGCTGGATGCTTCTCCCTGGATGTGTGGTGCCAGGAAAGTAGCTCCTGATGTTCCTGTCAGCAGATCAGCAAGGCAGTCCTTCCCGTAAGGCAGATCTGAGGTTCAAGAGTCCATAAAAAAGTTTTAAAATGTAATTTTTAAAAAGAAATAATGATAATAATAGTAATGATAATAATACATGGAATTTATATAGCGTTATATCTTGCAAAAAAAAAAAAATAATAATAATAACTAAAAAAGATTCAACTGCCCAGGAAACCTGTACCAGAGAGAAGTGACTGCAAGGTCTGCCTGGCATGGCGTGCTTTTGGGTTGATGTTGCCTTTGGTGTTGATGAACAACGAAACTTCACGTGTGTCTTGGCCTCGGCTTACAATGCATCATTAAATCATCCTCATTTCCATTGATTATCATGCAAAAATAAATAATCTGCCTCGTCTTCTGTGACGTCCCCGTGCTGTTGCTCCCATGCCGCTCATTTCAATCTCCCCACCACAGCCATACCTAGATTCGTTGTGTCTCATCCCCATTATGCATTGATTAAAGACAGAGTTGCTGTTTCTCCTCCAGTAAGATAAAAAATATAACAGAAGTTTGCAAATTCATATATTTGTATAACCGTCCTACACATAAAATACAGTCCAAATTCTACTAGAAAATGTACCCTGTTCAGTGACATTAGCCGCACTCTGTTATCAATCCCATTACCTTACTCTATCAATGACATTAACGTTCCTCTTTATCAATGATATTAACCTTATTCTGTTATGGTTGACCTAAACCTAACTTTGTTATCAATGACAATAACCTTACTGTCGTCAATGACATTAACGTGACTCTTTATCAATAACATTAACGTGACTCTTTATCAATGACATTAACTTTACTCTTTATCTAATCATGATTTTTATAGCCCCGCCGAGTACGCAAATCAATAACATTAACCCGTGTTCTATATAACATTGACCTTACTTTTTATCTATAAAATAAACTTTCCCCCTTGTCACTGACTCTAACCTTACTCTATGCTATGCTATGTTATCAATAACATTAAATTTAAGTTATCAGTGACACCTTACTCTATGCTATCAATAACATTAACCTTACTCTTTGTGATCAATGACATAACTTTTTTTCCTTATCAATGACAGTAGCCTATGTTATCAATGACATTAACCTTACTCTATGCTTTCAGTGACATTAACCTTACTTTGTTAGGAATTACATTAACCTTACCTTTTATCAATGACATTAACCTTACTCTTTGCTACCAATAACATTAACCTTACTCTTTGTGATTAATGACATAATTTTTTTTCCTTATCAATGACAGTAACCTATGTTATCAATGACATTAACCTTACTCTATGCTTTCAGTGACATTACCTTAATTTTTCATCAATAACATTAACCTATATTATCAATGACATTAACCTTACTCTTTGCTACCAATGACATTAACCTTATTTCTTGTTATAGTGACATTAACATTACTTCTTGTTACAATGACTTTTACCATTATTTCTCGTTATAGTGACACTAACCTTGTTACAGTGACATTAACATTATTTCTTGTTATAATGACTAACATTATTTCTTGTTACAGTGACATGAACCTTTTTTCTTGTTATAGTTACCTTTACCTTATTTTTGTTGTCACTGACAACCTTATTTCTTGTTATAATGACATTTATTTTAGTTCTTGTTACAGTGGCGTTACCCTTATTTCTTTTTATATTGCCATTAACCTGGTTTCTTATCAGTGACATTAGCCTTTTCCTTAATGTAAATTACAGTAGCATTATTTCTTCATATTGTGACAATGATGTTACTTTTTGTTATCTTTGCCATTAAATGACACTAACATAACCCTCCTTTTTTGGTAACATTAACCCTAATGCTGTTTTAATTTTTACAATGACATTGAAATTTTATTTTTGTTATCAGTTATATTAACCTCACACTTGTGTTATCAATGACATTAAACGTTATTTTCATCGATGACATAAACCTTACCCTTTGATATCAATCACATTAACCTTACTCCTTGTTATCAATAACATTGATATTACACTATGTTATCAATTACATTAACTTATGTTATCAATCGCATTAGCCTTACTCTTTGTTATAAATATTAACTTTTTTTCTAATTATGACATCCTTACTCTTTGTAATCAATTACATTAGCCTTTGTTATCAATGACAGTAACTTTTCTCAACGTTATTATTAATGACATTAACATTACTGTTTGTTAACAACGTTAAGCTTACTCTTTATTAGCAGTAACATTAACCTTACTCTATTATCAATGACATAAACCGTACTCTATTAGCAATAACATTAACCTTACTCTGTTATAAATATTAACCTTTTTGTCATCAATGACATCAATGACATTAACTTTACTCTGTTATCAGTGACATTAGCCTTACTCTTTTTTCTCAATGTCATTAACCTTTGTTGTCAATGACATTAACCTAAGTGTTTGTTATCAATCACATTAACTTTACTCTTTGTTATGAGTGACATTAACATCATTCGTTCTAATAGTAACGTTTCACCAGTTCCTTAATGTCAGTGACTTTAACCTTATTTCTTGTTATAGTGACAATTGTTTTGCTCATTGTTATCATTGACATTAAATAACATTGCCTAACCCTCTGTTTTCAGTGAAATTAACTTAACCTTTTTTGGTTGTTTTTATTTTTTACAATGACGTTAAAATTTGATCTTTGTTTTCAATGACATTAACTTTACCCTTTGATATCAATAAAATTAAGCTCACGCTAAGTTATTAATGACATTACCTTTTCTTATCAATGATATTAATCTTTGTTATCAATGACATTAACGTTTATTATATATCATATTAATCTTATTTTCTGTTAGCAATAACATTGACTTTATGTTATCAATTGCATTAGCCTTTGTTGTCAATGACATTAACTTTGCTCTTTGTTATAAGTGACATTAATCCTACTTTTTCTTATTAATGACATTATCCTTACTCTTCGTAATCATTGACATTAGCCTTTGCTTTCAATAACTTTAACAATTGTTAAATAATCACATTCACCTTACTCTTTGTTAATTATGCTAACCATACTCTTTTTTATCAGTAACATTCACCTTTATCTACGTCATCGGTGACATTAACCTTTTTGTTATCAATTTAATTAGCTCTACTCTTTGTTATCAATTTCATTAACCTTACTTTGTTATAAATAACATTAACCTTTATCAATGTCATTAACCTTACTTTGTTATCAATGCCATTAACCTCTTTGTTATCAATGCCAGTTAACCTTTGTTATCAATGCCATTAACCTTACTTTGTTATCAATGCCATTAACCTTACTTTATTAATGCCATTAACCTTACTTTGTTATCAATGCCATTAACCTTACTTTATTATCAATGCCATTAACCTTACTTTGTTATCAAAGACATTGACCTTTTTTTTCAATCAATGACATTAACTTTAGCTTTTAATCGATGGTATATTAATATTTTTATCAACGAAATTAATCTAACTACATCAGTGTCATTAACCTTGTTATAATGACATAACCCTTATTTCTTTCTATAGTAATAATACATGGAATTTGTATAGCGCTATATCTTGCAAAAACAAATCAAAGCGCTTGCATTCAACCTATACGACGCACAATCAGCAGCTATTTACAGTTTTGACAAATTCGAATGTACACGCACGCACGCACGCACGCACGCGCACGCGCACGCACACACACCTACAAACGTTATGCACTTTGGCAGGTGGATGTTGAAGGCAGGGACAGGTAAGAGATGGAAGTGGAAGTAGAAAAACTTAGGTTTGAAATAAGTGTGTCTTGAGGTTGGATTTAAAAGTGTCATAAGTAGGCTTTTGTCGGAGGGAGAGAGGAAGGTCGTTCCACATCGATGGACCGGAAACAGAGAAAGAGCGGCGGCCAACGGTAGATAGGTTGAATCTGGGTGTTCTTAGGGACAAAGTATCTGCCGACGAGCGGAGGGAGCGAGAAGGTGTGTACAAGTGAAGACATTCACAGAGGTAGGAGGGTGCAGTATTGTGGAGACATTTGTAACAGAGGGTATTGATCTTGTAGTTTACTCTCTGTGGTACGGGCAGCCAATGAAGAGATTGCAAGAGAGGGGTGATGTGCTCAGATTTTTTCTTTCTGAGGACCAGACGAGCTGCGGAGTTTTGTATGCGTTGAAGGGAGTGGATGGATGATGCTGGCAGACCAGCCAAAAGAGAATTGCAATAGTCCAGACGTGAGAGAATAAGAGAAGTGACAAGTTTGGAAGTTGCATCAGTGGACAGGTACTTTCGAATTGCGCTAATACGCCGTAGTTGATAGTAGCATGACTGACAGGTTTGGGTAATGAATTTTTGCATGGAGAGAGTGTTATCGACAACGACTCTTAGATACTTCACAGAAGTGGATAGCGGAACTGACGTATTGCCGAATTCTATTTAAGTTATTGGAATGGAGGAGAGTTTGTGTTTGGTGCCTACAAGCATGGCTTCGGTTTTATCTGCATTTAGTTGTAATTTGTTTTGTATCATCCAGTGTTGGATGTCTTGAAGGCAGCTGGTCATATTTGTCAAGAGAGAAGGAAGATTTTCAGGTGTGTCACTGCTTTGAATCTGCGAGTCATCAGCAGAAAAGTAATAATTGATATGATGACGGTCTATTATATGTGACAGTGGAGCAGTATAGAGGGTAAAAAGAAGAGGGCCCAGAACTAAATAGTGACATAGCCCTTGTTATAATGACATTACCATTTGTTATAATGGCATTACCCTTATTTCTTTTTATAGTGACATTACCCTTTTTTATATTATTATTATTATTATTATTACATGGAATTTGTATAGCGCTATCTCTTGTAAGAACAAATCAAAGCGCTTGCATTTGACCTACAGAGCCACAGATCATGCTGCCACCAGGCGCAAAGATCAACGACGAACAACGATGATGGCATTACCCTTATTTCTTGTTATAATGGCATTACCCTTATTTCTTGTTATAATGATATTAACCTTGTTTCTTATTATAATAATATTAACCTTGTTTCTTATTATAATGACATTAACCTTATTTTTTGTTATAGTGACATTAATACTGTTTGTTATAGTGACATTAGCATCATCTCTTGTTATAATGACAACCTTATTTCTTTTTTTACCTTGTTATAGTAACATACACATTATTTCTTATAGGGACAGTATAACCGTATGACTTATTATCGCTGACATTAACCTTTTTTCTTTTTATAGTGATATTGACATTACTCTTTATCATCGACCTTAAATAACATTAACCTTTTCCTCTATTATCAGTGACATTAACCTTTTCTACGTCATTAAATTTACTCTTTGTTATCAATAACATTAACATTACTGTGTGTGTTATTTATTTTTTCTTTTATATCGAAGATAGAGAGAGAGAGAGAGAGAGAGAGAGAGAGAGAGAGAGAGAGAGAGAGAGAGAGAGAGAGTGTGGTGTGTGTGTGTGTGTGTGTGTGTGTGTGTGTGTGTGTGTGTGTGTGTGTGTGTGTGATTTCATTTAAAGTCTCTTCACAAATAAAATTGTCATATTAGACGGATAAGGGAGAGGAGGGGGGAGTCTGAGCCATTGTTTGGGGGTGGAGGCGCACATATTTTGAATACGTGGGGGAAATGAATGGAAATCAGATGACCGATCCACTATGAAAGCTGCAATATGCAACCACGGAATAATACTTAAGTACAACAGGCGAAAACAACAACAACAATTTGATGAAAAAAAACAATACCCCCCTCCAAAAAAAGAAAAAAAAAATTTGTAAGCAGATCTAACGAGTGAACAGTAAAAAAAACAAAAAAAAACGCCGTATGTCTTAAAATAGCCAAGAAAAGGAAGTCTATGCCACTAAACGAAAATGTCTTTAAAGTCCGTAATAACCATGATAAGGAACCAACTGGACTATGCAATAACTTTTGGAGAAAAAAAAATTATACATGGATAAAGGATCACTGAAGATTGTTGATGACGATAATGAGGTAAGAGTTGGTATGTTGTCTGTCAGCATCTGGCATATCCATATATGATCAACAGTTGTACTGTGACCATAGATGCAAAAAAAAACATGTCCAACATACTTAGTCTTGAAACAGTTCAATTTCCATCTGAGAGCCAGAGAAACGATCTGTTTATTTACGGTTGCAATCTGTTTCTTTTAGGTGGGGGGGGGGGGGCAGTGCGCGCGTGTGTGTGTTGGATGTGTGTGGGTGTGGGTGTGGTGTGTGTGTGGGTGCTATGTGTGTGTGGGTGTGTGTGGGTGCTATGTGTGTGTGTATGTGTGTAGTCTTTTCCAGTCTTTCTTTTAGATTTCTTTTACCATAAAAGACAAAATCTTTAGAGAAATATTACAAACCCCAAATTCTATGCTTACCGAACGTATTATCCTGCAGTAACATTTGGTATTGGGAGGACTGACCCAGTAGGAAGAAGGAGAAGAAGAAGGACAATTAGTAGTAGTAGTAGTAGTAGTAGTAGTAGTAGTAGTAGTATTGTTATTGTTATTATCATCATCATTATTATTATTATTATTATTATTATTATTATTATTATTATTATTATTATTATTATCTTTATATATCATTATTATTGATAACAATACTGATGAAAAATAAAAGTGATAGCAATAATAATAGTAATAACAAGGATTCTGATGACAATAATAATAGTATTATAAATTTTAATAATAGAAAAAGGGTAGCAATATTAATAATATTTATAATATTAATGAAACTTATTTTTGGGTTTAAAATTGGACGAGGCAACAGCCCTGATATGGCCTCTGAGGTCGGCGGGGCTACAAACAACAAGATTGGATTGGATTGGATTGCTGGTCTTGCTGACATCATGGATTCCCATGCTACAGGATTCAGTGATGCGGCTAGATAGAAAACCATAGAATAGGACAACCTGGAAAAAGTTTCTGGTCTGTCTCAGTGTGCCATTCTTTTAGCCAGAGAGACTGCACGTAAAGTTTGCTTTTAATTTTCAGATCTGTGCATGGCACGGTAGACTTGGTTTTGTGCCAGAAACCGGACGGAAGAAGCAGACCTCGCCAGGGATACAGGCAAAGTCATTCTCACATTTAATTTGCTTGCAGGTGAAGGAACCTCGTGGTCTGTGACTTGGGATGTTCAAATAACCATTCAGCATCTGCTTCTGGAGTGTCGAGATGTCCAGGATATTAGGCACAATTATTTTACTGCAGATTCCCTAAAGATCCTTTTTCGTGATGTTCCACCAGACAGCATTTTTAACTTCCTGAGAAATCTGGTTTTTCCTGTTTGATATGAGTGAAAGGGGTATAGTCAGTGTCTAAGAACAAGGTTGTTTTAAGGAATCTGGCTTTTGGTTTTATCTCATTTTATGTGTGATTGATGTGGGTTTTCCACAACGCGGTGGCCGTCCTGGGCTGACCCTTCTGGTTGACCAGGGCGTCGATACAAGGAAGGGTAGAAGAGTTGGTTTTATACCCCGTTTTAATCTGTATATAGTTGAATAGTTTCATTCATATATTTAAAATATACGAGGTGACAGCCCCGATATGACCTGTGTGGTCAGTGGGGTATAAACAACATGATTGGATTGGATTGGTCCTACTGACTTCTGGATTGTCTTGCAACAGGATTTGGTGATGTTGGCAGTTAGAAAAGCTGGTGATCTTTTTTTGTCTCGATTTTGCATTGAAACAGTCTTTATAAAGTCCCTTTGTTGGTATCAAAATGCTTGGGCTGTATATCTGTTTTAATCCGTATATAGTTGCACACTTTTATTTTGAGATTTAAAATTTTACGAGGAGACAGACCCAATATGGCCTGTGTAGTTGGCGGGGCTATAAACAAGTTTGGGTTCAGCTATAATTATATCTTATTTTCTTTTCATTTACCATTGTAATATGATGATAAACCTTATGACTCTGGATTTATTTGTATTCCAAATTGTACTCTGAGCATATGTGTGTGTATGTGTATCGTGGTCGTCGTTGTGCATGCGTGTGTATATGCGCGCGCATAATTGCTTTAGAGAGAGAGAGAGGCGGGGAGCGCGGGGAGAGAGAGGGATAGAGGGGGGGGGGGGGGGTCGCGGAGAGAGAGAGATTTCATTTGATTTGATTTGATTTATTCTTTTATATCGAGGATAATGGAATAAGCACTCTTGTGCTTTTTTTCATCCAGTCCCCGTGTGTATGCAGTTTTGAAAATGTCATCTGTTCCCACCGGAGAGAGAGAGAGATGGGGAAGAAGGGGAGGGAGGAAGGGGAGGCCGGAGAGAGGGAGAAAGAGAGAGAGAGGGGGAGGAGAGAGAGGGGGGAGGGAAAGAGAAGAAGAGAGAGGGGGGAGAGAAGAAGAGAGAAAGGGAGAGAGAGAGAGAGAGAGAGAGAGAGAGAGAGAGAGTGTGTGTGTGTGTGTGTGTGTGTGTGTGTGTGTGTGTGTGTGTGTGTGTGTGTGTGTGTGTGTGTGTGTGTGACGAGTTTTAAAATGCAACGAGGTGATAGCCCTGATATGGCCTATGTGGTCGGCGGGGCTATAAGCAACATAATTGAATTGGATTGGTGTGTGTTGTGTGTGTGTGTGTGTGTGTGTGTGTGTGTGTGTGTGTGTGTGTGTTTGTGATTGATTCTTGTGTAAATTGTGAAATAGCTTAGCATGGGTTGGAGGTTTGTGTGGTCGAAAGGATTGAGGGTGGAGAGGGGGTAGAAAGGAGGATGGTTGACTGATTAAAAACTGTGTGTGTGTGTGTGTGTGTGTGTGTGTGTGTGTGTGTGTGTACGTGTGTTTGTGTATGTGTGTGCATGTGTACGTGTGTTTGTGTGTGTGTGGTGTGTGTGTGTGTGTGTGTGTGTGTGTGTGTGTGTGTGTGCTTTTTTCACCCTTTCTTTTTTTCGGGATGTTCCTCCAGACACCGGTTTTAACTACCTAAGAGAATCGGGCTTTTTCTGTCTGATATAGTGATATGAGTGAAAGTGGTATAGTTGGTATCTGAGGACAAGGTTGTTTTAAGGAATCTGGTTTTGGTTTTATCTCATTTTATGTGTGATCAATGTGGGTTTTCCCACGACGCGGTGGCCGTCCTGAGCTGACCCTTAAGGTTGACCAGGGCGTCGATACAAGCAAGGACAGTGAAGTTGGTTTTATACCCCGTTTTAATCTGTTATGATTGTACAGTTTTAATCAGAGTTTTAAAGTTTGATAAGGTGACAACCCCAATATGGCCTGTGTTGTCGGCGGGACTATAAACAACAGGATTGGATCGGATTGGATTGATTTTTTACCATAAAAGATGAATTTTTCAAAGAAATTTTTACAATACCCACCGCCCATTACTGCTGACAGAACTGACAATGTGTTCTGATAATGCCCTCCACTAACATGAAGTATTGGCAGGCCTGGGCTTCTGGAAATAATGACATGATAACAATAATGATGATGATGATGATGATGATGATGATGATGATGATGATGATGATGATGATGATGATGATAATAATAATAATAATAATAGTGGTGATAATGCTGATAATAATGTTTATAATGATGGTGATACTAATGATAATGATGATGATGATAATAATAATAATTTTTTTTTATTATAATGATGATAATAATAGCTATAAGAATAACCAGAATAACCATAAAAATATCAATAATAATAATAATAACAATAATAATAATGATAATAATAATAATAATAATAATAATAATAATAATAATAATAATAATGATGATGATGATAATAATAATATCATCATCATCATCATCATCATCTCACCTATCGGCGTAAGCCAGACACAGCATTAACCTCACACCAATGACACCGACATCTTCCTTCTCCATGTATTCCCGTCTTCACTGGCCCTGCTGACTTCATGGCTAATTCTCCTGCCCCAGGACTGGGTGATGTTGCCAGTGAGAGAAGCTGGTGGTCTGCCTTCTTCCCTTTGCCTCAGTCTTGCTGTTAAAGGCAGTCTCCGTAAAGTCAGTAAGCTCTTAGAAAAGCCTTCGTGGATTGTGTACACCCTCCTGTTGGGCAATGATAGCAAGGAACCTCAGTAGAGTTCGGTTTGGACCCCGTTTTGCGCTGTGTAGATATTCACAGTTTTTGTCTGAGATTTTTTTTTTTTAATGAACAAAGTGAGAGCACCGATATTACACGAATGTGAGGTGACAGCCCTGATATGGC
>CM060341.1:39120371-39126310 GCA_030674155.1 Stramonita haemastoma | reverse complement strand
ATTTATAACAGAGTAAGGTTAATGTTATTGCTAATAGAGTACGGTTTATGTCATTGATAATAGAGTAAGGTTAATGTTACTGCTAATAAAGAGTAAGCTTAACGTTGTTAACAAACAGTAATGTTAATGTCATTAATAATAACGTTGAGAAAAGTTACTGTCATTGATAACAAAGGCTAATGTAATTGATTACAAAGAGTAAGGATGTCATAATTAGAAAAAAAGTTAATATTTATAACAAAGAGTAAGGCTAATGCGATTGATAACATAAGTTAATGTAATTGATAACATAGTGTAATATCAATGTTATTGATAACAAGGAGTAAGGTTAATGTGATTGATATCAAAGGGTAAGGTTTATGTCATCGATGAAAATAACGTTTAATGTCATTGATAACACAAGTGTGAGGTTAATATAACTGATAACAAAAATAAAATTTCAATGTCATTGTAAAAATTAAAACAGCATTAGGGTTAATGTTACCAAAAAAGGAGGGTTATGTTAGTGTCATTTAATGGCAAAGATAACAAAAAGTAACATCATTGTCACAATATGAAGAAATAATGCTACTGTAATTTACATTAAGGAAAAGGCTAATGTCACTGATAAGAAACCAGGTTAATGGCAATATAAAAAGAAATAAGGGTAACGCCACTGTAACAAGAACTAAAATAAATGTCATTATAACAAGAAATAAGGTTGTCAGTGACAACAAAAATAAGGTAAAGGTAACTATAACAAGAAAAAAGGTTCATGTCACTGTAACAAGAAATAATGTTAGTCATTATAACAAGAAATAATGTTAATGTCACTGTAACAAGGTTAGTGTCACTATAACGAGAAATAATGGTAACGTCATTGTAACAAGAAGTAATGTTAATGTCACTATAACAAGAAATAAGGTTAATGTCATTGGTAGCAAAGAGTAAGGTTAATGTCATTGATAATATAGGTTAATGTTATTGATGAAAAATTAAGGTAATGTCACTGAAAGCATAGAGTAAGGTTAATGTCATTGATAACATAGGTTACTGTCATTGATAAGGAAAAAAAATTATGTCATTAATCACAAAGAGTAAGGTTAATGTTATTGGTAGCAAAGAGTAAGGTTAATGTCATTGATAAAAGGTAAGGTTAATGTAATTCCTAACAAAGTAAGGTTAATGTCACTGAAAGCATAGAGTAAGGTTAATGTCATTGATAACATAGGCTACTGTCATTGATAAGGAAAAAAAGTTATGTCATTGATCACAAAGAGTAAGGTTAATGTTATTGATAGCATAGAGTAAGGTGTCACTGATAACTTAAATTTAATGTTATTGATAACATAGCATAGCATAGAGTAAGGTTAGAGTCAGTGACAAGGGGGAAAGTTTATTTTATAGATAAAAAGTAAGGTCAATGTTATATAGAACACGGGTTAATGTTATTGATTTGCGTACTCGGCGGGGCTATAAAAATCATGATTAGATAAAGAGTAAAGTTAATGTCATTGATAAAGAGTCACGTTAATGTTATTGATAAAGAGTCACGTTAATGTCATTGACGACAGTAAGGTTATTGTCATTGATAACAAAGTTAGGTTTAGGTCAACCATAACAGAATAAGGTTAATATCATTGATAAAGAGGAACGTTAATGTCATTGATAGAGTAAGGTAATGGGATTGATAACAGAGTGCGGCTAATGTCACTGAACAGGGTACATTTTCTAGTAGAATTTGGACTGTATTTTATGTGTAGGACGGTTATACAAATATATGAATTTGCAAACTTCTGTTATATTTTTTATCTTACTGGAGGAGAAACAGCAACTCTGTCTTTAATCAATGCATAATGGGGATGAGACACAACGAATCTAGGTATGGCTGTGGTGGGGAGATTGAAATGAGCGGCATGGGAGCAACAGCACGGGGACGTCACAGAAGACGAGGCAGATTATTTATTTTTGCATGATAATCAATGGAAATGAGGATGATTTAATGATGCATTGTAAGCCGAGGCCAAGACACACGTGAAGTTTCGTTGTTCATCAACACCAAAGGCAACATCAACCCAAAAGCACGCCATGCCAGGCAGACCTTGCAGTCACTTCTCTCTGGTACAGGTTTCCTGGGCAGTTGAATCTTTTTTAGTTATTATTATTATTTTTTTTTTTTTGCAAGATATAACGCTATATAAATTCCATGTATTATTATCATTACTATTATTATCATTATTTCTTTTTAAAAATTACATTTTAAAACTTTTTTATGGACTCTTGAACCTCAGATCTGCCTTACGGGAAGGACTGCCTTGCTGATCTGCTGACAGGAACATCAGGAGCTACTTTCCTGGCACCACACATCCAGGGAGAAGCATCCAGCACCTTGCCAACCCGACAACACCTTCACCTGTCCCGTAGTCCCGTGGACCGTAGGGGCACAACTGAAGATTTTGCAACCAGATTCCTCAACTACGCCCGGTCCTCCGACATCAACCGAAGACCATTGCTCTGCGCTGTTTCAGGACAACCAATCCAATCTTCTTGTTTACGGCCCCGCCGACCACAGAGGCCATATCGGGGCTGACTCTTTGTCAGGGTGTTAAATCCCAAATTAAAACTGTTGCAGCTATATGCAAATTAAAATAGGGTTTAAAACCAACTTTATTGTTGTTCCTTGTACCTACGCCCTGGCTAGCCTTAAAATCAACCCAGGATGGTTGCCGTGTTGTGGAAGAACCCCATAAATGACACGAAGAATAAGATGACACCAAAACCAGATTCCTTAAAACTTACCTTGTTTGTAGTAACCAACTACGACATCTCTTGTTGCATGTCAACCGGAAAAGGCCTGATTCTCTTCATTAGTTAAAAATGTTGTGGAAAATCGCAGAGAAGGATATTTAGGGGGTCTGCAGTAACATGCTTGTGCCGAATATCCTGAACATCCCGACACTCCAGGAGCAGATGCTTGATGGTTACCCGCACATGACAAGTCACACGGAGGACTTCCTTTAGTTTAGGGTAAATCTGGAAAAAGTCTATTGTCTGTCTGAGAGTTCCATCCCTCTCGCCAAACGGACTACACGTTACGTTTACTTTTAGATTTTAGGTCGATATAATTATGGAAATAAGATTTAGCAAGCTCCCTTTTCGTAACACTCTGAGCGAGTCAGCTAATTCCTTCATCGCCCCAAATATCCATCGCTGAATCTGTTTTAGGGACAAAAGAAGAGCGCTAGGTTCGGCAGTGTAAATCAAGCTGTCCTAAGGCAAGTGCGCGGAAAGTGAAAATACCGTGATGGTGGGACAACAGGCGGTGCAGGCCACACTCTCCTTAGACTTGGATCCATCCATGAAAAGGGTTGTGTGGGAGGGTGAAGACTGACGGAGTTCCACGAAAAAAACGGTAACCGGTCGCATTTGGGACGTGCTTCTCATGAGAAGCAAGTCTCAATGGAACAACCCCGAAAATTTACGCAGGCACGAGGGGACGCGGGCACGCGCGAACGCAAGCACACACACAAACACTAATCTAATCCTTTCCAATCTTGTCGCACGCACACACACACACACACACACACACACACACACAAGCACGCACGCACGCACACACACGCACGCACGAACGCACACACACACACACACAAACAAAACACACACACACACACACACACACACACACACACACACACACAAACACACACACACACACACGCACACACTTACAGGAAAAGACAGACAGAGGAAGATTCTAGCTGATAAAACCATACCTACCTTGGTCAGTACTTACCTTGCTGGAAGGCGACTGTCATGTCTAGTGGAGACAGCCTCCATCACCACCTACCCAGGTCTGTGACTGACCTAACCACTCTGCCTGTCTGTCTGTCTGCCTGTCTGTCTGTCCTACCTGCACACAGAAAAAAATGGAGACACTGAACACTGACGCTCCATGATGAAAATACCTGACAAAGATTAAGGTAAATGCCACTGATTATACAATGGCTAACGTCAGTGAAGACAAAGAGCAAGGTTAGTGTCACTGATACAGTAATCACAGCTTTGACCAGAGTGAAGGACAAAGGTATCCTTGATTAAAAAAAATCCATAATGCTGACCCCATCTCTTTCTTTCTTTCGAAACTTTAATCACTTATGTTTGCAGATGTGTCTACATTCTTATAGACTGTTTTTTTCAGCAGAACTTTCCCACAGAATTCTTTCTTGGTGCTGGTTTGAGCTCTTTGCCATGCACTATAATTATACATGCAGCACACAAGAGATCACCCAATTCATATTCTCCGAAACGCTAGCACCCAGACCACTACCCATGGTTAAGTGGAGGGATGGGGGACATCCAGCTTTGGTCAGGAATCAACCCTGTCCTGTATGTCTAGTTGTTTACACAGACACGTAACCATCGAATAACCAGTTCACCTTTTGGCATGGTGTGGGATGGGGTGGGAGACGGCAATCTGTCCACCCAGCACAGTGAATGGCGCTTAATGCCTCAATTGTCAGCTCGGAATACCATGTTTGCTTTTATCAGTGGTGTGTGTGCGCGCACGCACGTGCGTGTGTATACCCTTGCTTGCTTTGGTGCCGCTTGCACGTGCGTGCATGGCTGGTATCCCTATCTTACCAAACCAGGAAAATCATTTCCAATTATCAAGTATGTCTTTCAGGTGAGAATGGAAACCGAGGCCTCGTGTACAAACGCATGCAAAACATCTTATGCACATGTTAAAGCCCGTTCCGCCTTTCGGAAGAGTAAGCAATTGTGTGTCGGTAGTAAGAGATGACCCCCCCCTCCCCCCTTATCCCCTCCAAAATAAAGAAAAAACCCGTAGCTAGTGCTGTGTTTTAATATTATGTTCGAGGTCGGAATGCAGTTGCTTTAATGATGAGCAATCATTCGTAAAAGTAAAAATAGGTAAAGGTGCCCCATGTCGTTGGGGAGCGAGGCATCAAAGACCTCAGCTTCTCCAGGGGCCAGCATATTGAGGGCAGTGGCGCCCATCTCCTCTCCCTCGCTGTTTTACCTTCCCTGACCCTAAAGCGGGCGGGTACCCATTGACAGCTGGGTGAACTGGGGGACTGTACTGGAGCCAAAGCACGCATCTCACGTGGTAACCACGCTCGATACTGCTTAACGATAGCTAAAAAAAAACCGAGTGCTCTGACCTCTGAGCTATCCCGTCCCCAAGCGGTCGTACAAACGAAAAATCTCACTATCAGTGACCCTTAGAGCTGTAGCCCAGGAACGAAATATAAATCCACTTTTTCAAACAAAGAAAGGCTCTATACACGTCATGAAGGCAAACTACGACACAACTTCTGGATTTCTTTGCTCATAATTAAGGAATGACCCAATAAAGATATAAAGTCATGAATGAATAATGTCAGAATGAATAAACTGCTCAAGCAATAAATAAAACCTATGAGTGTATCAATAAATAAATTAATTAATTAATCAATCAATCAATCAACTAACCAATCAATCTAAATTACCACGCAAAAGCTCGGTAAGACCTGACAAGTCAAAGTGAAGAAACACACGTGGTGTGTGTGTTCGTGTACCGGTCACCATAGGCCGACTGGCTGTAGTGGAGAAGGAGGAATAAAATCCTAACCTCTCCCTACCCCGAAGATAAAGAACTGCGTGCATGTGACTGGCTTTGTCAATGTGTGTGTGTGTGTGTGTGTGTGTGTGTGTGTGTGTGTGTGTGTGTGTGTGTGTGTGTGTGTGTGTGTAGTTAAGTCCTTTTAAAAATAATCCCAGATGGTACACTGAATATGTAATGCATTTGGTTTCTTTTTTCATCAAGCCATCATGTGTGTGTGGTGTGTGTGTGTGTGTGTGTGTGTGTGTGTGTGTGTGTGTGCGTGCGTGCGTGCGTGCGTGCGTGCGTGCTGTGCGTGCGTGTGTGTGTGTGTGTGTGTGCGTGCGTGCGTGCG
>CM060341.1:39105371-39117871 GCA_030674155.1 Stramonita haemastoma | reverse complement strand
TGTGCGAACATACGCGGAATATCTTGCGCACACATTAAATCCTGTTCCACTTTTCCTAAGAGTAGGCCATAGTGTGCTGATGCGAACAGATGACAAGATTTACAAAACTACATACACACGTAAACTAGATGTAAAAAAAAAAGCGCACGAGTGCTTATTCCATTATCCTCCATATAAAAAAGAATAAAATAAAAATAAAATGCCATTAGTCCATGAAGTCGTGGGTTCAAGTTTCGGCATCAGCATCTGGTGAAATGTGGACGGGGATTTTACAGAGCTCCCATGTTGGCTTAAAATGTAAACATACCAGTGTCTCTATTTGTGTTAGTGAATATGCACATTCTTCAGGTGGATTGGTGGTCTAGAGGTAACACACCGGCCTAGACAGCGAAAAATCCACGTTAGATCCTTGTTTGTGCCTGAATCCCCCACCCCTACCCCGCATTCCCCATCCACTATACCGTGAGTCGTGGTCAGGGTGCTAGTCTTTATGATGAGACGATAAACCGAGGTCCCGTGAGCAGAATATATTTAGCGCACTTAAAGAACCCACGGCGACAAGGAAGCTGTCCCTGGCAAAATTCTGTAGACAAAAGTCACTTTGATAGGAAACCAAATACGCATGCAGACAAGAAAGAACAAAAATTATGGGTGGCGCTACTCTTGTGGCGACGCACTCTTCCCAAGGAGAGTAGCCCGAATTTCATTGGGAGAATTTTTTTGTGACTAAAAGTGGTTTACAAACACAAATAAAAAATCAAATACATTAAAATATTCTGTAAATCAAGTCAGCATTTGGTGGTATTCATAAGCACACACATACTGCATTTGCTTATTATAATTACTTTTTTTTTTTGCTGCCTCGTCTTTTGGTGATGTTCCTGTCCTGCTGCTCCACACACACCCCCTGGAGGGGGGACTGGATAGCCTAGTGGTCAGAACCACAGGGTCTGGGTTTATAGAGTCTCATCCGAAGGACTTTTGGAGAGAGTGGAATCTGCATTGATGTTAATATACTCAGGACTCTATCTACTAAGTGTACCAAGTAACGACAATGATAGCTTACTATAGTCACAGAGCCAGACTGAGGGGTCCACACGGGGTGGTGACCACCACAACCTTCCATTCCTGACCTCTCTTAAACCTCCAGCCCTGAAGGCTATGACACTAACTCACCACAGACACAGAAGTGTATAGAGAAACCGACTCTGAGGTCACCATACTACTAGAACAAAAGGGCCACAGAATCAGAGGCCATTTATTTTTATTGCATGATGCTGAATGGTGATGGGTGTGGTGTAGTAATGCTGCTGTGGAAGTGCACTTGCTTGGAGACTACTTCACAGGGTTTGACTTGATTTGATTTAGTATTTTATATCCAGGATAATGGAATAAGCACTCATGCGCTTTTTACATCCAGTCCCGTCTGTATGCAGTTTTGTAAATGTCATCTGTTCCCACTGATACACGATGGCCTACTCTTACGAAAAGCGGAACATGATTTAACGTGTGCGCAAGATGTTCTGCGTGCGTTCGCACACGGGGCCTCGGTTTAAAGTCTTATCAGAAGGACTTTTGGGGAAAGTGGAGTCAGCACTGATGTTAACTCCAGGAGAAAAATCTCCTCAACCGGACTCGAACCCGGGTCGTCAAATTGCCAGAGCCATGTTCTGACCACTAGGCTATCCGTCCCCCCTAGTGAGGATGCCAGAGGCCTGTCAGCGTAAACAGCATCCCCACCTTCTGGAAATTATGTGCTGGAAACTCCCTCTTTTCTATCTCTCTCTGAGAAAAGTTTTTCCTGTCTGTTGATGAACAGACATTTTTCCCCACACTTCAGTGTTTGGAAATTTAACATGATCTTTTGGACAGAGGTTTTAATTTTTTAAAAGAATTTTAATCAGGAACGTGCAAAATGAAAGGTAATGACATTCGTAAGCAAGACAAGGTGTATGCAATGTCGAACAAACCTTAAGAAAAACAAATGGTAGCTAGGTCCTAAATAGTGATCTGATATTGGTCATTATCTTTAACATCCACAGTTTTCCAAGCTGAAGGCAAAACTACATCATGCTTTGATAATGAATCCAGACAGAGTACTTCTTAGGTACTAGCACATCAAGAGTTGCACATATCACTCAGAACTTACTAAGCTATTAAGTGGAAACTTTGGGTTGTGCTCAGCGGTCATTGTGCACAACCATCTTCATCAATGAGGAAAACTGGAATCCATTGTCCCCAAAGTCTGACTGTGGCTACTTTAATGATGGGTAAACATGGTTGCAGACAAAAGATCTTGAACCTCAGAACTGTATCAATGACACACACAAAAAGAATCCAGTGTTTGGTAGACTTGCTGCACAGTTAAGAGGCAAGGCGTAACATCTATTCTGTTGGCAAGGAATTACTGCTTTGTACACACGTGATAAAACACAGGCTTACTGCACACTGCTGTGTATGCACGTGATCAGACACAGGCTTACTCCACACTGCTGTGTATGCACGTGATCAGACACAGGCTTACTCCACACTGCTGTGCTGTGTTTCACATGAGCTACCTTCCTGCGGCAGCGAGGTTTTGCCGGCCTGTGGGGCAGCGCTGCTTTCCTCTTCCCGCTGACACTGCAAGAAGTGCCACACCTTGTCCAGCTTCACCCATTTGTTGGCGCGAAGGTAAATCAGCGTCACTTCTTCCATGGTGCTGGGGTCAGTTTAGGAATTTCTCCCTTGAGGTTGCACAGAAATCTTTGTGATTTTTCATGGACTTTTTTGATGTGCCACTTTTCCCTCAGGGCGTTGAGTGTGTAGAGAAAAGGGTTCAAGGCGGAGTTGAGGGGTAAGACAATCACTGCAGCCCAGACACTGACCACCCCAGGGATAGGAACACCAGCAGAGGCCAGGATGCCCATCAACCCCACAGGGAACCAGCAGCAGAAGTCAGTGAAGACCACCAGGAACAGACGTCGAGCGATAGAGGTTTGCTCTTCCTGACGTGGATTTTTCACAGCCGCCCTTGCTCTGTGTACTGCCCAGTAAATGGCCAGCTGTCCTGTTCCGATGAACAAGAAGAGGAGAAAGTTCAGGACAATGAAAACCACAAAGGCGTAGGTCTGTCCGGAAAACTGATGGCGGGTGATGGGTAAAGGGAGGCAAATGCTGCTCTCCTCCGTAGAATTCGAACTGGACAATGAAAGGCGCAGCAGCCAGAAGAAGGCCTAGCACCCAGACCACACAGCACAGCGCTGTGGAAAACTTAGCGCTCATGTGGAGATGAGGTTTGAAGGGGAAGCAGAGCATCAGCAGACGGTCCAGTGTGATCAGACAGATGAGGAACACTGACACCTCGCTGGAGACAAACGCCAGGACACCTGCAGCAAAACACGCGCCACTCCGCTTCCACCTCCTTTCGTTGGCCACGTAGCTGCCCCGGAAATGCAGGTCTGCACCTCCAACCATGGCCAAGTACACCCCCATCAAGAAATCGGCCACACACAGGTGGCTCACGAACAGCTGGTAAGGTTTGGCCCTGGTGTTCCTCAAGGTGACGGCTTTGTACCCAAAGACGGCCATGTTGCCCAGAGTGGTGAGGCAGGACAGGGCCCACAGCAGCGCCCTGAAAAAGTCAGACCTCAGCAGATCAGTGCAAGAGGACAGCTCGTCCTGGGGCGCATTGCACTGCAGCAGCTGGGGATGGAAATAGGAGCAGCACAACCTCGGGTCGTCTGCCTGCAGAAGCTGCAAAGACACCAGGCCTTCAAACATGCCCTGGCTCAGGTGCTCCAGTCTGTTGCCGCTCAAGTCCAGAGTGCTGAGCTGGCGGAGGACACGGAACGCGTTGTCTTCGATCTGCCGGACGTGTGTGTCTCTCAGAACGAGCTGCTGCACGGCAGTGGAGCCGGCACGCTGGAAGAACAAGGAAAACCTGGCGTCCAGGGTGGGGACCAGGGGGTTACCTGACAGGTTCAGGTGAGTCAGACCCGTCATCCCCTTCAGCACCAGAGAGGACAGCCCCCACAATGCATTGTGGCTGAGGTCTACAATCTGCACCTGCGGCATGTTCAGCAAGGTGGCGGTGCTCAGGTGGCAGGAGGAGGCGTTCAGAAAGCGGAGGAAGCTCAGAGCGGACAGCGTCTCCACAGGGGGCCGGTGCACCCCGCTGAGGTCCAGGTACCGCAGGTAGGCAAAGTCCGCCAGGGGCCGAGGCATGGCGGCGTGGCAAGAGCAGGCGTACCCTTCACAGGTGCAGTCAGAGGGGGGGAACAGGCCGCAGTATCTCTCGTCATCTTTGTTGGGGCAGTGAGCCACACCGTCACACACAAAGTCAGCATGCACACAGTTCCCGTACACCTGGCACCTGTAGAACCCGGGGCAGGTGAAGTTCTCGGGAGGAATGTGCTCATCCTCTCCTCCAAGGCAGTCCTGCTCTCCGTTGTTGAGCAGGTAAGTGGGAATGTTCCTTCTGCTCTTGCAGGAGAAGTAGGCCTGGAAGCTGGAGCCAAAGTCATCGAAGAATTTAAAGCTTGACATGCCAAACCCGTCCTGGTAAACCACAGAAACGGGGCCAAAGTTCATGGAAGGCAATGTCCCCAGGGACTGACCCGCAAAGGTGCAGCTTTCTGTCTTCCTCCAGAACTGAACATAGCTCTTAGGAACACAGCCCACTCTGGTGCACCTGCTTTCTGCACAGGACATGCAGTCTGTCTCGTCGCTGCCGTCAAAACAGTCTCTGACACTGTTACACTGGCGAATGCTAGGAATGACCTGGTGATTGTCACAGACAAACTCTTCACTACTGTTCCTTAACGTGCGTGGAGACAGACAGCCAGCTTCATCACTTCCATCTGCACAGTCTTGCAGTCCATCACAGACTACAGTGTAGTGGACAGGTGGGCCGTACTGACACTGGAACAGAGGGAAGTTGTTAGGGGACCACTGTGTGGACATCTCCTGACCCTGCCACTGACACTGATGAAACAGCTGTACAACAGAGCCGTCTGCACATCGTTTGGTGGACACCTGATGCACCTGGCGTGTGGCTTCTCTCAGGTGGACGCCAGGAGTCTGGGAGAGGCTGGAGTCTGCAGAACGTGGGTTAGGCTTCATGCACACGTAGCCCGTATTTAAGAGTTGTATAACTTTTGTATGAAGCAGGAGACTGCTGAACAACTCGATGTGCACTTTGGGGACGATAGACAACATGGCGCAGTCCTTGTCCACTCCTGCCCTCTGGATTTCCAATTCTTCATAGGCCATAGGACTGCCCTTGGCTCCCCACTGCCAGGTGTACCGGTACAGGTGTTCCTGCTTCCTGGACACGGGAGTCACCTTGCGGAGGCCTATTGCCGCCACAGTGATGCTGCTCTTGTGGAGCATCTCCGCTACGAGGTTTCTGCCGTGATCATCAGGAAGAGCAGCGAGTGTGGCCCCGTACCTGCTCTGGCACTCTCTCTCCGCCCTGATGGGGGAGGTGAGGGGAATCCTTCCTAACACAGCAACGGACTGCCTTTGGACGTCAAGCTTGAGGCAGTGGTGGCGGTAAGGCAGCCAGTCCCCGCAGCCCTGGCTCCTGTACTCACAGTCTTTTTCGTCCTCGTCCCCAACGCAGTGCTTCACGCCATCGCAGGCCAGAGCTTCAGGAACCGGGGAGTGTGGTGAACAGTTGAACATCACCATGCTGCTGGCGATCTCTGAGTCAGTGTCCAACTTCTCAGGCAGCCCGCTTACTGGGTGGACCTCATACTTGATGCTGAATCTGGGCCTGGAATTCTTCTCCATAGCCTGAACCTTCATCACCGCTGTTCCTCTGACCACAGCAACAGGGAAACGAGAACTAGGCCAGGCGTGCACCTCTGTCAGTGCGGACTGCCCCTCACCTGACCCCAGCAGGTAAAGTCGTACGGAACACTGACGTCTGAGGTGAAGGCGAACGACGATGCCGTGATCGGCAGGGAGCTGCCACCGCCAGGTGTGGGGGTCCTGACAGTGTGGGGTGAGGGTCCCCTCAACAGACCCTGGCCCTCCCTGCACGCTGAGGGGAGCGGGTGCGCACGTGCGGGGCAGAGGGCTGGAGGTGGGCCGTGACCTCGGTGCTGAGGAGGAGGCAGAACTGGGCTGCCCGCTGTTGACAAATCTGGATGTTGGCTGTGAGGTGTTGACAACGCTGGATGTTGGTTGTGAGGTGTTGACAACGCTGAGTGTTGGCTGTGAGGTGTTGGCAACGCTGGATGTTGGCTGTGAGTGTTGGCAACGCTGGATGTTGGTTGTGAGGTGTTGACAACGCTGAGTGTTGGCTGTGAGGTGTTGACAACGCTGGATGTTGGCTGTGAGGTGTTGACAACGCTGAATGTTGGCTGTGAGGTGTTGACAACGCTGGATGTTGGCTGTAAGCTGTCTTCTTGGGATGCGGGTCTGACCCTGAAGAGTGATGAAGGCAGCTTTTAGCAGCGTTGGTCAGCAGCACAGACTAGTCATGGGGTGACTGACCCAAGTACTAAAGTTTCTGTCAAGATGAAATACTTACCTACAAACTAATCATGACTGGCCTAAGTATTTAAGTTTCTGCCAAAATGAAATACTTACCTACATGCTAGTAATGACGCACATAAGTACTTAACATTCTGTCAAGATGAAATACTTACCTACATACTAGTCATGACTAGCCTAAGTACTACAGTTTCTGCCAAAATGAAATACTTACCTACATGCTAGTAATGACTGACCTAAGTACTACAGTTTCTGTCAAAATGAAATACTTACCAGTCACAGCGCGTTAATCCAACCTAACTCAGTCAAGGGTCAAGGACCCAGTGAATAAATTAGCGCACCCCTTCCTCTTACCTACCTCCCCCCTCCCTTTTCTCCACCCTCCCTCCAACTTTGTGTCTCAAACCTTCCCATACCTTTCACTTTGTGCGTGAAGCTAGCTGCCACGTCCCATGATGATGATGATGATGATGTTGATGTTGGTGATGATGATGATGATGATGATGATGATGATGATGATGATGATGATGATGATGATGATGATGATGATGATGATGATGATGATGATGATAAACAGCTGTATAATGATAGTAATAAAATAAAGATAATAAACGAAAATAATAGTAATCACACTAGAAGGAGTAGTAGCAGCAGCCGCAGCAGCAGCCACAGCAGCAGCAGCAGCAGCAGCAGTAGTAGTAGTAAGTAGTAGTAGTAGTAGCAGCAGCAGCAGCAGCAGCAGCAGCAGCAGCAGCAGCAGCAGAGTAGTAGTAGCAGCAGCAGCAGCAGCAGCAGCAGCAGCAGCAGCAGCAGCAGCAGCAGTAGTAGCAGTAGTAGTAGTAGTAGTGGTAGTAGTAGTAGTAGTAGTAGTAGTAGTAGTAGTAGTAGTAGTAGTAGTAGTAGTAGTAGTAGTAGTAGTAGTAGTAGTAGTAGTAGTAGTAGTAGTAGTAGTAGTGATGGTGGTGAATTAGTCGTGGTGGTAAGTAGAAGTTAGTAGTGGCAGTAGAAGTAGTAGTAGTAGTAGTAGCAGCAGCAGCAGCAGCAGCAGCAGCAGCAGTAGTAGTATTAGCAACAGCAGCAGCAGTAGTAGCAATACAAAACAACAGCAATACTGACAACATTGGGTGCAGGATAACTTAGCGGTCAGAGCGTTAACTTCACCATCTTTAACCCTGGATTGAGCCACTGCATTTGTTTGTTGTTGTTTGTTTTATCTTTTAGAGTGATGCTTTATTCCCACTACTGCTACCACGCCGCTCATCCCCAGCTGAGCACAGGGCAGCTGGTCAGGCCCCGAGTCTGTGTGGGGCGCTCCCACAGCCAGCGAATTTCGAGGAGCCCTACAAACTGGGCCGCCTCGAGACCACTGACCTCAGGAGAGTCTGCACCGCGTCACATGGGCTGATGATGCTGGTGCTTTTTAATTAAAAAAAAAAATATATATATTTTTTCTTTTATATCGAGGTTTTTTTAAAATTTATTTTTAATATTCTTTTTAAATCGAGGATAATGGGATAAGCACTCTTGTGCTTTTTTTACATCCAGTCCCCGTGTGTATGCAGTTGTGTAAATGTCATCTGTTCCCACCGGCACACGATGGCCTACTCTTACGAAAAGCGGAACAGGATTTAACGTGTGCTCAAGATGTCCTGCGTGCGTTCGCACACGGGGCCTCGGTTTAAAGTCTCATCCGAAGGAGGATAATGGAATAAGCACTCATGTGCTTATTTTCGTCCAGTCCCCGTGTGTATGCAGTTTTGTACTAAGTGCTGTACTTGCAAGAGAACCAGTCTTACGTCTGGAGTTGAAATGGGAAGCTGTATAATTCTGTTATTTGATGCGTTGATAGGGTTTGATATATCTGTATAAGATTAAGTGCTTTATACATTCTATACATTATTATCTTTATTATTGTTGTTAGTAGTCATTCGGATGAGACTGTAAACCGAGGCCCCGTGTGCGAACGCATGCAGAACATCTTGCGCACACGTTAAAACCCCGTTCCACCTTTCGAAAGAGCAAACCATCGTGTGCCGGTAGGAGCGGATTATAAAATTATTTTTAAAAATCCAGCATGCACACATGTGTTGTGTTTAGACACCATCTCTGAGTTAAAATCGGGGAGTTAGAGCCCCAGGGCGGCTCGGGGCAGTATATGGCAACGTTCTGGTGGCTCCTGCGACGGCACTGGAACCATTCGTATCGGTCATTGCCTTTCCAATGGATCATTCCAGCGCCATGGAGAGTGGGGGAGGGGGGGAGGTCTGCTGCATGGGTAACAGCTTGCCCTCCATACTTACTTACCCAGGCTTTGCGCTCTAAAAACTAGAGCGCAACTCCATAGTCTTTCGAGACTGATGGGTGCCTACTACTACTACTATTGTTGTCACCGACAGATCATTAACATGTATGAATACGATAATGAAATCGAATTACTCTTCCCCATGGGCATACCAGGGGTTCTTTTAGTATACAAGCATCCTTATTTTCTGGAAATTTTTCGCTTAAAACTTCCTCTTTTCTATCACTTTTTGTTGTTGTATTTTTGCTTACTTTTCTATATTCTCTTTTTCCTATTACTTTTCTGCCTTCCATGTCTACTTTCCTACATTTTTTTTAAAAAGAAAATTTGACCAATTAGTTAACGACAATTCTCTCTCTGTCTCTCTGTCTCTGTCTCTGTCTGTCTGTCTGTCTGTCTGTCTGTCTGTCTCTCATTCTCTCTCTCTCTCTCCCCCTCCCTCTCTCTGTCTCTTCCCTCTCTCTCTCTCTCTCTCTCTCTCTCTCTCTCTCTCTCTCTCTCTCTCTCTCTCTCTCTCTCTCTCTCTCTCTCTCTCTCTCTCTCTCTCTCTCTCTCTCTCTCTCTCTCTGTGTGTGTGTGTGTGCGCGCGCGCGCGCGCGCGCGCGCGCGCGCGCGTGTGTGTGTGTGTGAGTGTGTGTGTGTGTGTGTGTGTGTGGTGAGTGTGTGTGTGTGAGTTGGGTTTGTTGTTGTTGTTGTTCTTTCCCCCCTTTTATCAAAACTTATGTTGTATGGGACTATTTTGATGACAGATGGTGGTGGATTGATGTTTTCAGTCATTCAACCTCATCATATTCTCATGTTTGCTCTTTAATCATTGCGCCTTTTTGTGCTTTGTTTTGTTTTTGTTTGTTTATTTGTTTTTTGTTTGTTTTGTTTTTGTTTTATTATCCAAATCAAAATAATCATTGATTCTTACTCCATATTTTGTTTCTGAATGAGTGCCTTTTTATAACATTACCTTAATATTGTATCTCTGTCGTATTCCTTACCTGTTGTTGTTGTTCTTTCTTCCCTTTACCAAAATCTTGTTTTATGGGACTTATTTGATGTTAGATGGTGGTAGATTGATGTTTTCAGTCATTTAACCTCATCATATTTTCATGTTTACTCTTAATTATTGCGCCTTTTTTTGTTTTGTTTTGTTTTTGTTTGTTCTTTGTTCTTCTTGCTTTCTTTATTCAACTGAAAATCATCATTGATTCTTACTTCTCATTTTCGTTTCTGAATCAGTGACTTTATAACATTACCTTAATATTGTATCTCTGTGTTAATTCTTGCCTGTTGTTTGATACTTGGTATGGTTCCTTACTTTTGGCATTTGGATCATTATAATTGTTGATTTTATTTATATTTTTATTGGCAGTATCTCCCCCCCCCCTCCAATAAGGATATTAGTTTTTTTAAAAAAATTCCCCCTTTTATCCAAATGTATGATTTATATCACATGTATAATTTTTGACAGATGGTGGTGGATTGATGTTTTCAGTTGTTTATTCTCTTCTCTTGTTTGCTCTTTACCTATTAACACTTTTCTATTCTTTCATTATCAAAATCTTTTTATTGTGACTTCTGATTTTTGTCTTCTGATCGAGTGCATTTTTATTACCTTATCATATATAGTGTCCTTATTCTTGTGTGTTGTTTGGTTTGCGTAAAGCTTTATTGTTTAGTATCTTTTCAACTTGATGTATCCCTGAAAAGGGCGGGGACTGGATGTAAAAAGGCACACAAGTGCTTATCTATTATCCTCGAATAAAATACTTTGCCTTGCCTTGCCTTGCCTTGCCTTGTCTCTCTCTCTCTCTCTCTCTCTCTCTCTCTCTCTCTCTCTCTCTCCTCTCTCTCTCTCTCTCTCTCTCTCTCTCTCTCCTCTCTCTCTCTCTCTCTCTCTCTCTCTCTCTTTCCCCCTCCCCACTCTCGCCCTCTCATTTTCCTGTTCCTTGTACTGTGCCCTGCAGCGCTAGACTAGACTGTCATCAGGGCAAAGCCTGTGTGATGGTCAGAGGTGCAGGAGTGTTTGTCTGTCTGTTTCAAAGTCATCAGAGGCAGCCAGTCATGATAGGAAATGACTAACAGAACCAGTCACTACGGGCAATGACCAATTCAGTCAGTCATTTCACAAAATGGATCGGGACTCAATAGACCAGCTGCTGAACACTGGCAGCAGAGAAAGTTAACTACGCATCAGCAAGGTGAGATTGAAGTGTAGACATAATTATGCCGTCTGGTGGAAAGAGTTGATACTGCTCGCCAGGTTTTTAGCTGACAGTTTGGGAAACTCAAAGAATTCTTCTGAACAATTTTATTTTGTAGAAGGTTACCGGACCCATTACAATTTCACACACTTCCTACCCCATTAACCTCGTTCTCATTCCTTTCCAAGAATGCACCTGAAAACACTTCAAGCTCACCTGTTACATCCTTCCCTCATGGTATTAGCATACATCTGCTTGGAATATTTGGAACATTTTAGACAGAAAATCACATCTTAATCTGTAAACATGTCATCATCAGAATGTAGATTTACATAAAGCACAACATATTTTTGACACCGAATTGAACCCGAAAGCAGAAAATGTTTTGATTATGTTCATATCAGTTATGTCATCTATAGATTTTATACAATTCAGAAGATAACAAAAATATAATCATCACACTTTTACGTATGTCTGATATGCATAAAAGCGTCCGACACATCTACCAAATTAGAATACATACATTCAGTTTGATACAAGCGTTTATCATATATTAGCCATATTTCTTTTTTTTTTTTTTTTTACATAATCCTCAGCGCATCTATAACGAGAACATGACATACCTGTAATACTAAAACACTGAGAATAATTCTCTATGATGCTCATCAATAATTAATTAATTAATTAATACATGGAATTTATATAGCGCTATCTCTTGTAAAGACAAATCAAAGCGCTTGCATTTGACCTACAGAGCCACAGATCATGCTGCCACCAGGCGCAAAGATCCCCAACTCCAACTCCCCGATTTTTCCTCAGGGATGGTGTCTAAACACGACACCTGTGTGCATGCTGGTTTGTTATAATTTTGTCATCCGCTCCTACCGGCACACGATGGCCTACTCTTCCGAAAGGTGGAACGGGGTTTTAACGTGTGCGCAAGATGTTCTGCGTGCATTCGCACACGGGGCACATGCACATCTGAAAACTGTTAATCTTATTCCAATTTTATTTCAGATATAATCACACAACTATCAACGTCAAAATGAAGAGTTTTGTGAATATAAGTAAACACGATTACATACTACATCCTTTGCCAAACCTGACCTTTTGATGTGATGAGCATGCTAATGATATTGTTTTTATGATGTTTTTATTCTTTAATATACTCTAAAAGTTCCTTCTTGATCCAACACATCAACCTCCTGAGCCTTTTCCACTGATGAACAAAATAGCTGGCTGGTTTACAGTGCACTGTAGTTGTAAGAAAAACAACAACAAAACATAATTATTATTCAATCGTTAATTTCCAACAAAAGTCTCCATACAGTATTTCTGGTAACAAACATCATCATATAACAAAACGTTTTTTGTCATTTATTTTTGACACCAATAAATTAACATTCCAATGCTGATATTGACCACAACATGGGTTTAAGTTTCTCTCTCTCTCTCTCTCTCTCTCTCTCTCTCTCTCTCTCTCTCTCTCTCTCTCTCCTCTCTCTCTCTCTCTCTCTCTC
>CM060341.1:39077871-39092871 GCA_030674155.1 Stramonita haemastoma | reverse complement strand
AGCTTGTTGTTTGTTCAGCCTTTCTACATGCTTTTGCTTTTGTGCTCTCCTGAAACATGCCTTGTACAAAAATAGAAAATGACAACGTGTGTGTGTGTGTGTGTGTGTGTGTGTGTGTGTGTGTGTGTGTGTGTGTGTGTGTGTGTGTGTGTGTGTGTGTGTGTGTGTGTGTGTGTGGTGTGTGTTGAAATTGTCAACTTTGTTGAGCAGTTGTAGGAAACACTTGAGTGTATTGTTGGGAAGGGGGATGAGGATTATGCATAGAATCAATTTGTTCAAGTAGAAAAAAAAAACATTTCAGCAAGAAATGCTGGTGGAAAGCCAGACTTGTATTTATAACACTTCTCCATTTTTCACTTTTATCTTGTCGAACCCTCTTTGACATTTTGTTACCAAACATTCAGTTTGTATTTTTTGTATTTGATTACCAAACGGCGACATTCTTTTTATTCTTGCATTTTTAGTGCTCTCAACTTGAAAGTACTTAGCTCAGAATTTAGCAGTTTACTACTGTTTTTTCTTCTTTGAATATTTTATCAGACGTAACATTGGCCTTGAATGAAATACATGCCTTTAAAGTCACATGTGCAGTAATGTTGCAATTTTGGTTAGAATTTCATGTTTCGATGTTCATATAAGGAGTGAAATGTTTTCGCTTTGTCAGGGCTGTTGTGTAATTGGTTTACTTGCACGTTACCATTCCAAACAAAGGCCATATTTTTCACCTTCAGATGAATGATGTATGTAGCTTGTTGCTTGTATATATTTTTTTCCTGAAGGACATGGTTTAAATCACATTCCTAACCTATCCATTTTGTGTGAAATTATTATTCAATGGTTTTGTGGTATCTGGTAGACTTAAGTTACACAGTTAACGCCCTTCACTTTGTGTGCTGCCCCCTCCCACCCTATTTCTTATTATTCCAGTCAAAATTGTGTCTGCATTATCTTAAAATATATTGTGTTATAAAGCTGCTTTCCAGTTTTCATTTCCATGAAAGGATGAAGTAGAACCCCCTTTGCTGATAGCATATCTATTTTTTGCTTTAATGTTACAGTAATACTTTTTGTTCCGAATCCAGTTAAGCTGTTCTTGAATCCCCACTGGGAAAGGTGTGGATACGCTGTTTACAGCCCAATTCAATCACCTGTAGAGTTATGATTTAAATTACCTGTATAATTATGTTATTTAAATCCCCTGTATAGTTGTGATTTTAATCCCCTGTATAGTTGTGATTTTAATCAACTGTATAATTATGATTTAAAACACCCGTATAGTTATGTGATTAAATCTCCTGTATAGTTATGTGATTTAAATCCCCTGTATAGTTATGTGATTTAAATTACCTGTATAGTTATGTGATTTAAATCCCCTGTGTAGATATGTGATTTAAATCACCTGTTTTACCATATGATTTAAATCACATGTAGAATTATGTGATTAAATCCCCTGTGTACTATGTGATTAAATCACCCGTATAGTTATGTGATTTAAATCCCCTGTATAGTTATGTGATTTAAATTACCTGTATAGTTATGTGATTTAAATCCCCTGCATAATTATGTTTTAAATTCCAAGAGTGTCCATGGATTTAGTGAGGAAAATGTTGCATGATCTTTTTAGGGGACCAAGAAAAGATGTTTCCTGTTCCCAGTATTGCTTCGATTTTTCTTCATTTCGAGATATTGTTAGTCCTGTAGTTTATAACATGCTTGGACATTAAATTTACAGAATTGATTATTTTATACCTTTAAACTAGTGGTGAGCACACACCAATGGCACTTGACCACCCAACTGACTTTTTCCTAATTAAAAACACAAACTTTGTACAACTCCCTCTGTTAAAACTTACAGTAGATCGGTGGTCTAGAGGTAACGCACCTGCCCAGAAAGCGAAAAGTCCGGGTCGGAAGTGTGCGGTGGTTTGATCCCTTTCTGGGCCCAAAACTTTCCCCCATCCATTAGACCATGAGTGGTGGTCTGGACGCTAGTCTTTCCGATGAGACGATTACCGAGATCCGTGTGTTACACAAAATTATTTAGGGCACGTAAAAGAACTCACGGAACGAGAGTCGTCTCTGACAAAATGATAGGAAAACAACTGCAGTTGCAGACAGGAAAAGAAAAAAATAACGGGTGGCGCTGCTTTTGTGGTGACGTGCTCTCCTCGGGAAGAGCAGCCCACATTTCTGCTGAGATGTCTTCTCTGTTTAAAAGCTGTGTAAAAAGGCCAATGTTTTGCACTTATTTATTCAAAGTGTCTGTATTTTCTGACTGTAAAGATAACACATATGCAATGAAGAGGATTTTTGCCATCTTCAGTGTTTTAAAAGCATGTTGGAATGAACGCGCCATAGTGGTCCGAGATATTTTCAAATGCTGGTATGATAATTGAAAATCAAAGTCAGTTGGTGGGTCATTGTCACGTCACTGCTAGTCAGGGCATTGGGAAAAAGCCTACACCCCCCTTCAGCCCCAAAGAAAAGCTGGAGTTAGGGTTGGGCAGGCCGGCTCGCAGCTGAAATGAAAAAAATGAACAGGACACTCAGTTATTCTAAACACAGTACCCACACTTGAACATGGTGCCAAGGCTTAAGACTGAAAATAAAACTGAAAGTTGACCAAGGTCTGTGTTCAGAGTTATGTTCAGGAATGATTGTGTTTACGAGCCTGAAGTATGTGCATAAGATCTGATACATACACAACTTTGTGTTTCTCTCTCTCTCTCTTCTTTTCTCTCTCTTCTCTCTCTCTCTCTCTCTCTCTCTCTCTCTCTCTCTCTCTCCTCTCTCTCTCTCTCTCTCTCTCTCTCTCTCTCTCTCTCTCTCTCTCTCTCTCTCTCTCTCTCTATTCACCCCCAAAAAAAAAAATGCATGCTGATCACCACCAGACAAAAGCGACAAAATTTACCCCCAAAAACGGTTTCCAATCCACATAAGAAAAGAAGCAATCGAACAAACCTTCATCACAAAGTTCTAGGAATAAACAATCGATGAAAACCTCAGCTGGTTCTACCACATATCTCATCTATGCAAATACTTGTCCCAAAGAGTATACCAGTTGACTAAAATTAAACATTTCCTAGACTACCATTCAAAGAAATTATTTTTTTCAAGCTTATATACAATCCTCAATAGACTATGCTTCAACCCTCTGGGATTCTGCCAGAGCAAACACTATGAAACCATTATTAAGCCTATATGAACGTGCTCTCAAACTTATTCTTCTGAAGAAAACAACCTTACTTGAAGTGGATTTCACTCAGTTAAGTATTCTCCCCCTACAACAAAGACTGAAATATAACAAAGGCATAATGATGTTTAAAATAATGGCAGGAGCTGTTCCCACATCCTTAAGAGACAAGTTCCCAATGAATCATTCCAGAAATACTGAAAAGCCAAGTGTCCCAATCCCAAGAATAGACTTGTTCAAGTCTAGTTTGCTATACTCAGGCCCTGTGCTGTGGAACTCCCTTCCCGATTCAATTAAACAGCACCAATCATTGACAACATTCAAAAATCGCCTTCAATTTCACTTGATGCATCAAAAATACTGAACCAGACTCATCCTGTTGGTATATATACAATATATTGTGTGTATGTGTATATGTGTATATATATATATATATATATATATATATATATATAATATATTATATAATATATATATATATATATATATATGTATATATATGTATGTTTATATATATATGTATATATATCACCATATCCCTCTCCCTCTCTCTCTCCCTCTCTCTCTCTCTCTCTGTCTGTCTGTCTGTCTGTCTGTCTGTCTGTCTGACTGTCTCTTTCTATCTTGATGAAGGCTGTATTCATACTTATGTTTTCAATTTTATCCTGAAATTTGATTATTATTGAGTTTGACAAATGTTATTTTAATATTTCAATGTTTTAAGTTTAGTTAGTATGTGTTTTTTAATTATGCTGTGTTGTTATTCATTTTTGTGATTACATAGACTATTCACAGAGATTGATCATTACAGTATATATAAATGTGTATTTTATCTACAATGTGTAGAATGTTCATTTTTATATAGCTATATTGAATTTGATTTGTGTGTCATAGTTAGTGATTCTCTCTCTCTCTCTCTCTTCTCTCTCCTCTCTTCTCTCTCTCTCTCTCTCTCTCTCTCTCTCTCTCTCTCTTCTCTCTCTCTCTCTCTCTCTCTCTCTCTTCTCTCTCTCTCTCTCTCTCTCTCTTACCATCCATATTGAAAATGTTTGTTCATATCTTGCACTCCCTTTCTGATGATTACGTGTGACGAATGTAAAGATTTTCTTGTAAAATTTTAATCAATGATCGTAAAAAACAAACAAACAAAAAACAAAAAAAAAAAAAAAAAACCACTGAATATTTTTGTCCACTACCACATAAAATATAATTAGAAACATACATTTTATGATTGTGCTCAGAAGATTGATAAGATATTATAAGATATTAGGGTTTTATTGTCCCAAAATATGTGCCTTACAGCGGATAGATTCCTCTTGTGTTCCGTTCGGTTATGATTTCACTCAGAATTCAAGGCAATATATTTCCTTAGAATGAAGTTTTTTTATGAAATGTGCGAGAACCAGTGAAAATGTGTGTGTGTGGTGTGGTGTGTGTGTGTGTGTGTGTGTGTGTGTGTGTGTGTGGTGTGTGTGTTGTTTTGTGTATGTGTGTGTATGTGTGTCTATATGTGTGTGTGTGTGTGTGTGTGTCTTTGTGTGTGTTTTGTGTGTTGCGTGGTGTGTGCGTTTGTTGTGTGTGATTGAGTGTATGTATTTGTGTATATGTGTGTGAGAATGTGTGTGTGTGTGTGTGTGCGTGTGTGTGGTGTGTGTGTGTATGTGTGTGTGTGTTCAATCAATCAATCAATCAATCAAATTTTTATTTCCAGATGGTACATTTGAGTAAGCATCGATTTGTTTTTTCCATCAAGCCATCTATCTAAAGAAAAGAAAAAAAAAATCAAAACAACAAACAAAGCAAGAAACCAACAAAAAAACAAAGCAGAAAATCCTCAGCAAACAATAAAGCCAACAAGAAAAGAAAAGGGGAAAAACAAACAAGCAAATAAAACAACATCAATCATTTCACCAAAATTAATTAGCTAACATGATTTCAACAGCTTTAAAATAAAATATGCCTATAGAAATTACAAGCAACTACAATAACAGCAAAAAACAACCAAAGGAGAAAAAACAACAACAACAAACAATAACAACAACAACAAAAACCACTCAAAAGCCACACACACACACACACACACACACACACACCCACACACACTACACACACACACTCAACAACACACACACACACAACACACACACAACACACACACACAAACACACACACACACCACACACACACACACACACGGTTTGCGCTCATCCACTCAGCACCGTTATACTCCTACGTACATGCACACATTTAGAGTCTTTTTAAAAATCATATAGTGTCAAAAAGAAAAAACACACACAAAAAACCAGCTTATATCAGTTACAATGTCACCAAACTATTATTTCAGACTTAAGAAAAGAATTCATAAAATGTATTAAGCAACTTTTGTAAAAATTACAATTCTCCACATTTTAGTTCATAATTATATATTGGAGGAAAAAAAAAACAAAAAACAACTCACAAAGACAAACAACAAAAAAAAAAAAAAAACCAAAAAAACAAAAAAAAAAAAAAAAAACAAAAAAAAAAAAAAAACGCAACTGCCATATGAAAAATTTACCGATCTCCATGAGAGGAAATAACTATAATACACAAAAACATACAAACAACAAAAAAACAACAAAAAAACCAAAAGTAACAGTTTCCAAACAAACGAAATAAACGAAAAAACCCCAAACAAACCCAAACCAAAAGCAAAAAAAAAAAAAAAAATACCACAAAAAAAAAAATGGGAGGGGGGGGGGGGGGGGGGGGAACGGGTGGGGGAGGGGGGGGTAAAGGAGGAAGGGGGAAAAACAAAACAGCAAACAGAAGAATTTTTTAATAATGATTTATGATTATAATTCATAAATAAAATCCCTACCCCTATGAAAAAAAAAACAAAAAAAACAAAAAAACAAAAAAACAAAACAAAAAAAAAAAACAAAAACAAACAAAACCCAAAAAAAACCCACCCCCCCCCCCCCAACAAAACCAGAACTAAAAGTAAGGGCCTTACCCCACAAATTTAAAATAATATAAATATATTAGTGCTAAAGTCCCAATTAATAAAATTTAAAAAAATATTTTAAAAAATTATTTGAAAATTTGAACTGGGTAAGAAAAAAAAATCCCAAAAAAAAAATTCTCCAATTCTTGTCATCGGATCAATGGTTTGGTTTTCCCTTTCCTTTTAAATTTGCGGGAATTACACGTTTTACATAAATCACTTATTTCCTACCTGTTCAAAATTAAATAAAAGAAAGAAAAAAAAAAAAAGAAACCTTTCTCCACCTTTTCCCTTTCCCATAATTTATAGTCAAAGTGTAGATTTTTTCAGTCACAGTAAACCACCTGAAAGATTTTTCAGGGTGAGCAGAGAGTCCAAAATTTTATAGTCTGTTCTAATTTGTTGATTTGGATTGATGTGTAGTTCTTAAAATTTTTGCAAAAGGGCAATTAAGTGAAATTTTTTTAATTGATTTTTGAATGATTTGTATTTTTGATACATTTTAACTGTTTTGGGGCTTGTTCCAAAAAATCATACCTGAATATAGGAAAACTTGTTTGTAAGTGGTTTCTGGGTCTGGAAAAAGTTAATAGATGGTTTTTGCCTGTGTTTTAAAATTTTTTAATCTATTGGTGATTTGGGGCAGGGGCATTTCCATTTGACAACTTTTTGTACAAATAGAGGGGTTTTTGAAATAAAGCCTGTTTTGGAATGTAAGAATATTTGTTTTTTATAATCATTGATGGTTTGGGGGGTTGGGGTTTTTTTTTGGAAAGTTTTAGTGCTTTTTTTTATTTAAAAGATGAAATGAATTTAAAAAATTGTTTCACGCAGTTGGGGCCCCAAAAAGATGAGGGGTAGTCAAACTTTTTGGCAAGAAAATGTCCACCAAAAAAAAAAATTTTTCGTGAATGAAAAAAACTAGAAAGTGGTTTTTTTTTTTGATAGCTGACGAACCTTTTTTTTAAGACGTTTTTCCCTTTTTAGTGCCCCCACATGGTCAGTTCCCCAATAAGATTTTTGTCGATTTTTACACCCCGGGGAATTTTGTGTGGAGTCGACTTTTTTAATAAAATTTTTTTATCTTTAAAAAAAAAAGGGTTTAAATTTTTTTTAAAATTTTTTCCTCTTTTGTCTTGTAGGGGTGTAATTTTTCTTAAAATTTTTTGGGGTTTTTAAAGGCATTGGTTTTAATTGGGGCCAAAAAAATCAATTTGTTGATATTGTTTTGGGTTTGGGGGTTTTTGTTGTGGGGGTCAGTTTTTATACAAAGAGGGATTTGTCATCACCCCAAAAAATTTCCCCAAAAAATTTTGATATAAGGGTTTTAATCTTTTTTAAATTTTGAGAAAAAAAGGGAAAACCCCAAATTGATCCTTGTGGTACTCCATATTTAAAAGGCACTTAAAATTTGATGTTTTTTATTTGCAGTTACCCCCTGCTGTCTATCTAACAAAAAATTTTTTTAAAAATTGATTATTTTTTTGGTGTTAGTTTATATAGGTGAAATTTTACGCTCTTGCAAGGAGTGATTAAAAATTCTTCAAATGCTTTTTTTTTAAAATCAAAAAAAAATTAGGCCCCTTTTAGTTATTTTATTTATGGGGTTTTTTTAGGAGGGGTGTCTGGGGAAGGGGTTAGTTAGAGCTGTTTTTACAAGGGGAAAGTTTTTAAAAAAAGTGACTGTTTTTTATTTATTAGATTGTTGTTTACAAGGTTGGGAATTAAAGATTTTTTTGGTATGGGGTTTTTGATGGGTTTAGATAAGCCGATAGGGGGGAAATTTTGGCTGTAGTTTGAAGGACAGAGGAATCTCCAAAAATTTTTGGACAGGGGTGACTTTTGCCTTTTTTAAAAAAGAGAGGAAAGTTGCTTTTATCTATGCACAAGTTATATAGTTTATGTCAGTGGTTTCAGCTATTTATAGGACCAGAAAGTTTCAATATTTTTCCATCCAGATTGTCAAGGTCACGTGTTCTGGAATTTTTGTTGAGAGATAGACTTTCCCAAACACGTCTTTAATTGTCATTGGCAATAATTAAACCCGGGGAAATTTTTAATTTTTTTTGATTCAATATATTGTTTAAGTATTGGAGGTCATTTTCATTTGACTTATCGCATTGATATGATTTTAGTAGCGATGTGGGTTGTGAAAATGGGTGTTCAGTTCTTCAGCTGTTATGTCTTTAACTGTTTTTTGGGCTTTTTGATATAGGTCTATTATTTAAATATTGATGGCTTTCCATACCTGGCGAGATGTCGGTAGTTTGTGATTAACAGTTTTTGAAAGTAATCACGTTTTGATCTGCGTTTTTAGTGAAGTTACTTTGTTTCTTTGCATTTTAAATCATCTTTTGTACCATGGGTTTTTCAAATGGTTTCTTAAGCGCATTTCAGACTCTATGTCTTTTGTTATCCAAGGAGGTTTAATTTTTTCTTTAACTCTTTTTTTGATGAAGGGGGCATGCCTATCATACACTGATTAAAATGTGGTAATCCAGAATTTCGCAGCTTCGTTGGGGTCTCTGATTTGATAAATGTTTTGGAATGGCGAGTTTATCACGTCTGAAAGAAAGTCTTGTTCGCTGAAGTTATTAAATTTTCTGTAAAAGATGGTTTTATGTCCTACTTTGGGAATTTTGACACGATGTTCAAACCAAGTAAAACACACAGAATTGTGATCACTGCATCCACAGGAGGGGGCACATACTTCTGCTATGTTTTGTTTTGTAGTAGTATAGATATGATCTATCAAAGTTCTAGAGTTATCTGTTACCCGAGTTGGTTTGTCTATTAGTTGTTCCAGGCCATGCATAGTAATGTTGTGACTCCATTTAGGCTTGGGTTTTAATAAATCGATATTAAAATCCCCAAGAATAATTGTTTCATAGTTTAAAAGTGTCACTTCATCCATAAGAGAGTTGAATTTTTCAAACCATTCTGTGGTTTCCGAAGGATTTCTGTATATGAATCCTATTAATATTGGACTATTGTGTTTTAATTTTATTTCAATCCAAATCGATTCAATTGTCATAAACATCAAAGTTGTATAGTCTTTTACAACTCAGTGAAGAAGCAAAATATGTTAATAACCCAGTGGACTTGGGCTTGTTTGGATCCTGTCGAAAGATCTGATATCCTGGGATATTCATGCATGTGTCAGTTACGTGTGGTGAGAGTCGAGATTCAGCAAGGCAAAACAAATGAAATTGATTCCCATCGTTGTGCAGTTATGGTCGAAATATCATCTTTTTTGTTTGTTGCATTGTTGATATTCAGGTAGCCTACACGGAGGCCTTGCTTTGTGGGCCACTTGTCTAAAGTTAGAGACATGTTAAGATTGATTGTTTTTATATATTGTTTGTATATAAGATCTATCAAAATAGGAGACGATTATCAATATTTTTAAACAAAATAAGCTATAATACAATTTCGAAAACTTAAATATCAACACAAATCAAAATCTGTAAGGAATGAATGTGTTATAATAAACAACTTTTTGAATCCAGTCCCGTTTTTTACATAGATCATATAGTCATAAAAAATAATAAAGCATATGAATTGGGAAAAAATATTTTAAGAAAAACTAAGATACAACAAATTTTGCTAAATCAATATAACCAATCACACACTAAATATTAATATGATACTAAACACAAAAAAATACAGTGACAAAGAATAATAAATGAAAGCAAACGAAAATATAGTATCGAGAATTGGTTCAAAACTCCAATCCACCTAGCCCAACACAACAACTGCCCTGTTGCAAAAGTCTCTGAATCCTGATATACCTGCTAGATATAGAAGGCAATTTTTCCACTCAAATGGAATGCACACTGCAACATGACATTGATCAACATCGTTTGATGTTGGGGAAAAAAAAAAAAAAAAGGGGTGGGGGTGGGTGGGGGCTGGGTGAAAGTATGGAGAGAGAGAGAGAGAGAGAGAGAGAGAGAGAGAGAGAGAGAGAGAGAGAGAGAGAGAGAGAGAGAGAGAGAGAGAGAGAGAGAGAGATCCATTCACGAAAAATTGAAGCAATCATTTATCATCAATGGGAGCACTGCATTTAACATTTGGACACCTGCACAAACACATTTGTAATTATTTAGAACATTATACATGGGCTGTATGTTTGATGCAGGCTTGCAGGCAGACATTTATCGCACGCATGCACACACACGCACGCACACACACGTTCACATAATTATTATACACTACTCACGGGGTGCATACGCACACGCAAGCACGCATGCTTACATACCACGCAAGCACACACATGCTCACCGGCATATCCACAGACACACAAATACACACGCACACATACGCACGCACACACGCACGCACGCATGCGCTCACGCACGCACGCACACACACACGCACTCACGCATGCTTACATACACACAAACAGACACACACACGTGGTGACACATGCATACACATGTTCACTTACACATACACTCAAACACACACTCCCCCCTCCTCTTCCCCTCTACACACACTCACTGGTACACCACACACACACACACCACACACACACACAACACACACAACACACTCGCACACACTAATGGGTCAAACATTGAAGTAGTACGGAAAGTACTTTCACAAGTGGCTGTGTAACTGCCGCGGAGTGTTGTCTTCCTAATACACTTGTGACTTGGGAACAATGGGGGTTCCTAGGCTTGGGGATCGGAAAGTTTCTGTCCAGTAATCGACCTAGTGTGGCTTTGTCGCTAGTCGCACGGTTGGGTAGGGTTGGAGAAGTCGTCCCTATGTTGAAGGCAGCGGATCGTGTATGTACACCTCTAGCTGCTTCAGCATAGGTAGACTTTCTGTCAAAGGGATGGGGATGTGTCTGTGTGTGTGTCTGTGTGTGTCTGTGTGTGAGTGTGTGTGAATGTATGTAAAACATTATCCGATTGATAAAAATGTTTTGCCTATTTTGAAACATTTAGGATGTTCTATGTAAACAAAACATAACAATAATAATTTTGATTTATTTTATTTATATTTTATTAGTAGTATGTCTCCCCCCCCCCCCCCCCTCAAATAAGGATATTAGTTTTTAAAATTTCCCCTTTTATCCAAATGTATGATTTATACACATGTATAATTTTAGACAGATGGTGGTGGATTGATGTTTTTTTGAGTTGTTTATTTCATTTTGTTCTCTTGTTTGCTCTTTATCTATTAACGCTTTCTTCTCTTCCATAATCAAATCTTTAATTGTGACTTCAGATTTTTGCTTTCTGAACGAGTGCATTTTTTTTTTATTACCTTATCATATATAGTGTTCTTATTCTTGGTGTTGTTTGTATTGCGTAAAGTTTTATTGTTTAGTATCTTCTCAATTTGATGTATCCCTGAAAAGGGCGGGACTGGATGTAAAAAAGCACACGATGCTTATCTATATCCTCGAATAAAATACTTTGCCTTGCCTTGCCTTGCCTTGCCTTCCTCTCTCTCTCTCTCTCCTCTCTCTCTCTTCTCTCTCTCTCTCTCTCTCTCTCTCTCTCTCTCTCTCTCTCTCTCTCTCTCTCTCTCTCTCTCTCTCTTCTCTCTGTCTGTGTCTGTGTGTGTCTCTCTCTCTGTCTCTCTGTGTGTCTGTCTCTCTGTCCCTCTGACTCTGTCTCCCTGTCTCTCTGTCTCCGTCTCTCTCTCTCAGTAATCTTTCAAACTTCTCCCCTCTTCTGGCAAGTGATGACAACACTACACATCACAATTTTGTTATTGATTAGCTTTTTTAATCACAATTTGCCATCGGACACGCTCCGCTCTTCACGCAAAAAAAAAAAAGAATGGCAGAAAGAAGTTGGAATTATTACGAATTAATGGATCCAAATGTCAACTCATAAATTACACACGCTAACACACACGAAACCGAGGTTGAGCGCAAGCTGCGAACTACGCATTTTACTTATACAAAACTAATTCTGAATTTGAAATAAAGGTGAAAAAGCGCATACAAATTCGTTAGCACCGTGAACTAAAGACATACATTTAACACCAGCCAAAATCCTAATCTTGGCACCCAAAAATCTGGCAGGAATAGGACATTATTTTTTAAAGAGGTTTTACCTAAAGTATAGGTGAAATGCTTGCCACTGCTTTGTACGTCAACCTATACTCAAAGGAATAAAAAATATTGTGAAATATTTCATTTAACTATTCATGCAGAGACGAAAAGAAAGTCTATGACCAATGGTTTTTGTAATTGTAGATTCATGCTGATTGCAAAATAAACCCTGATGTAATCAATTGATTTTTATCATAGGAGAAACAGAAATGATAATGAATTTATTGCTCATAATTTTTTTCTTTTTGTTGGTGCCAGTCTGTCAGTCAGTTAGCAAGTCGATCTGTCTTCGGATCTATCTATCTATCTATCCATCCATCCATCCATCCATCCATCCATCCATCCAAAAACTGCATACACACGGGGACTGGACGTAAAAAAGCACAAGTGTGCTTATTCCATTATCCTCGATATGAAAGAATAAATCAAATCAAATCAAATCAAACATGGGAAATGTCTTTGCTATCAAAGGGTTTTTTTTATCTTCATTCGTTTTATTGAGTACACACACAGACACAGACACAGACACAGACACACACATACACACACAGACACACACAGACACACACAGACACACACACACACACACACACACACACACACACACACACACACACACACACACACACACACACACACACAGGTGGAGAGACAGACAGGGGGACGGAATAGCCCAGTGGTCAGAACATTGCGCTCAATTTTTGACCCGGGATCGATTCCCGTTCGAGGAGATTTTTCTCCTGGAGTTGTCATCAGTGCTGACTCCACTGTCCCCAAAAGTCCTTCGGATGAGACTGTAGACCGAGGCCCCGTGTGTGAACGCACGCAGAACATCTTGTACGCACGTTAAATCCTGTTCCGCTTTTCGTAAGAGTAGGCCATTGTGTGCCGGTGGGAACAGATGACACTATTTACACAACTGCATATACACGGGGACTGGATGAAAAAAAAACACATGAGTGCTTATCTCATTATCCTCGATATCAAAGAATAAAAAAACAAAAAAAACAACACAAACACACGTCCAAAAGGTGTCCATCAATATCAGGCCGCCACGGGGCCACCAGCCAGATGGGTTCTGCACTGCTGCTGGGTCACTTTGGTGGTGTCCAGTGGTGCCTGTTCTGAACTAACATACGCAGCACACCACCTACTAAGCCCCCTACTAACGACAGTATTATCTCAGTCGTGGAGCCAGACTGAGTGACTCACCCATCTGAGGTGGCGACCACCACAACGTCCCTCCAGCGGCCACCCCATGAGCCTCCAACCCCAAAGGCCTTGACACAAACTCCCCACAGGCACAGACGTGTAGGGGGAAACCGAATACGAGGTTACCATGAGACCAGAACATTTGGGCTACGCATCAGAGGCCGTTTTTCTTATTATTGCATAATGATCCATAATAACACGGATGATGCAATGATACTTCCTTCGGATGAGACTATAAACCGAGGACCCGCATGCGAACGCACGCAGAACATCTTGCGCACACGTTAAATCCTGTTCCACTTTTCGTAAGAGTAGGCCATTGTGTGCCGGTGGGGACAGATGACATTTACTAAACTGCCTTCACACGGGGACTGGATGTAAAAAAGCACATGAGTGCTTATTCCATTATCCTCGATATAAAAAAAATGCTGCTATTGATGTGCATGTGCTTAAACTTGATGCTTAAACTGACAGATTTGTACTCAACGCTTACTGTCATGATATATTTTGGCGTCATCTGGGGCCGGGAGATACAGACACCTGCAGTGTTGGTCAGGTAACTTGAGCGACACTCTCAACCTTGCATCTGTGAAGTGGATGAAGCTTGATGGTGAGGCCCAGTCTTCCCAATGAGCCCACAGCAAGCCAATCTCAGTATGAGCTGGCCAGAGTCCATAAACTCCATGACTCTTATGGGAATCAAACCCACTACAATCCAGGCTGTAACCAAAGGTGTTCACCACTGCGCCATGGTAGCTACACGCACGCACGCACGCAATCACACACACACACACACACACACACACACACACACACACACACACACACACACACACACACACACACACAAACCTTGTCTGGTATTCCTATTTAGTAGAAACTGTATAAAAAGAAGAGCTATCATATGACACACACTTTGCTAATGACCCTCTACCCCACTCCAAGAGCTATCATATGACACACACTTTGCTAATGACCCTCTACTCCATTCCAAGAGCTATCATATGACACACACTTTGCTAATCACCCTCTACCCCACTCCCACCCCACACACGTAATGTATACGTCACACACGAACGCTTACCCCCCCCCCCCCCCTCACACACAGAAAGAGACAGGGATTAGAACTGACAACACAATGAGTAGACAGTGCAGTCCTGAAGACAGAGCAGCCTCAGTGTCGTTGTTTTCACTTCCTGCTGTCAGCCATGACACCACGGCAGTCTGCTTGCTGCACTTCAGGCAGTGGTTTGTTTTGTGTGTTCACCCCCTGAATCCTGACTCTGTGACATCTGCTGACGTCACCACCGTATGATGTGACCACTGTATGATGTGACCACAGTATGATGTGACCACTGTATGATGTGACCACTGTATGACGTGACCACTGTATGATGTGACCACTGTATGATGTGACCACTGTATGATGTGACCACTGTATGAAGTGATCACTGTATGAAGTGACCACCGTGACCACTGTATGATGTGACCACTGTATGACGTGACCACTGTATGAAGTGACCACTGTATGAT
>CM060341.1:39075179-39077771 GCA_030674155.1 Stramonita haemastoma | reverse complement strand
GGGGGTAGTTGTAGCATTTAATTCCCTTTTCTTCCTCTTTTTGCCTTTGATGTCTGCCCGAAAATGAAGTAGAACAGACAGCAGACAAGCCTATCCTGAACGACTGATCTTTGAAAAAAAGTTTTCAAATAATAACACACTTTTGTTGTTTTGTGATTTACTGATAAATGATATTTGCGCAGGTGCATTAGCTGAGGCAAGAGGGTTCAGAAACATTAAAAAACGAGAAAAATTCAAAATTAGATTTGGTGTGAACGAGGCAAAAACAACACACCTCTTGAAATTTCTCTGTTTTTGAGTTAATAAATTATTTTGAATTTAAATTTGCATATACTAGAATTATCTTTTCTTTGCTTAACTATGAGTATTGACAGCAGCAGCAACAGCAACAGCAGCAGCAGCAACAACATTAGCAGCAGCAGAAACAACATCAACATCTGTAAGTAAGCGCATGTGTATGTCTGTGGGCATGTGCTCAACTGACACACACTGAATGCACCAGTCACACAGTTCTATTGCCCAGTGTTTTTGTTTCTTGAAGTGAAATACACACAAACAGGCAATAAAACAGGAACAGGCTCTGACAAAAGCACTACTACTACTACTACTACTACTATATCAACAAAAATATCAACAATCTCATTGAACCAATACATTCAAAGTCACATTATCCACAATCATGGATGATAACAATAACAATCATCATAATGAACAAGAAATAAAGCATATCATAGCCAGTATTTTCACAGGCAAAATTAATGAAATCCATTAAACTAGGCTTACACTAGAAAGGTGGAGTTTATTTAGGACTATTTTGAATCTATTGGGGGAAGTTATTATCTGCTTATTAGGCTATTCTTAGGGAGGAGGTGGGGGTATTTTTTGTCTATGTACTTTGTTATGCCATTTAATGATTTATTTGGGGATGGGGAGAGGATAGCTCAGTGGTCAAAGCACTTGCTTCCCCCAGCCAAGGTTAAGCACCATTGAGCATGGTTACCAGTTGGATTGGTGACAGTTTGCGCCCTTGGCTTGAGTACAGTCCCCCAGTTAACCAGCAGGAAATTAGTATCTACCTCTTAAGAACAGGGAAAGTACAGCAGCGAGAGAGAGAGGAGATGGGCACCACCCTCAATATACTGGCTCCTGGAGAAGCTGAGGTTTCCAATGCCTTGCTCCCCTACAACTGCCTAGATTATGAGATACCTTTACCTTTATCTTTACTTAATGTTTAGTTCATCATTTGTTAAGTTTGTTTACTGTTTGTGTCGCTGATTGGTAGATATTTTCAGGCACCTACAGCTCTGAAAGACGTTATAGCCAAGTGGTTAAGACCAATGGACTTCAGTCCCATGGGTCCATGAAGTCGTGTGTTAGAATCTCTGCAGTCTGGTGAATTAGGGGTGGCGATTTTTAAGATCTCCCCAGGCAACATAAAATGCAGACCTACCACTGCTTCCTTTTCCTTAGTGTATATTTATTACATTTTCATTGTGTGATCTGCTACGTATTATTGCCTACACTGTACTGCCTACACTGTATGGGATTTTGTTCTGATAAACTCGCTAAAATATGAGAATCAATGTTTTGAGAAAAGAGGAAAACAGAAGTAGGATGGACCATGTTTTTAGCGGACATCATTTTGGGCAGAAAGATCATGAAAACTGATGTTTGTTCTGTTGTGTCAAATAGGTCTACATTACTTAAATAGCAATGAAATATTCTGAATCTGAATAACACACACACAGATCACAACACACACACACACAATCACAACACACACCACACACACACACACACACACACACACACACACACACACACACACACACACACACACACACACACACACACCCATTGAGCACTAGACTTTCACAGCACACACAAATCCAGGGCATTGCATCATTGTCTGGGTGTAGGATAGGCACCCTATTGTGGGTATGTCTTCAGTGCTTTGACAAATGAACGATGGTTACAATCACCTATGTCTTCAGTGCTTTGAAATATGAACAATGGTTACAATCACGTATGTCTTCAGTGCTTTGACATATGAACAATGGCTACAATCACGTATGTCTTCAGTGCTTTGACATTTCAACAATGGCTACAATCACCTATGTCTTCAGTGCTTTGACAAGGGGACAATGGTTACAATCACGTATGTCTTCAGTGCTTTGACATATGAACAATGGCTACAATCGCGTATGTCTTCAGTACTGTGACATATGAACAATGGTTGCAATCACGTATGTCTTCAGTGCTGTGACAAGGGAACAAAGGTTAGAATCACGTATGTCTTCAGTGTTGTGACAAATGAACAATGATTACAATCACAAATGTCTTTAGTGCTGTAACAAATGAACATTGGTTACAATCACGCTGGAAGAATGTGGAGAACCACAAGAAATCAATGGTGTGTGTGTGTGGGGGGGGGGGGGAGGGGGGACCGGTGGGTGTGGATGGTGTGTATGTGTAGGGGGGCAGGGTGTGTCTGTGTATGTGTGAGTGTGGGGGGCGGGTGGGTGTGGATTGTGTGAGGAGGGGGGAGCGTGTGTGTGTGTGTGTGTGTGTGTGTGTGTGTGTGTGTGTGTG
>CM060341.1:39070179-39072679 GCA_030674155.1 Stramonita haemastoma | reverse complement strand
TCGTTCCTCCCGGCACGAAATGGCCTGCACTTCCGAAAGGCGGAACGGGATTATAGGAGTGCACAATATGCTCTGCATACGTTAGCACACAGGACTTTGTTTCATAATCTCACTTGCCGGTGTTTTGGAGGATTGGAGTCAGTGCTGATGTGAACTCCAAGGGAAAAATCACCTGAGCGGGGGCATTGGGGATGGCTCGAACCCGGGCCGTTCGACAACGAGCTCAACGCTCTAACCACTAGGCTATCTTGTCCCCTGAAATAGACAGGTAAGTTTCAGAGAAGATAAGGCAGACGAGAAAAAGGCAGGAAGAAAAAACACTGAAGCAAAAGAAGACAACAACTAGCTAAACACAACAAAGTAACACAAAACAAAGTAAAAAATAAGTACCCCAAACAAAGAAAAAAAGACACAATACACGTTTCTCTTTCCCCGTCTTCATAGTTATCAGTTTGCATGTCGATTTATCTCTCTGCTCATGTGTGTGTGTGTGTGTGTGTGTGTGTGTGTGTGTGTGTGTGTGTGTGTGTGTGTGTGTGTGTGTGTGTGTGTGTGTGTAAGTGTGTGTAAGTGTGTGTGTGTTAGTGTGTGTGAAAGTGTGTCTGTGTGTTAGTGTGTTAGTGTGTGTTTGTGTGTGTGCGCGCGTGCGTGCGTGCGTGCGTGTGTGTGTGTGTGTCTTTGCATTCTAGTGTGCATGTGTGTGTGTTGTGTTGTGGTGTGTGTGTGTGTGTGTGGCGCGCGCGCGCGTGTGTGTGTGTGTTGCGCTGTGTTATGTTGAGTGTGCGTGTTTGCGCGCGGTGCGCCATGTGTGTGTGTGTGTGTGTGTGACGTGTATGTGTGTATGTATATAATGTGTGTGTTGTCTTTTGTTATTTGTGCTTACGTGTGAAAGAAAGGCCCAGTGGTCAGCCCGATACTAGCAGAATTCCATCAGTTTGAACTGAGCAATCTAGGACAACAGATCAAAGAATGCTCCTGTGAAATAGGGGTTCTGCATTATGTGTGATAATCATGGTGTGTATATAAAATGTAAAAATCAGAGACAACATGTCAAAGAACCCTCCTATGAAATAGGGGTTCTATATTAACCGGGATATGGTGTGTATACGAATTGTATATATTTGTGACAAACATAAGAAATCCAAATACGAGACCCTTTTTTGAAAGCCTGCATAAAATAGGGCTAAGGTGAAGCATGAGACAAACTTCCATTTCTCTGTCTTAATCTTGGCTTTTATATACTTTCTAGTATTTCTCATGTTTATTTTTGTGGGTGTGATCATTTTGATATTTGACATTTTGTCGTTAATGTTTTGTGGTGATTATTTGAACTTTTGAAAAAAATGTTCTAACACTTGCAGTGAAATTATTTGCCGCAAACAAGCTGTATTCGTGTACACCTTTGAAGAATTGTTGATTTTATTATTTTTTTGTAAAACATTCAGCAGCTGTTTTTGTATGGAGCAGATTTTGCTACACCTCACTACACAGTGTGATCAGCAATGCAAATAAGAAGGCTCTGCATGCTGCCGCTCCCGCTTTTCTTGAGGCGGTAGAAAAGCTCACCCTGTGAAAGGCAATACCAGTGGGGTGCAGTTGGCACTGCTGTCGTCAGTGTCCTAGTAACTCTTCTTCAAAATTATTGAAGTGAGGAAAATGTCTGTAGCTCTCGCACAGATTCACAAAGAGCCGTTGAATATGGACTGAATGAGCTTTGAAAGGGGGAAGAGCTGTGATTGTACGTAGATATTACAACACACACACACACACACACACACACACACACACACACACACACACACACACACACACACACACACACACACACACACACACATACAACACACAGACACACAGACACACAGACACACACAGACACAGACACAGACACACACACACAGACACACACACACACACACACACACACACTCACACACACAGACACAGACACAGACACAGACACACACACACACACACACACACACACACACACACACACACACACACACACACACACAGAGGGAGGGAGGACACAGTGTAATTATGAGTAGACAGTGCAGTCCTGAAGACAGAGCAGCCTCAGTGTCGCTGTCTTCACTTCCTGCTGTCAGCCATGACACCACGGCAGTCTGCTTGCTGCACTTCAGGCAGTGGTTTGTTTTGTGTGTTCACCCCCTGAATCCTGACTCTGTGACACCTGCTGACCACTGTATGGAAATGACCACTGTATGATGTGACCACTGTATGAAGTGACCACCTCTCCTCACAGGTGGCTCTGCTATCCTGTTGGCCAGTAAGGTCAGTGTTGTTTATCTGTCATCAAATGGAGTGTACCAGTTCCTAAATAATCTGAACTGTTACCATGTGAAGGGTACCTGTCACTAAATACACACTGATCTGTCACCCAATGACAGGTATGTGTCATTAAATACAAACTGATCTATCATCCAATGAACGGTACCTGTCACTAGATACACACTGATCTGTCACCATCCCTCAT
>CM060341.1:39052679-39065179 GCA_030674155.1 Stramonita haemastoma | reverse complement strand
TAGACTTACACTTGATTCATTCATGTCTGGTAGTCCTTTTAACTGGTATGCATCGTGATATAGAATGTCAAACTGGTCCCAGCAAGTTTTCTTTAGAAGACAGCATTCCTCCTGTAGAGACAGCATTGCTCTTTCGGGACAGCATTCCTCTTGCAGGGACAGCATTCCTCTTGTAGGGACAGCATTCCTCTTGTAGGGACAGCATTTCTCTTTAAGGACAGCATTCCTCTTGTAGGGACAGCATTCCTCTTGTAGGGACAGCATTCCTCTTGTAGGGACAGCATTCCTCTTTAAGGACAGCATTCCTCTTGTAGGGACAGCATTCCTCTTGTAGGGACAGCATTCCTCTTTAAGGACAGCATTCCTCTTTAAGGACAGCATTCCTCTTTAAGGACAGCATTCCTCTTGTAAGGACAGCATTCCTCTTGTAGGGACAGCATTCCTCTTGTAGGGACAGCATTCCTCTTTAAGGACAGCATTCCTCTTTAAGGACAGCATTCCTCTTTAAGGACAGCATTCCTCTTTAAGGACAGCATTCCTCTTGTAGGGACAGCATTCCTCTTTAAGGACAGCAATCGTCTTGTAGGGACAGCATTCCTCTTGTAGGGACAGCATTCATCTTTAAGGACAGCAATCCTCTTGTAGGGACAGCATTCCTCTTGTGGGGACAGCATTCCTCTTGTGGGGACAGCGGAGTTTATATTTGATAGAACTTTGATTGTTCTTTGCCCCCTTTTTAGCTGTACAATCTGCCCATTCGTTTCCCCAATGACCACAATGGGATGGAGCCCAGCAGAATTGTACACATGAGCGAAGCTTAGATTAAAAAATGAACTAAGTGATTAATTTCAGTCATAATCTTTCCTTTCATACGATTATTAAAAGACTCTAAAAGACTGTAGAGCATACTTGGAATCAACATAGAGTAATACTTGTAAACATGTAGATGGAAAATTCAGCGATTGATTCCAAACCATAACAATAGCAACAAGTTCAGCTGAGAAAAAAGAAAAAAAAATTACAATGCAGACTTACAGACTTTTCAATATCCAGAGCTGGATTTATAAACACACCATTACAAGCAATAAAAAAAATCAGTAAAGCCAAAAAATATATATACATATTTTATGAGTATATAAGCTTGTATATGCACGCCTATATGCATTGACTACATTCATAACGGTGGCAATCAGTTAAGTAATTCAGAGAAGTGGTAAAGAATGTATACATGTGTATAAGTTTGTACACGTGTGTGTGTTATAGTGTGTGAGCGAACGGATAGCCTAGTGGTCAGAACATTGCGCTGGCAATTTGACGACCCGGGTTGATTCCGGTCGAGGAGATTTTTCTCCTAGAGTTAACACCAGTGCTGACTCCACTCTTCCCAAAAAAACTTCGGATGAGACCATAAACCGAGGCCCCGTGTGCAAACGTACACAGAACATCTTGCGCACACGTTAAATCCTGTTCCGCTTTTCGTAAGAGTAGGCCATCGTGTGCCGGTGGGAACAGATAACATTTACAAAATGCATACACACGGGGACTCGATGTAAAAAAGCACGAGAGTGCTTATTCCATTATCCTCGATACAAAAAAATCAATCAATCAATCAATCAATCAGTCAATCAATATATATATATATATATCTCTCTCTCTTTGTGTGTGTGTGTGTGTGTGTGTGTGTGTGTGTGTGTGTGTGTGTGTGTGTGTGTGTGTGTGTGTGTGTGTGTGTGTGTGTGCGTGTGTATGATTGTTAAGTTGAGCCTTCAATAGCTAGCTCTGCTTAATTGTTTTACGTGTTTCCAGAGTGCCTGTGCGTCTATTTTTTTTGTTTGTCGGAAATTTCTTGAGCGCCTTCTGCTTCTGTTTTTATACAACTCTTCATACAGTGTGTGGGGACTTTCTTTTCATTTGGTTTACTTTTCTTCAAGTGAGTGGTGCCGTCATTTTAACGTTACATTCATCATGTCCTTCAGTCAGTCTTCTGGGTCCTCCAGTTCCCAAGGAAATGTCGACTCCCTTATTGGCAAGCTGGGTGTTGATGTCAGGGGGGAGATAGAGGACAACGTTCTGTGTAGAATGAATAGAGGAAAAGGAGGCAAAGGGAAGGGGAACAAAAAGGCCCCCAAAATGAGGCAAGTGATTATGATGTCATAGCAGCTTGCGTCACAGAAATTCTTGTTCCTCTCCTTGCTGCCACTATACAGAAAACCTTCGCTTCTGCTCTTAAAGAAAGTTTATCTCCAGTGATCACAGAAGTGGTCAAACAGAACGACCAGAAAGTGGAAGTGCTGCAGCGTCAAAATCTGCTGCTGCATTACAAAATTGACCAGCAAGAGCAGTACAACAGGAGAGAGGCTATCAAAATTGTTGGTCTTCCTGAAACAGTAAATGAAAACACGGAAGAAACAGTACAGGTCTTCAGTGCAGCTGGCTGTGATGTAAAACCACAAGATATCTCTGCTGTGCACAGAACAGGCCCCCACAAAAAACCCAGGGAGGCAACAACAGCCACAACAATGACTCCAGCTCTTCAAAATCCAGAGCTGTCATTGTGAAATTCAACTCCAGGAAAACTAAAGCGTCCACAATGGCAAAGAGGAGTCAGCTGAGGACATCCACATCGTTCCAACGAGTTTATCTAAATGATGACCTGACTCCTCTCCGGAGCAGAATGTTACATTTGGCCAAGAGGAGCGACAAGGTTGACCGTGTGTCCGCCACCCCTGAGGGACAAATCCGTTGTGTTCTCAAGAAAACGCCAGGACAGAGCTCCACTGACCCCAAAGTGGTGCTCTTGGACACACCGGATGACCTTTTCCATTTGGGGATGGACAAGGTGGACTTCCCAGTCCTTGGCCTGCAGCAGTTTTCCTTGTAGGATTTCACTGGAGGCCACCAACAGCGTACCTCTACACCACCACTTAGTTCCAGTAGTTCAGTATGTAATTTAACTTTCTTATTTCTTAATGTTTGTGATCTAAGAAGCAGACTTAAATGCCAAGAGTTTGTCGATTATGTTAAAAGGTTTGATTTTCTTCTTCTTGCTGAAACAAAAACAGATAATCAAGACCATTCTTTCATTGAAGAATTCTTCAAGGACTTTGGATATACTATTTGTTTAAACAGTCGTAAAAATCTGTCGTACCTACGTTCAGGAGGCATTGCTGTAGCTTTTAAAGAACGTTTTGCTGGCTGTGTTCGTGTGTTTCCTAGTGATTACAATGCTTCTTTGTAGTTTCTGCTTAAGAAATGCATTACTGGATGTACAAAGGACGTATTGGTTGGAACAATATATATACCACCTGAAGGGTCTGTATACAGCAGTGTTGATCTATTTGATGAAGTTGAATCAAACATTATGCGTTTTCAAAATAAGTTTAACTGTGACATTCTTCTAGCAGGTGATTTCAATGCATATACGAAAACATTAAGTGATTCCCTTAATCTTGGTCAGTGTGATGATGATAATCCTATAAATATTTTAGAATCTGAATATGTGGAAAACTATATGGTCAATGTACAAAGACAGTCTCAAGACTCACACAGACCAAACAATTATGGCTACAGGCTTATAGATTTATGTAAGTCGTAGTCATTGTGTATTCTAAATGGTGGATGTGGGGAGGATACTGGTGTTGGTCTTTGTACAAGTAATGGTTGCACTACAGTTGATTATTTTATTAGTTCACATTGTCTTTTATCTCAAATTTCAGATTTTGCTGTTCAACCCTTTGATGCAGTGTTGTCAGATGTTCATTGCCCTTTGTTAATGACATTGAAAGTTGATAATGTTGATTGTGGTTTTACTGCGAAGATACCTAAATATCAAAATGATAATTCTGTCTATAAAGAGTACACTGTTATAAAAGAATGGGATAACGATAAGTCTGAACAGTTTATAGAAAACGTGTCGGCTAATATTGTATCACAGTTGAATGGCTGGCCACCAGCTGATGACCTTGACGTCATTAATAAATACGTCAAGGATGCGCTACTTTCTTCTGCCAAGGAAACGTTTAGAACGCTAACTCGCAATTCTTTTAGGTCAAATAAGAAAAGGCAACATCAGTCATGGTTTAATGAAGCATGCAAAAAGAAACGTGCAGACTACTTTAGATCTAAACACAAACTTAAAACAAATGACTCTGCAATCAATCGTCTAGAGTTCATGATTAAAAGCCAAGCATATTTATAAATACACACTACGAAGAGCAGAAAGAGTTGCATGCAAGAAATGGCACGTCGAATTCTTCTTCTTCTTCTTCTTTTCTCATAACCGGGATGGTCCTGGAGGAGACATGAGAGATGATTCTGCAGCCAGCCATCACCATCCAGTCCTGTCCTCCGCCTTCCGAATGAGTGTTGGACTGTCCAGGTGGGTCCACTCCGTGATGTTATCCATCCAGCTTTTGGTTTGTCTGCCTCAGCGTCTGCCACCTTCTAGCGCTCCTTGTAGGACTGTCTTGGGGAGGGTGTTGTGGCGTGTGACATGGCCGAACCATGCCAGCTTCCTTTTCTTGACAGTGGCTAGTAGGGGTTCCTTAGGGCCAGCCATCAGTGCGACTTGACTTGCACAAAGGTGTTTGTTTTCCTATCCTCCCAGGAAATTCCAATTACATCGAATTACGTAGATTAAAACATTATGAATCTAAAAAAAAATTGGAAAAAGATCAAAAGAAGAAAGAAAGCAGCTACTCCAGTTTGTATGAAAGACTTTTTTGATCACTTTAGTTCTCTTAGTGGTGGGTCAGAAGTGCCAGAAGAAATAAACTGTACTGTGCCTATTAATGCCCAGTTAGATTATGATTTATCTGCATTGAATGCTTCTATTACTGAAGAAGAAGTTATCAAAGCTGTTAGTCATCTTAAGACAGGCAAAGCAGCAGGAATAGATATGATACGTAATGAATATATCATCAATAGTATTCCAATGTTAACATCAGTCTATTGTGCTTTATTTAACACGGTTCTGGATGAAAGTGCTGTGCCAGAAGAATGGGTAGTGGGTTTGATAACACCATTGTATAAAGGAAAGGGAGACCAGTCTGATTGTAACAATTATAGGGGAATAACATTACTAAGTTGTCTGGGGAAATTATTTACGAGTATTATTAAGAGCAGGTTGAACAGTTTTATAGAAACTAATAAATTATTGCTAGAAAATCAAGCAAGCTTTAGACAAGGCCGTTCGACTTTAGATCACGCTTTTGTATTAAAAACATTAGTTGATATTTATCGCAAAAAGAAAAGAAAACTTTTTTGTGGTTTTATTGGCTTTACAAAGGCTTTTGATTCCGTTTGGTGAGAAGGGTTATGGTACAAATTATTGTTGCATGGAATTCAAGGTAAAGTTTTTCGAGTCATTGTCAACATGTATGATAAAATTAAGTCTTGTGTTTTTCTTAATGGTGAAATGTCTGATTACTTCCGCTGTTGTATGGGTGTCAGACAAGGAGAAAATGTATCTCCTGTTCTCTTTTCATTATATCTGGACGATTTAGAAAGTTATCTCATTAAAAATAATTGTAATTATTTAAATATTGAAATAGCTGATGTCAAACTATGCAATTACCTGAAGTTGTTAGTTCTTTTGTACGCAGATGACAGCTTTTACTAGCAGACTCTGCAGACAATCTCCAGAAAGCTCTTAACACTTTTTGTAGATACTGCCAGGAGTGAAAATTGGATGTTAACATTGATAAAACAAAAATAATTATATTCAATGCAAAGAAAAGCCAGAAAATGCAATTTAGATTTGGAAGCAAATATATCAGTATTGTTGATTCCTATAAATACCTAGGGAAATTTTTTAGTCAAAACAGTAAATTTTGCAAAGGTAAGAAAACAATATATGAGCAAGCACAAAAAGCAATATTTTCTTTGATGCAGATGAGCAGAAATCAGAATATTCCAGTTGATGTTGTCATCAATCTTTATCAAACAATGGTTATTCCAGTATTGTTATATGGCTGTGAAATTTGGGGTTATGAAAATATTGCTATTTTTGAAAAATTGCAATTTAAGTTTCTGAAACACCTCTTCAGACTTACAAGGAGCACAATGACTAATCTGATATATGGTGAAACTGGAATATACCCCCTGTCTGTTCTGATTGGTGCAAGGTTAATTAAAATTTGGTCTAATATTATTACTGACAATTCTGACAAATCTTCTTCAAAATTATATCATATATTGTATGATTTATATACAAAGAGTGTGTATTGCACAGAATGGATTTAAAAAGTTAATAAAAATTTTAATAGAAACAGGGTTTGACTGTGTATGGGAAACACAGACTTTTGTAAACAAAGATAGTTTATGCCCTAATGTCATTAAGGCTTTAAAGGATAATTTTGTAAAGTCATGGTCAGAAGAACTGCAAAAAAGTAATAAATGTATATTTTATCGCAATTACAAAAAAGATTTTAAGAGGGAAAAGTACATTGGTGAGTTGCCATATAACAATGTAATTTCAATATTTAAATTCAGGTGTATCAACGATTCTTTGCAGATTGAAACAGGGCGGGTCAACGGCATTCCGCACGAAAATCGTCTTTGTAAACAATGTAACATGAAAACGATAGGAGATGAGTTTCTTTTCATAATGGAATGTCCAAAGTTTTCTGAGCTTTGGTAGAATGTCCTACCTCATGAATATTTGTATCCAAGATCCATGTTCACATTTAATAATTTGTTCTCTTCTGATAAAAATATGTTTTTAAAACTTAAGAGTAAAATTGCATGACATTAATGAAAAGGTTGACAATATTTTTATTTCTGTGAAAAATTCTGTGTATTAACGTATTCTATTAATGCAAATTATATATGTTACAGTTGATTTTGTTTGAAATCCTCCATGCCCCAAGAGGGGTCAAAGGCGAATTAAATATTGAATCTTGTGTGTATGAACGGTTCTTTTAATGCATATTATATATTTTACAGTTGATTTTGTTTTCTGAAATCCTCCATGCCCCAAGAGGGGTCAAAGGCGAATTAAATCTTAAAATCTTGTGTGTGTGTGTGTGTGTGTGTGTGTGTGTGTGTGTGTGTGTGTGTGTGTGTGTGTGTCTGTGTGTGTGTGTGTGTGTGTGTGTGTGTGTGTGCATGTGTGTGTGTGTGTGTGTGTGTGTTTATTCCTGTGGTGTCAGGTTGTGGTGAGTTGTGTGTGTGTACACATCTAAGAGGTAGGCCCAGTAGTAAACCTGAAAATAAATAGATATAGCCACTCCAAACTGATCGTATCACCATGTAAACAATTGCTAACTCCCACCCCCCTCCTTGTAAAAAAGCAGAATAAGAAAAGGGGGTCTTGCATTGGCCTCGACATGACATGTCCTACAAGTAATAACTGCAGGCATTTAACATCCCTGCACCTCTAAATCTTTTTTTTTAAGTGTTACTTAGCACACTGCACATATCAATTATTAACGAAAGACCAATAGCTCTCTCTCTCTCTCTCTAACTTGTCTTAAAAAGGGTTGTGTATAGTGTTTGTCATACTATGTTAACTGGTCTGTTTAGATAAGGATTTAACCTGAAGATGTTCTCTCTCTCTCTCTCTCTCTCTCTCTCTCTCCTCTCTCTCTCTCTCTCTCTCTCTCTCTCTCTCTCTCTCTCTCTCTCTCTCTCTCTCTCCTCTCTCTCTCTCTTTATATAATCTGTAAGTTGGAATGTATGAGATCGAGTTTTGCCTGAAATGAATTCTTTTGACAGGTATTGACTTGATATGTTTCATTGATAATATCGTTTTAAAGAAGAGTTTTGTATGAGTGTTTTGTCAGACTTTGTTGATCAGTATATTTTACTGATGATGTAACACATAAGATGCACTCTCTCTCTCTCTCTCTCTCTCTCTCTCTCTCTCTCTCTCTCTCTCTCTCTCTCTCTCTCTCTCAAGTAGGCCAAGCCTCTCCTACTCTGGTAGTATGCTCTGGAACATGCTACTATTGAACTTGAAGTGCTCCCAAAGGAGAGAGGTCTTCAAAAGACATATTCAAATCCACTTTAATTCCAAAAGACTCTAACCCTACCCCTCAACCACGCCCCTCCCCCCCCCCCAAAAAAAAAGGATAAAAAGATAAAGATAAACATCTAAGTCAATGCCCCCTAATCCATTGCCATTCTAACGTTCAACATTCTTATTAGATCTGAGACATCAACTGTAGCCGATATGGAACCACAGTATTGCATGATTCTAAATAATCTCGTATTAAGCATATTGACATATCTCTAACCTTCACAGAGTGCCTGGATGACTACTTAGGTAGTTCATTTGGATTCATCTATCAGCATAACTAGGTGGCAAAGAAAGTTCTATCTAAAGATTGTTTAAAAATGTGTTTGATTTAACTATTGGGTGATATCTCTGGTATCTTTTACAATATCAGTGTTATGCATTGTATCAAAATGAATGTTGCAATATATGCATATCCTCATAAACAGTTTTGTGTATATCTATACCTTGCTAGTAGACCTTTTCTCCAGTCTTGCATTATGTAGCACTATGATATTCAAATTCAACATACTGATTTATGTATCTGTCTCTCTGTCTTTCCATCCCTCAGACTACCTATTTTCCTTTTCAATGGTACCAAACACTGTTACAATGTAATTATATCATTGTCAACAGTTTAAGTTTACTTATACATTGTGAGGCTGTGTGACACTGCTGTTGAACGCCCCAAGGATCGGGCCCATCCATCCGACTTCAGTATGAATCCCTATATATATGGTTTCCATACTAAATGTAGTTTTGATGCGTGTTCTAACTCAATTTTTGTTTATTCTGCTTTTATTCCATCATTGTTGATGACGATTATTGATATGTGTTTATGGTCTAATCTAAATAGAATATGATATAATTAGTTGGTTTTATATCTATATATTACCTTTAAATATGTTGTTCTTGTCTTTTCTAATATATATTTCTCTTAGTTGTTGCTATTGTTTGGGCTTTTATTTTTCAATGTGTGTTATTCTTAAAGCAATCAATTTGCATATATCAATGAAATTCTTGAGCATGAATGTGTGTGTGTGCGCACGCATGCGCGCGTGAATGTATGTTTATATGTGTGTATGCTGAATAAGTTGAATGTATGAGGTCGTGTTTTGCCTGACATGAATTTTTAGTGTCTCTAAGTAAGATGGAATGTATGAGATCGTGTTTTGCCTGAAAAGAATTCTTTTGACAAACACTGACTTGATATGTTTAATTGATAATTTGTCTTAAAAAAAAGGGTTGTGTGTTGTGTTTGGTCATACTATGTTCACTGGTCTGTTTAGATATGGATTTAACTTGAAGATGCTCTCTCTCTCTCTCTCTCTCTCCTCTCTCTCTCTCTCTCTCTCTCTCTCTCTCTCTCTCTCTCTCTCTCTCTCTCTCCTCTCTCTCTCTTATCAGTGATTTGCCCAACAGCAGAGTGATGTGGTAATCAGCACCCTTGTGACATTTATCACCAAGTCACCCACAGAAGTGTGTAAGAACACACTTTTTTTTTCTCTCCTTTATTTGCCAATATTGTTGTTAGTTCAATTGGACATATACGGTGTGTGATTGTGTCTTTTGAGTAACTATTGAAATCATTTGTTTGTGTCTTTTGAGTAACTATTGAAATCATTCTTCTTCTTTCCATACATTTCATCATTCCTCCAGTGCCCTACTCCCATCCCCATTATTCACCCTTTATAAAGTTTGTATTTTTTGAGTAACTATTGAAATTATTCATTTTTTTCCCTTACATTTCATCATTCCCCCAGTGCCCTACTCCCATCCCCATTATTCACCCTTTATAAAGTTTGTATCTTTTGAGTAACTATTGAAATCATTCTTTTTTTTTCTCTTCTTACATTTCATCATTCCCCCAGTGCCCTACTCCCATCCCCATTATTCACCCTATATAAAATTGATTCTTACCTTGTCTTTTGCCACACATCATTGTTAGTTCCATTGGTTATACAGCTATATACACTGTATGAGTATCCTTAAGTAACTTAGAAATCAGCTTTTTTCTCTTCTTCTTACATTTCACCCTTCCCCCTACCGAGTGCCCACTTCCCCTTATTCCTATTTATCCCTAATTAATCTTCACCTTTTCCGGTTTGTAGACACATTATCACATTTCCAACAAAAATCAACACAAACAGATGCATTCAAGACACAACACGTGGCCCTCGAAGGAAGGCCTACGAATTTGCCAATTAAATATAAATCATGCAATTAATAAAATTGAAGACATATCAACACTTATTAGAAACCATGGCAAACCATTTCACATACTAGGGCTATCTAAATCAAGACTTTCGAAACAAATAGTAGACAGTGATTTATATATCCCAGGATATAAAATAATACGAAAGGATCCACAAAAGCAAAAAGAAACAGGAATCCTCATATACATTAGTGAATCTATAACCTTCAAGCGTCTCATCCATCTAGAACATTATGATGTAGAATCTGTCTGGCTTGAAGTCTCCATGAAAGGTCCACCACCTATAGCAGTGGGATTCTGCTATAGGAATCCAGCAGAAAGAAAAAATTGGATAGACAAGTTTGATGCAATGATGAACGTAGTCCTATTAGAATCCAGGGAAGTGATACTCCTAGGTGATTTTAATATTGATGTAACAAAAGTAAATAATGCATGGACGCAAATTACTAATTCATTCAACCTTCACCAACTAGTTAGTTTACCCACAAGAGTTACGCCAAATTCAAGCACAATAATTGACCACATCTACGTATCAAATCCTAAAAACATCATAGAAACATGTGTCCCTGTCTATAACTGCAGCGATCACTACCCTGTCTGTACCACTTGGTCAAATAAAAGAACAAAAATTCCCAAACCTGGCCATAAAACCTTAACATATTGTTCTTTTGCAAAATTCAATGAACAGCCTTTCCTTTTCGAACTAAGTAACTCTATGCTCTCAGAAACATTCAACATTACTGATCCAGACTTGGCTATCGATTTTTGGATAAAAACTTTCACTGAAATTTACAATAAACATGCTCCACTATAAAACATAAGGGTCAAACATGCCCCCAAACCGCCTTCGCTTACAAAAGAACTAGAAGAGGCATGCTATCTTAGAGATCTCTTAAAAAAACATAACTATCATGAAGAGTCAAAAAGATTAAGAAACGCCATAATCTCACAGAAAAAAAGAAATATTTCCAAGATTTACTATCTTCAAAACAAAACAAAAAAATTATTTGGAAGGCCATAAATCAAATAACGAACAAACAATCATCTTCCAAATCAAATGTAATCAAAGATGTTACTGCTGAACAACTCAACAATCACTTCATAAACGTTTCTACTAATATTGTTAGCAATGATGATTCAAAATCCAATAACCTAAACACACTAAAACACTACTGCCAAGAAAAGCATATTCCCTCAAAACTCCACATGCCATTTATTTCTATTTTTTAGGTCTATAGTTATCTGATTCACCTCAAACAATCCAGGACAAGAGGCCTCGACGGAATAGACAGCAGAATTCTAAAACTGTCAGCTCCAGTTATCACTGAGACTCTAACATATATATATATATATATATATATATATATATATATATATATATATATATATATATATATATATATATATATATATATAAAACACATCAATGTCTTAAAAAGAACTATTTCCCCAATGCCTTCAAAACTTCTAAAGTGATCCCCATCTACAAATCTGGTGACATTTCAGATCCTTCAAACTATAGGCCAATCTCCATTATATCCCTCCTTTCAAAACCCCTGGAAAAACATATAAATAAACACTTAGTCCATCATATAGACACTAACAACCTACTACACCCTAATCAGTCAGGATTCAGACAAAATCACTCGTGCCTTACTGCAATGACTAGTCTCATAGACAATTGGCTATCAAACATTGATGAAAATAAATTTTGTGGAGTATTATATGTAGATTTCAAAAAAGCATTTGAAACAATTGACCACACACTTCTCATTAGAAAGCTAGACCTGTATAATCTATCATCAAATAGTCTAGAACTACTTGCTTCTTAACTTAAAAGCAGACAACAGTGTGTCTCAACAACTACATCCACATCCAATCTAAAACCCATTCATTATGGAGTACCACAGGGATCAATACTAGGACCAATTCTCTTTTCATTATACATAAATGACCTTCCTCTACATATCAAATCCAAATGTGAACTATTTGCTGATGACACAACCATACATACGAGCCATAACGACATTGACTCTCTTGCAACTACATTACAACAAAGCTGTAATGATCTTGTCAAATGGACAGAACTGAACCAAATGTCTATTCACCCCCAAAAAACAAAATGCATGCTGATTACCACCAGACAAAAGCGACAAAATTTACCTTATAAACAGTTTCCAATCCATATAAGAAAGGAAGCAATCGAACAAACCTCTCATCACAAAGTTCTAGGAATAACAATTGATGAAAACCTCAGCTGGCTCTACCACATATCTCATCTATGCAAGT
>CM060341.1:39010179-39050179 GCA_030674155.1 Stramonita haemastoma | reverse complement strand
ATTTGTCAGAGCATGAAAAATGGTTTTATGGAAACGATGAAGTCAAAATAGTTAATACTTATAAATATTTAGGGATGGCATTTTCAACAAGACTTAGTCTCAGTTTTGCATGGCAAGAATCATGTAGGAAGGGGAAAAAAGGTGTGATAGAAATTCTGAAAACACTACGAAAGCTTAACTCAATAGACTGTTCTTTATTCTGGAAGTTATTTGACACTCAAATAGAACCTTTGTTAACTTATGCCTCGGAAATATGGGGATTATATGTAAATCCACACATGGAGAAAGTACATACATTTGCTATAAAACGTTTTTTGAATGTACCTATTCACTCGTCTAATACTGTACTGTATGGGGAGACTGGAAGATATCCCCTGTATATAAGAACTTTTGTAAAGTGTATTAAATATTGGCTAAAATTGTTGAAACTTCCACAGACACGTTTATGTAGACAGGCATATGATATGATGATTATACAAATGGAGTTAGGCAAAGACAACTGGGTATATCAAATCAAAAAAGTATTATCAGAACATGGTTTTGGGATTGTGTGGCTGTCTCAGGAAGTCGGTAATGAGCGCCAGTTTCTCTCTGAATTCAAAGACAGGCTCATTTGTTCCTTCAAACAAAACTGGCACTCCGACATGGAGAGTAAAAGTAAATATAGCTGGTTTTTTTCGTTTAAATGTGTTTTCCAGACAGAAAAATATTTGAAATTGATTACCGATAAATGGCACAGACTTAATTATGCTAGATTCAGACTAAGAACACTGGGGTTTAATGCAAACAAGAGATGGTTCCAGCCTGAGACATCTACGCAATCACCGTGTCCACTATGTGGACACGGTGTTGATGATGAAATCCACTTTTTATTTCAATGTAACGCATTCGAAATTTTACGTAACAAACATGATTTCTTAACTGTACGTACACAAGTAAGTTCAGACATAGTTTCTATTCTGTCGTCCGATAATGAACATGTTGTTAAATCTCTAGCGAAGTATATTGCAGAAGCACAGAAAATAAGACGAAGCCAAGTGGGTACCAATTGTATTAATATGACAGGACAAAATTAATTAATATCAAGAAGAATATGTGTTTCAAGCCAGATGTTACAGGTTGTTGTTATATTTTGAATCATGAAATTTAAAAGGATGGCCGATTCCGAACCAGTATCTATTTTTTTGTTTGCTTATATTGTTGTTGTTGTTGTTGTTTTCTTTGTATTTGATTTGCAATGGGAATGACGCCAATACTTGTGTGTTAGAAATGAGAGTGTCCTTTTTTTTCCAGTAAACTTAGTTGTATTGTTCACTTAAGTCACTTTTTATGTAACGTTTCCATCACGGATATTTGTGTTACCTCCCTTGTGAAAAGGCCGAGATTGGCAATGACAATAAATTGTTAAAGCGTAAAGCGTTAAAAGCGTCTCTCTCTGTCTCTCTCTCTCTGTCTCTCTCTCTCTGTCTCTCTCTCTCTGTCTCTCTCTGTCTCTCTGTCTCTCTCTCTTTCTCTCTCTCTTAAAATCCTACTTAGAATGTAGTAGATGTTCATTTTTATGACTATATAAGAATTAGAGAATTGTGTTACATTTGCTAATGCTCTCTCTCTCTCTCTCTCTCTCTCTCTCTCTCTCTCTCTCTCTCTCTCTCTCTCTTCTCTCTCTCTCTCTCTCTCTCTCTCTCTTCTCTCTTAAAATCCTACTTAGAATGTAGTAGATGTTCATTTTTATGACTATATAAGAATTAGAGAATTGTGTTATACTAGCTAGTCTCTCTCTCTCTCTCTCTCTCTCTCTCTCTCTCTCTCTCTCTCTCTCTCTCTCTCTCTCTCTCTCTCTCTCTCTCTCTCTCTCTCTCTCTCTGCCTATTCTTTTGAAACATCTAGGATGTTTTATGTAACTTTTTTTTATCTTTCTTTTCTTCTTTTTCTTATTTCATTTTATTTTAATTATATTTTTATTGGTAGTATCTCTACCCCCCCCCCCCCCTCCAATAAGGATATTAGTTAAATTCCCCTCCTTTTTATCCAAATGTATGATTTATATCACATGTATAACTTTGGCAGATGGTGGTGGATTGATGTTTTCAGTTGTTTATTTCATCTTGTTCTCTTGTTTGCTCTTTACCTGTTCTTCCATAATCAAAATCTTTTTATTGTGACTTCTGATTTTTGTCTTCTGATCGAGTGCATTTTTATTACCTTATCATATATAGTGTCCTTATTCTTGTGTGTTGTTTGGCATTGCGTAAAGTTTTATTGTTTAGTATCTTTTCAACTTGATGTATCCCTGAAAAGGGCGGGGACTGGATGTAAAAAAGCACACGAGTGCTTATCTATTATCCTCGAATAAAAGACTTTGTCTTGCCTTGCCTTGCCTTGCCTTGCCTTGCCTTGCCTTCTCTCTCTCTCTCTCTCCTCTCCTCTCTCTCTCTCTCTCTCTCTCTCTCTCTCTCCTCTCTCTCTCTCTCTCTCTCTCTCTCTGCCTATTCTTTTGAAACATCTAGGATGTTTATGTAACTTTTTTTTTCTTCTTTCTTTTTATCTTATTTTATTTTATTTTTAGTTTTTCTTGGTAGTATCTCTCCCCCCCCCCCTCCAATAAAGATATTAGTTAAATTCCCCCCCCCCCCTTTTTTTAATTTTTATCCAAATGTATGATTTATATCACATGTATAATCTTTGACAGATGGTGGTGGATTGATGTTTTCAGTTGCTTATTTCATCTTGTTCTCTTGTTTGCTCCTTACCTGTTAACACTTTTCTTTCCTTCCATAATCAAAATCTTTTTATTGTGACTTCTGATTTTGTCTTCTGAACGAGTGCAGTTTTATTACCTGACCATATATAGTGTCTTTATTGTTGTGTGTTGTTTGGTACTGCGTAAAGTCTTTATTGTTTAGTATCTTTTCAACTTGATGTATCCCTGAAAAGGGCGGGGACTGGATGTAAAAAAGCACACGAGTGCTTATCTATTATCCTCGAATAAAATACTTGCTTGCCTTGCCTTGCCTTGCCTTCCTTCTCCCCTCTCTCTCTCTCCTCTCCTCTCTCTCTCTCTCTCTCTCTCTCTCTCTCTCTCTCTCTCCTCTCTCTCTCTCTCCTCTCTCTCTCCTCTCTCTCTTATTTTTATACATACTCTATATTACTCTGTAACGTAAAATGTATTGGATCGAATTTTGCCTGAAATGATTTCTTTTGACAGATATTGGCTTGATATGTTTCATTGATGATATCGTTTTAAAGAAGAGTTTTGTATGAGTGTTTTGTCATACTTTTTTGATCGGTCTATTTTGCTGATGATGTAACACATAAGATGCACTCTCTCTCACGTTAAATCCTGTTCCGCTTTTCGTAAGAGTAGGCCATCGTGTGCCGGTGGGAACAGATGACATTTACAAAACTGCATACACACGGGGACTGGATGTAAAAAGCACAAGAGCGCTTATCCCATTATCCTCAATATAAAAGAATAAATCAAATCTCTCTCTCTCTCTCTCTCTCTCTCTCTCTCTCTCTCTCTCTCTCTCTCTCTCTCTCTCTCTCTCTCTCTCTCTCTCTTCCTCTCTCATACATTCCATCTCCCTGTCTATTTTCCACTTTCATATGTTATATCCTAAACCTATCATTAGATAGGAAAGTTTTTGATTATGAAATGTTACGCATTTTTGAACACTTTAAACTCATGTTCTAGAGCTCGACTTAAACAATGACATTTTGGGGCGTAACACCATAATGTTGTTGATCAAATGTTTGCTTGGTGTTAGTTTTTTTTTTACTGCAGCGTTTTGGGTTGTTTTTTGTGTTTTTTGTGGGGCTTTTTTGGGGTGGTAGGGGTCATAATATTGTTTTAAAGTAAGAAAGGTTCGTCATGTTTTGATATGTAACTTTTTTGTTCGGGCTGCTCTCTTCTCTGCCGTCACTTTTCAATTTTAATCTATTTGATTTAATTATAACCAGTGTATCTCCTGACATGAATATCTGGTCGGATAGGGATTATGTGTTTGTTGAATACATATCTATCTCTTTTGTCTTAAATAAGTATTCATATACATTGTGGGGATTATGCATTTGTTGAATGTATTGTTGAGTGTATCTTCTTTTTACAACCATAGGTTGAACTTCTATTCTTGGTGATGGTGATGTTTTTCCTTTTTGTTGCTTTCTGTTTTATCTTTACTTTTGGCTTTTCTCCTGTTTTGGCAGGGTCTCTTTTTTATTTTAAATAAAGATTATTTATTCATTCGATTCATTCATTCATTCATTCATTCTCTCTCTCTCTCTCTCTCTCTCTCTCTCTCTCTCTCTCTCTCTCTCTCTCTCTCTCTCTCTCTCTCTCCACATTTTGTCCTATCTTAATAATCACGTGTGTCGAATGTTATCAATTCTATGTAAACTTTAATTAATAATCCTTTCAAGTAAGCTCAATGACTGTTCCTCATGATTACGAAAATATTTATGATCGTAATTTTTATATGTCCCAAAATATATGCCCTACAGCGGATGGATTCCTCTTGTGTTCCGTTACATGAATTATCTAAAATTCAGGCACATACTTCCTTTAAAATGAAGTTTATTGATGACATACGCGCGAACCTGCGTGTGTGTGTGTGTGTGTGTGTGTGTGTGTGTGTGTGTGTGTGTGTGTGTGTGTGTGTGTGTGTGTGTGTGTGTGTGTGTGTGTTTCGTCTCCCATTTCATTAAAATGACATGATTTACATGACTTAGTTTGTTGACATATTGTATATCAATTCATAGGATGTTTGTTCCTGTTTTTTCCGTTTTTATTTCTATTTTGGTTTTTTTTGGGGTTTTATTTCTATATAAAGTATGAATGTAAAAGAATGTCTAATATTGTAACCTGATATTACTTGACTGTTATCATTCTTACTTTTTTCCTATAACTTAAAAAAGCAACAAAAAACGTCATGTGCATGTGCGCTCGCGGTTATATGCTTGTGTGTGTGTGTGTGTGTGTGTGTGTGTGTGTGTGTGTGTGTGTGTGTGTGTGTGTGTGTGTGTGTGTGTGTTCGTGTGTGTGTGTGTGTGTGTGTCTGTGTGTGTGTTGTTGTTGTTGTTGTTGTTGTTGTGGTGGTGTTGTTGTTGTAGTTTGATTTAAAGTCTATTCACACTTGGTGATATTAGACAACACAAACAAAACAGAACAAACAAAGAAACAAACAAACAAAAACAACCAACCAAACAAAAAAATACCATAAAAAATTTACAGAAGACTTGGAAATAATCCTAGCAACACCAGAAATCAACGGTTTTCGCGAAACTACGTCCACAATGGTTCTCTTTGAATTTCAATGGCATTTTCTTTGTAAACTGAACTTAGTACTGAACATTGAAAAAGAATATGTTCACAAGATAGTGGCTCAGAACAGGAGCAAGTTACATTTCGAGAATATTTGGTCTTCCAAGAATTTAATCGCAACTTATAAATGATGTTAGTAATATGTCTTGGACAGCCCAGTATTTCTAATTTCCCATGAAAGTTGTTCTTATGTACATGATTTTTCAATAATGAATTAATTTCACCACAATCATGTGTGTGTGTGTGTGTGTGTGTGTGTGTGTGTGTGTGTGTGTGTGTGTGTGTGTGTGTGTGTGTGTGTGTGTGTTCAATTTTACGTCTGTTCACTTAATGTGATATTAATGTGATATTAGACGAGGAGAAGGGGGGGGGGGGGGGGAGAGGAGGGGGGATGATGAGATGAGAGATGAGGGATACAATGTAAAGAGATGCTAATGGTACTAGGGGGAAGAAAAAAATGTAGCAAGATACTGATGAAAAAAAAAGAAAAGGCAACGAAACTCAAAAAGAACAAACCTCAAAACAACAACAACAAAAACTATGCGAAAGGCAGAACCTGAACCTGAACATTTGCGAATCAGTCTGATTTCAATACTGTAAACACACTGCAGTGTCATATTTTACAAAAATGAAGCTACTGGGGATTGCATCAGAGATAACGCTATCTCACACAATATTCTTGGATTCGTAAGAACCTCGTGTAGGGACTTATTTTGAAATGATGGTAGGATTTTTTTTTAAAACCTGGACAGTGATACAAAGCATGAATATTTGAAAGTTTTTCATCGCATATACATTGTATATTTTTTGCAAATTTTGCTCGAAATGCTTTTCGTTTCAATCTGTAGATTAGAGTAACAATTTTTCTGGTACAAGATTTTCGATAACCTACTGAGTACAAAGAATGTTCTCAAAATCTAGATATGAACAATTATACAGGGGATATCCAGCTTCTTCCTGTTTCTTTTTAACATGTTTCCAGCAGACATTTTGAAGCAGTGCATAACCCTCATGAAGAGAAAGAGGAACATGTAGGACAGTAGAACAGCAAGAATGATTTGCTGCTGTTTTGGCTGCTTTGTCAACCTTTTCATTACCATAATACCACAATGTGTGTTTGTGCATGTGTGTGTGTGTGTGTGTGTGTGTGTGTGTGTGTGTGTGTGTGTGTGTGTTTGATATATATGTGCGTGTGCGTGCGTGGGCGCGTGAGTTGCGTGCATGCGCGTGTGTGTGTAACCATTCTTTACCGATTGAAACAGGACGGGTCAACGGCATTCCGGGCGAAAATCGTCTTTGTAAACAATGTAACATGAAAACGATAGGAGATGAGTTTTACTTCATAATGGAATGTCCAAAGTTTTTTGAGCTTTGGAGGAATGTCCTACCTCATGAATATTTGTATTCAAAATCCATGTTCACATTTTGTAATTTGTTCTCTTCTGATTAAAATATGTTATTAAAACTTAGCAAATTCATACTTAAGAGTAAAGTTGCATGACATTAATGAAAAGGTTGACTAAATTTTTGTTTCTGTGAAATTCTGTGTATGAACGTATTCTATTAATGCAAATATATATGTTAGTTGATTTTGTTTGAAATCCTCCATGCCCCAAGAGGGGTCAAAGGCGAATTAAATCTTGAATCTTGAATTGTGTGTGTGTGTGTGTGTGTGTGTGTGTGTGTGTGTGGTGTGTGTGTGTGTGTGTGTGTGTGTGTGTGTGTGTGTGTGTGTGTGTGTGTGTGTGTGTAGCCTATGTGAAAGAGTGAATCTTACAGTGCGTCATCGTTATTATTATTTTTCACTATTGTTGTTATTATTGTTATTGTTATTATTATCATTATATTTTCTTTCCTTTTTTGTAGTTGTTGTTTTCATGAATTGTAAAAATGTTGTAGCTAAATATTTTTGAGTAGGGGTTTCTTGGTTGTACTTGTTGTTGGCTTGCTGTTTCATTTTTTTTAGTCTGTTTTCTGTTTAAGTGTTGTTATTTTTTTTATTTTTTTTATTTTTTTATTTTTTTTTTTGGGGGGGGTGTTTATTTTCGGTTTGGTTTGGGTTCCCCCCCCCCCTTTTTATTGGTTTTGATTCTTTTTCAATTTTAGTTTTAGTTTTTTTTGCTAGATAGATGGCTTGATGAAAAAAAGTAAATTTATTGCTTACTCAATGTACCCTCTGGAAATAAACTTTTGATTTGATTTGATTTGATTTGATCTCTTTCAGAAATTCAAAGACTGTATGGCGAGCAATAAATCAAATAAACAATCAATCATCTCCCAAATCAAATGTAATCAAAGACATCTCTGCTGAAAAACTTGACAACCACTTCATCAATGTTTCTTCTAACGTAATTAGCAATGATAACTCAGAATCCAATGACCTCATAAATTAAAACAATACTGCCAAGAAAAACATATTCCTTCAAAACATCACATACCATTCATGTCTGTTTGAGAGGTCTAAAACTATCTGACTCACCTCAAACAATCAAGAACGCGTGTCTTGATGGAATATACAGCAGTATACTAAAATTATCAGCTCCAGTTATCACAGACACCCTAACCTCTGCTTTGATAACTACTTCCCCAACGCCTTCAAATGTGCTAAAGTAATCCCCATCTACAAGTCTGGTTATACTTCAGATCCTTCAAACTACAGACCAATCTCCATTATACCCATCCTTTCATAACTTCTGGAAAAACATGTGAATGAACACGTAGTCCGTCATACAGAAATCAACAACTTACTTCATCCTAATCAGTCTGGATTTAGACAAAAGCACTCGTGTCAAACAGCACTAACCAGTCTTGTAGATAATTGGCTATCAAACATCAATGACAATAAATTAAGTGGAGTATCATTTGTTGATTTCAGAAAAGCATTTGATACAATTGACCATAGACTTCTCCTTAAAAAGCTAGATCTGTATAGCATTTCTACAAAAACCCTGCGACTACTCGACTACTCTTACAAACAGGCAACAGTGTGTCTCAATAGCTGCATCAACATTCAAACTAAAACCCATTCATTGTGGAGTACCACAGGGATCCATAATGGGCCCGATTCTCTTTTCATTATACACAAATGACCTTCCTCTACATATCAATTCCAAATGTGTACTATTTGCAGATGACACAACCATACATACGAGCCATAACGACATTGACTATCTTACAACCATATTACGAAAAAGCGCGGACAATCTTGTCGAATGGACAGAACTGAACCATATCTCTATCCACCCCAAAAAAACAAAATGCATGCTTATCACCACCAGACAAAAGCAACAAAATTGACCACATAAACTGTTTCCAAATCACTTTAAAAAAGGAAGCAATCGAACAAACCTCTCACCACAAAGTTCTAGGAGGGACAATCAACGAAAATTTCAGCTGGTTCTACCACATATCTCATCTATGCAAATACTTGTTCCAAAAAGTTTACCAGTTGATTAAAATTAAACACTTTCTTGACTTCCATTCAGGAAAACTGTTTTTTTCAGCTTATATACAATCCTCAATAGACTATGCTGCAACCCTGTGGGATTTTGCCAGTGCAAATATCATGAAACCGTTACTAAGTCTGTATAAACGTGGTCTTAAACTGGTCCTTCTGAATAAAACAACCTTGCTAGAAGTGGACTATACTCAGTTTAATATTCTTCCCCTACATCAAAGACTAAAATGTAACAAAGGCATCATGATGTTTAAAATACTGGCAGGAAATGTCCCCACATCCTTAAAAGATAAATTCCCAATGAATCATTCCAGAAATACGGAAAAACCAAGTGTCCTAATCCAAAGAATAGAGTTGTTCAAAACTAGTGTACCATACTCAGGCCCTACACTGTGGAACTCCTTCCCTGACTCAGTTAAACAGTACCAATCATTAACAACCTTCAAGAATCACCTTCTAATCCACTTGATGCATCAAAAATAACAAACCACACTCCCCCCTCTCAAACTCTATCCCCTATCCCTCCCCCTCTCTCCCTGTGTGTGTGTGTGTGTTTATGTGTGTGTGTATGTGTGTGTGTGTGTGTGTGTGTGTGTGTGTGTGTGCGCGCGCGCGCGGGGTGTGTGTGTGTGTGTGTGTGTGTGTGTGTGTGTGTGTGTGTGTGTGTGTGTGAGTGTGTGCGCGCGCGCGCGTGTGTGTAAATGTTTCACATGTATCTTACCATTATATTATTGTAACTGATTTTAAGAATGATTTTCACACACACACACACCACACACACACACACACACAACACACACACACACACACACACACACACACACACACACACTATTATTTTATTTATTTATTTTTTTCTCACAGAATGTCTCACCTAATGTCTGAACATGTCTATCATTCCTATTGAGAAATGTTTTATTCATATGTTTTACTCTATATTTTAATAATCACGTGTGTCGAATGTAATTGATTTTTTGGTGTAAACTTTTAATTAATGAGAAAGCTGAATAACTATGTCAATCATGATTACGATAGGATCATGAACATAATATTATAACTATAATCGTAAGATTGATTTAGGTATTAGAGTATATGTTTTAAAATATGTGCCTCATAGTGGATAGATTACTCTTGTGTTTCCTTATACAATTTTATTTAGAATTCAATTCAAGGCATATAATTATTTCCCTTAGAATCAAGTTATTGATAACATGCACGAGAACCTGTAAAGTGTGTGTGTGTGTGTGTGTGTGTGTGTGTGTGTGTGTGTGTGTGTGTGTGTGTGTGTGTGTGTGTGTGTGTAAATGTGTGGATGAATCATTACCCAATTTATAAAAATGATATGCTTTTGAAAAATCTTTTTCTATTTTTTTATAACTTGGAAGTCCTGTATAATTTGTTATTGGTAGTATTTCTCTCCCCCATTAGGATAACAGTTAATTGTTTTCCCCTTTTATCAAATATTATGATGTGTTTGACTTAATTTATCGGTAGATAGTGGTGGATTGATAATTCTAGTTGTTTATCTCGTCATGTACTCTTGTTTACTCTTGATCTATTAAAGTTTTTAAAAAATCAAAATCATCATTTGTTACTTCTTTTTGTCCGTTTCTTTTATTTGTTTTTTTTGTTTTTGCTTTTGTTGTTGTTTCTTTTTGAATGTGTGCATTTTTCATTATCTTATTATAGTCTTGTTGTCCTTACTTTTTGTATGTGTTTGGAACCGGGTATAGTTTGTTGTTCTTGATATTTGGACTATTACTTTTGTTGCTGTCGCTTAGTTTAAGGAATTGTTTTTTTTTATCAAGATTTAATCCCTGATACGGGCGGGGACTAGATGTAAAAAAGCACTAAAAGATTTTGATTTGATTTGATATCTCTCTCGATCTGTCTCCCTGTCTCTGTCTCTCTATCTATCAGTCTCTTTGTCTCTGTCTGTCTGTCTTTCTTTCTCTCTCTGTCTCTGTCTCTCTCTCTATCTCTCTCTCTCTCTATCTATCTTGCTGTAATCTTTGTTGTTGTTGGTAGTGGTGGTGGGGGCGTTTATCATCCAAAGCCATTCAAGATGTTGGATGATGAGATGGTCAGGATTCAACAGCTGTGTTTACAGTGTTTGATTTCCGTTTGTATGTCTGTCTGGGGAAGCCTGAATCAAATCAGTATCATGTGTAACTAGCAGGTGTTCTTGCTGTTGAAACACTTCCTATTGCTTCTGCTTTTTCTGCTGCTGCTGTTTCTGCTGCTGCTGTTTCTGCTGCTGCTGTTTCTGGTGCTTCTGTTGCTGCTGCTGTTTCTGCTGCTGCTGTTTCTGCTGCTGCTGTTTCTGCTGCTGCTGTTTATGTTGCTGTTGTTTCTGGTGCTTCTGTTGCTACTGCTGTTTCTGCTGCTGCTGTTTCTGCTGCTGCTGTTTCTGGTGCTGCTGTTTCTGGTGCTTCTGTTGCTGCTGCTGTTTCTGCTGCTGTTTCTGCTGCTGCTGTTTCTGCTGCTGCTGTTTCTGCTGCTGCTGTTTCTGCTGCTGCTGTTTCTGGTGCTTCTGCTGTTTCTCTTGTTGCTGTTCCTTCGGTTGCTGTTTTTGCTGCTTCTGTTGCTGGTGCCACTGTTGTTGATGTTGTTGCTACTGTTGCTATTGCTATTAATGTTGCTGCTGTTGTTGCTGCTGTTGATGTTGCTGCTGTTGATGTTGCTGCTGTTGATGTTGCTGTTGTTGTTGCGGTTGCTGCTGTTGCAGTCCTTGCTGTTGCAGATGATAACTCAAAGTTATTGAGTTCATCCAATGTTTCTTCCTTCATTCTCTGTAACGACACTGTGGTCTGTACACTTGCAGCACCTTCAAAATAATGGCCACGTCAGCAAACACTGATGTGGTGGAAACGTCAGAAGGGGCTGGTGTCGTCGCTGTGGTATTAGGAATTGCCCAGAATGTTGTCAAATACCTGGCTGAGAGCCAAGTGTTTATCCTTCAAGGTAGGTGTGACTGACAGTGACTTCAGCAGTTGTCTGTGCCTGAAGGTGGACTTACTGACGTCACTCTCCTGACATCCACACACACACACAAAAAAAACATGCACGCACACACGCATGTATGGTCGCTCCCGCACAGACACACACACACACCTCCCCCCTCCCCCACACTCACATAGGCATACAAATGCACGCACGCACGCACGCACGCACGCACACACACACACACACATACACAAAACATCTGACGCACACGTTAACACTTGTTCTGCTTATTGGAAGAGTAGGCCCTTGTGTGTCGGTGGTAACAGATGACAAAATTTACAAAACTGTATCCACACAGGGACTTGATGTAAAAACAAACAAATGAGTGCTATTACCATAATCCTCGATATAAAAGAATGAATAAACAATTAAGAAAAAAATAAATAAACAAATGAATAAATAAACATTGTGCAACTGTGGAAATGAATGGCAAAATTTACAAATCTGCATACACAAGGGGACTGGAAGTAAAACAGCACATGCGTTCTTATTCCATTATCGAAATAAAATAATAAAATAATTGAATAGAACACACACACACACACACACACACACACACACACACACACACACACACACACACACACAAACACACACACACACACACACACACACACACACACACACACACACACACACACACACACACACAAACACACACACACACACACACACACACATTTTGAGTTACTACTTTTCAAAAACCGAAAATTTATTCTGTTGTATTAGACCATTACTTGGGTTCCTTGTCCAATCAAATACTCCACCCCTACCCACACACACGCACACACTCTCACGCACGCTCAGAAATACACGTGTGCGGGCACGCACGCACACATACACGCACACTTACGCACGCACACACGCGCACACACTCACGCACGCTCACACACACACACTCACACTCACTTAGTTTTATCATTGTTGTAATTATTCCTTCATTCTAGTACTGAATTGTGTACCTGTCTCACCATAATAGCAATAATGTGTAAGGTACGTACGATAAAAATTCTGCAGTGGAATTGCAGATCGATCAATACTAACCTACATTATCTAGAACAGCATATAGTCTCAAACAGTTATCAAGTACTTATGCATCAGTCATTGAATGTGACCAGGCACAATTTGCCCAAACTATCGAATTTTTTCTATCCACCTGTGACCGAAAACGTAGATCACAGTGCGAAAATCTAACGTGATGAATTTTGTCTCTGTGTATTTGCCCAAAGGCCCCAATGACGAGAACACAGAATGGGTTCGTTCTTTACAAATGTCAGGGAACAAGTGGCTCGTCGCTGGTGATTTTAATGCCCATTCCCCTTTCTGGGACAAGAATTGTCAATCCATCACCAGTAGACGATTTGTAGAAAATATTGTGGATTCTTCTCTGTTTCTGCTTAATGATGGCAGTATCACAAGAATCCCCGACATTTCTAGTCAGAGACCTAGTACTATTGACCTGTCCCTTATCTCTCCCACTCTAGTTCCTTACTGTACATGGGAAACGCAGAGTGACACGCTGGGAAGCGACCATGTACCAGCTGTTATGACATTGTATGATGAGTCAGACCAAACAAATGACGTCAAAGATTGTGTTTCAAAATATAACTATAACAAGGCTGACTGGGATAAGTTTCAGTCTCTCTTAAGTATGCAAGAGACAAGCACTTTAAAAGATGATGATATCGACATATTTTATCTCAGATTTACAGAAGGTATTCTGAGGGCTGCTGATAATTCTATCCCCAAATTTTCTTCCTTGAAATCTAAAAAACACACTAGTAACATTTGGTGGAATGAAACGTGCCAGAAAGCTGTAGACAAAAAGAAAATAATGTTCAAAGCCTACTTGAGACATAGATCCTCAGAAAACCATGTGCTTTTGAAGAGGGCTAATAAAGAGGCTGACAGAGTTATAGCTCAAGCTAAGAAAGATTTCTGGTCTGCTTTTTGTAATGGAGAGGTTAGTAGTCATAAAGACATGCAAAAAGTATGGAAAAAGCTTAATGACATGAAGCATGGTGTAAAAGTACCCATCCATCCAATTAAATCTAAAGATAAAGACTTCCCTACTGACAAAGGGGAAGCTTTTGTGGACATGTTTGCACACACAATGAGTGATGCAGGTCTCTCTCAAGCACAAACTGTCTTCAGAAGTACGGAAATGCAGAAAGATACATATAAAGATCCCATCTCTGATAATTCACATATAATAAACGCTCCGATTACAATGCAGGAGGTCAGTGATGCTATCCAATCGGTAAGCAGTAAGAAAACATCGGTGGGAATAGATGCTATATCTAACGAGATGATGAAACACTTGCCAGAAAACTGGATTTCTTTGCTTCTTGATCTATTTCAGCAATGCTGGGCTAAGGGTTTGCTCCCCATGGTGTGGAAACAGTCTATCATAGTTCCAATTTTAAAACAGGGAAAACCCAAAGAAGACAAAAATAGTTATAGGCCCATTGCATTCACTTCACACGTTGGAAAACTTATGGAAAGGATTATATTAAACAGATTAGTGCATTACTGTGACAAAAACAATATACTTCCTGTTGAGCAGGCAGGCTTTCGAAAAGGCAGATCCAGTATAGATCACCTGGTAAAACTAACCACACATATCAAGCACCAATTTGCCCGCAGAAAAAACGTTCTTGCTACTTTTTTCGATGTATGTAAAGCATATGATCAAGTCTGGCATGCTAGATTACTTTTTAAACTTAAATCTATTGGTTTGTCGGGTAACATGTACTTCTATGTCAAAAATTTTCTATGGGGCAGAAGCATTCAAGCTAAAATTGGAAACATCTATTCCACCCCGAGATTTCCGACAATGGGAATACCACAAGGATCTGTTATCGCCCCATATCTTTTTAACCTTCTACTTTATGACCTTCCGAGATTCCTGCCAAATAACGTTGTCCTCGTTCAGTATGCAGATGATCTGTGCATGTGGATGAAGACAACAATGAAAAAGGTAACCCCTAAGAGACAGTTAAGCTACATTAGAAAAACTTACCAGCTTGAACTTGATAAGCTTAGTGTTTATATGACAGAAAATGGATTACTGTTGTCTCCAGAGAAGACCAACATTGTTCTCTTCAATAATGGGGCCGATCCTGAGGGTTTGCCTACTTTCAAAATGCAGGATAGGCACCTTGAATACAAACCTATGGTAAAGTTTCTGGGTATTTATATTACTTCAAAACTGACATGGAATTACCATATTGAATATGTATTAACTAAAGCCAGAAAATCCTTAAATTTTATAAAAGTAGTAAGCAAACAGCATTGGGCTCAAGATGTATCAGTCTTAAAACATCTGTCATTGGCATTAGTTCGTTCTAGTCTGACATATGGTCATGAAGTCTTCTTTAATGCCCCAAAGTATTTATTAGATAAACTCAGAAGCATAGACTGTAAAGCTTTTCGCATTGCCTTGGGAGTACCCTTCCATGCTTCATCCTTGGGAACATATAAGGAAGTGGGAGTTTTGCCTTTGGATGACTATCGAGAGGTAGCAGTAGCAAAATACGTTCTTAGAAGCTCAGCAACTGTAAATAATATAGAAGATGAACTCAGTCTAAGATCTGACAAGCAATTTCCTAATAGAGCTAAAAATTTCCGCTCACTCACCACAATCAGCACCTTCACAAATGGTCTTTTTGAAAAGTCAGGAGTTAATCCCAGAGAAGTGCAACAGCTTATACCTCTATTATCTCCTTGTCCATCATGGGAGCTTCAAAGGGCTCAATTTGATTTGGAATGCTCCATCTATAAAAAAGATAACGGAAGTAATATTCTTAGCGCGTATGTGAAAGAACATATTATAAACAAGTACTCATCACATCTTCAAATATACACGGATGGGTCTCTACTCAATGGTATTGAAGGAGGTGCAGCTTTCATCATTCCTTCATTACAGGTTGAAAAACTGTACCACATTGGGAAAAATCACTCAATTTTCACAGCAGAGCTGACAGCCATTCTGATGGCTTTAACTTATTTACTTGATTTTCCTAGGACCATTGTGAGGGTGGTGTTATGTGTTGATTCAAAATCAGTGCTCCAATCCCTTAAAAACTCCGGGTCAAAAGTAAGACAAGAACTTATCACTGAAATATTACATCTTATACATTTTCTAATCCTAAGAGGCACTGATGTCACCTTTTGCTGGGTACCTTCTCATTGCAACATAGTATTCAATGAAAAGGTTGATAGAGCTGCTAAAAATGCGGCAATGCGTTTTGATTGTGCTGATACTTTGAACATACCAATGTCTGTCGATGAGAATTATACTTTGATCGAACATGCATGCTGGAAAAAATGTTAGAAAAAAACAAGAAGAGGCTGGATTTTCTCATCATCATGTTTCCTTTTCTGACCTTAATCATATTCTCTGTGTACGTTTTGGACTGGATAAATTGCGTCTTAGATCGGTCATTTGTCTCATAAATAGACTTAAATTAAATGCCTTCCAAACGAAGTATGCTAAAAATGTGCGTTGCATATGTGATGGGACGATTTCAGTCAGTCATATTCTTTTTGACTGTCCCGTTTTAAAACAGTGTCTTCCCATCACACGTGAGAACTCTCTGGACAAAATTTTAAGCAACTGTGTGTTGCTGTGTGAACTTGCCTTATCGCTGAAGAACAGTCCTATTGACAGTTTACTATAGTGCTTATGAACATGTCAGTAGCTTGTTAACGAGACAGAGACATTGATTTCGTGCTCTTTTGTTATTTTTCTAAACAGTTCTGATTGATTGTTTAGCGTTTAATGTTTACTGTTGGTGTTTTTACTTACTTTTTGTTTCTATCAGTTTTTTGGGGTTTTTTTTTGTTTTTGTTTTGTTTTTTAGTCTAATATCACTTATGTGAACAGACATTAAACTGAAGAACAACAACACACACACGCATTGGGACGCTCATGCATGCAAAAACACAGAAAGATACATGTATGCATTTGCAAGCATGAACACACTTGAACAGCTCCACACAAATAAAAGCCGTTCCCTTTCTTATGAATCATAATATAAGTATACTCATCCCCTCCCCCATCCGCAATATAGACATCAGCTGCAGGAATGAGTGTCTGAGATAAAAGACAGACATGCTGTCCTCACTGACCGACTCCTGCAGGCTTGTTTAACCCAGGAACACAAGCTATTTTCCCTGACAAACAATGTGTGTGTGTGTGTGTGTATACATGTGTGTACGTTCAGGTGATTATTAGCACTCTTGTATTCTGGTGTCACTGGCTGTGCAGGCAACAGCAACCTGACTATAGACAGGGAACGGCAGGAGTACGTGTGCACACCAGACTTGATGACTGCTGATAAAATCCTGGAGAAAGAAGGCTTCGTCATACTGTGTGGACCCCCAGGCTCTGGCAAGACCACCCTGGCCAATGCCCTGTCCAGACGCAGCAGACAGCAGGGCTTTTGCCCATACACCTTGGACAGCCTAGAACGCTGGACATCCAATGTGGGACAGCAGCAGCAGCGCAGTGTGGTGGTGTTGGATGGGGTGTTTGGCCATGTGCTTGTCCACAGTCAGCAGCTGAACTGCTGGAGGGTAATCCTCAACACTGTACTGGAGCAGATCAAAGGGGGAATGTGCAGGCTGGTCATCACAGTCTACCCACACGTGCTGCGGGAACTTCAGCGACGGGAAAAGAGCCTGTGCAGCCCTTTCAGAGACCTCACTGCTGTGGTGAGTTTGATCTATGATATGCCCACTAAGGCTAAAAAAGAACTGTTGGATTTTCATTTGGAAAGAGTTTCTGACAAACTAAATGCTGACCAAAAAACTCAGATTGTGAAAGACATACTGGACAAGGATGTGAGTGGACCCGTCTTTCCTTGGTGCTGTGGTTATATGGTGGAACACTGGACGAATTCAGGGGATCCTGCTACCATATTTTGCACCCCAGCTGAAGCCTACACTGAGCTGCTGAAAGACATGTTCCTGGACAAAAGTCAGGGAGGTGTCTTTGCTGCAGTGTTAGCACTGGCCATGAAGAGAGTGTCTCTTTTCCTGCACAGCCCGTCACAGGCCTCACCTCATCTGAAAGAACTTGGATTTGAAGCGTTTTCTGATGATACACTGGACGCATATGCAGACGACCTGAAGGGCTTCATACTATCAGGAACTACGTTATGCAGTCGGGTTCTGTACGAGGCTACAGGGCTGGCTATGGGCCGTCACTTCCGATTGCCCACACTGCTGAAAGTATGTGATGTTCCCTTCCTGGTAAAGTACGTCCACCTGTTAGTCGAAGAAAGACTAATGCCGAATGGTCCACCCTTCAATGTTTTTGTCACTGTGGGCTCAGTTCCCATCTGGTCTGCAAACGGAGAGGAGAGTGTGAAGAACGTGCAGGCACTGGTGGAGAGAATCTACACAGACATCATTCAAGGTGACCTGCAACGGATCTGTCAGCATCCCTGTCTTCAGTGTCCTCAGTTTCTGCAAGAACTGGACAACTATTGTGCCAAGGACCCCCAGAGAATCAAGGCACTGTTGAAGGCTGTGGATTCTGTGCATAAACTGTCACTACTGTACTGGTCTGTCTTCCTTCCATCTGATGTTCTGTCACGCTGGTGTCTGTCCAAGATGCAGACAAACACAAAGTTGTCAATGCTTTATATAATGGCGTGTTCACTCTTTGATTCTGCTACACAGAAGTCAGACGTCAGATGTCAAGCCTTTGTTCACCAGATGATAACCCCAGAACATGTCAAACAGCTACAACACGTCATGGATTTCCCCCTACTCAAAACTGACCAGTGCCTGACAAAGGAGGTAGGCCTACACGTTGAAAGCATCAGCAAGATGGCGTCAGGTCCAGGTAGACTGCTGTACCTCTGTGACCCCTCCTTGCCCATCTCACCTGAAATTGTCAGGCTGCAGAGGACTGATGACAAATGGCAGCTCCAGGTAAAGAACAGAGGTGACTGGTATCTGGTGTTGCGACTGCTGTCAGACAGAGAGGTGAGTGAGACAGACCGTGATGGTAACTCCCTGCTTCACCTTGCCATCAGCTGTGGGCAGTACACAGCTGTCACACTGTGTCTGAAAGCTGGTGAAGGGATCACCCAGTGCAACAGACAGGGAGTGACACCCTATCAGCTGGCTCACACATCACGTGCATGGCTACCCAAGGACAGAACACGTCGTCAGCACATGGGGGTAGTAACAGGACGTTTTGGGAACATGGACAAAGGAAACATACAGCTTCACCTACTTAAGGGTTGTAGTGTGAAAGCCAAGGACAGTGAAGGACAGACAGGTCTGCACGTGGCGTGTCAGAAAGGATGGCATGACCTTATTGGTCTGTACATTGAGCTGGGTGCTGATGTGACTGCTGCTACATGGAATGGACAGACAGCCCTGCACTTTGCTTGTCGGTGTAAATCACGGACTGACTCAGCTGACATCACCCGTCTCCTTCTTCAGGTTGGTGCTGACGTCAACACACAGAATGATCGTGGTGACACACCACTTCTGTTTGCTGTCATGAATGATCACTCAGACACAGCTGAACTGCTGATACGTCATGGTGCTGACGTCAACACACAGAAAAAAAATGGTATCACACCACTTCTGTATGCTGCCTTGGAAGGTTACTCAGACACAGCTGAGCTGCTGATACGTCATGGTGCTGATGTCAGCACACAAAATAAAGATGGTTACACACCACTTCTATATGCTGCCATGGAATGTCACTCAGACACAGCTGAGCTGCTGATACGTCATGGTGCTGACGTCAACAAACAGAATAAAGATGGTGACACACCACTTCTGTTTGCTGCCTGGAATAGTGACTTAGACACAGCTGAACTGCTGATACGTCATGGTGCTGACGTCAACACACAGAATGAAGATGGTGACACACCACTTTTGTATGCTGTCTGGAATAGTGACTTAGACACAGCTGAACTGCTGATACGTCATGGTGCTGACGTCAACACACAGAATGAAGATGGTGACACACCACTTCTGTATGCTTTCTGGAATAGTGACTTAGACACAGCTGAACTGCTGATACGTCATGGTGCTGACGTCAACACACAGAATAAAGATGGTGACACACCACTTCTGTGTGCTATCATGGACGAACACTCAGACAGAGCTAAACTGCTGATCTGTCATGGCGCTGACGTTAATGTCATCTCTCAGCATTACTTCATTTTAAGTAATCTCCCCTGCACACCCCTGCACTGGGCATGTGTGAACGGCATGGTGCAGACAGTAAAACTGCTGATTCAGCATCAGGCAGATGTCATCACCAGTACACAGACAGGACTCACAGCCCTGCACTTTGCTTGTTCGTGTAAATCACACACCGACTCAGCTGACATCACCTGTCTCCTTCTTCAGGCTGGTGCTGACGTCAACACACAGAATACAGATGGTTACACACCACTTTTGTATGCTGTCTGGAATAGTCACTCAAACACAGCTGAGCTGCTGATACGTCATGGTGCTGACGTCAACACACAGAACAAAGATGAAGACACACCACTTCTGTCTGCTGCCATATATAGTCACTCAGACACAGCTGAGCTGCTGATACGTCATGGTGCTGACGTCAACACACAGAACAAAGATGGTGACACAGCACTTCTGTATGCTGCCATATATAGTCACTCAGACACAGCTGAGCTGCTGATACGTCATGGTGCTGACGTTAACACACAGAACAAAGATGGTGACACACCACTTCTCTCTGCTGCCAGGAAAGGTCACTCAGACACAGCTGACCTGCTGATACGTCATGGTGCTGACGTCAACACACAGAATACAGATGGTTACACACCACTTTTGTATGCTGTCTGGAATAGTCACTCAAACACAGCTGAGCTGCTGATACGTCATGGTGCTGACGTCAACACACAGAATAAAAATGGTTACACACCACTTTTGTATGCTGTCTGGAATAGTCACTCAAACACAGCTGAACTGCTGATACGTCATGGTGCTGACGTCAACACACAGAACAAAGATGGTGACACACCACTTCTGTCTGCTGCCATATATAGTCACTCAGACACAGCTGAGCTGCTGATACGTCATGGTGCTGACATCAACACACAGAACAAAGATGGTGACACACCACTTCTGTATGCTGCCATATATAGTCACTCAGACACAGCTGAGCTGCTGATACGTCATGGTGCTGACGTCAACACACAGAACAAAGATGGTGACACACCACTTCTCTCTGCTGCCAGGAAAGGTCACTCAGACACAGCTGACCTGCTGATACGTCATGGTGCTGACGTCAACACACAGAATACAGATGGTTACACACCACTTTTGTATGCTGTCTGGAATAGTCACTCAAACACAGCTGAGCTGCTGATACGTCATGGTGCTGACGTCAACACACAGAATAAAAATGGTTACACACCACTTTTGTATGCTGTCTGGAATAGTGACTTAGACACAGCTGAACTGCTGATACGTCATGGTGCTGACGTCAACACACAGAACAAAGATGGTGACACACCACTTCTGTCTGCTGCCAGGAAAGGTCACTCAGACACAGCTGAGCTGCTGATACGTCATGGTGCTGACGTCAACACACAGAATACAGATGGTTACACACCACTTCTGTCTGCTGCCAGGAAAGGTCACTCAGACACAGCTGACCTGCTGATACGTCATGGTGCTGACGTCAACACACAGAATACAGATGGTTACACACCACTTTTTTATGCTGTCTGGAATAGTCACTCAAACACAGCTGAGCTGCTGATACGTCATGGTGCTGACGTCAACACACAGAATAAAAATGGTTACACACCACTTTTGTATGCTTTCTGGAATAGTGACTTAGACACAGCTGAACTGCTGATACGTCATGGTGCTGACGTCAACACACAGAATAAAAATGGTGACACACCACTTCTGTATGCTTTCTGGAATAGTGACTTAGACACAGCTGAACTGCTGATACGTCATGGTGCTGACGTCAACACACAGAATAAAGATGGTTACACACCACTTCTACGTGCTATCATGAACGAACACTCAGACAGAGCTGAACTGCTGATCTGTCATGGCGCTGACGTTAATGTCATTTCCAGTCATTTCCCCCGCACAGCCCTGCACTGGGCATGTGTGAATGGCATGGTGCAGACAGTAAAACTGCTGATTCAGCATCAGGCAGATGTTCACACCGCTACACAGGATGGACTCACAGCCCTGCACATTGCTTGTCGGTGTGAATCACACACTGACTCTGCTGACATCACCCGTCTCCTTCTTCAGGCTGGGGCTGACGTCAACACACAGAAGAAAAATGGTAACACACCACTTCTGTATGCTGCCATAGATGGTCACTCAAACACAGCTGAGCTGCTGATACGTCATGGTGCTGACGTCAACACACAGAACAAAGATGGTTACACACCACTTCTGTGTGCTGCCTGGAATAGTGACTTAGACACAGCTGAACTGCTGATACGTCATGGTGCTGACGTCAACACACAGAATAAAGATGGTTACACACCATCTCGTCTGCTATCATGGACGAACACTCAGACACAGCTGAACTGCTGATCTGTCATGGCTCTGACGTTAATGTCATTTCCAGTCGTTTTCCCCGCACAGCCCTGCACTGGGCATGTGAGAACGGCATGGTACAGACAGTAAAACTGCTGATTCAGCATCAGGCAGATGTCAACACCACTACACAGAAAGGATTAACAGCCCTGCACTTTGCTTGTTGGTGTGAATCACACACTGACTCTGCTGACATCACCCGTCTCCTTCTTCAGGCTGGGGCTGACGTCAACACACAAGATATAGATGGTGACACACCACTTCTGTATGCTGCCATGGATAGTCACTCAGACACAGCTGAACTGCTGATCTGTCATGGCTCTGACGTTAATGTCATTTCCAGTCGTTTTCCCCGCACAGCCCTGCACTGGGCATGTGAGAACGGCATGGTACAGACAGTAAAACTGCTGATTCAGCATCAGGCAGATGTCAACACCACTACACAGAAAGGATTAACAGCCCTGCACTTTGCTTGTTGGTGTGAATCACACACTGACTCTGCTGACATCACCCGTCTCCTTCTTCAGGCTGGGGCTGACGTCAACACACAAGATATAGATGGTGACACACCACTTCTGTATGCTGCCATGGATAGTCACTCAGACACAGCTGAACTGCTGATCTGTCATGGCTCTGACGTTAATGTCATTTCCAGTCGTTTTCCCCGCACAGCCCTGCACTGGGCATGTGAGAACGGCATGGTACAGACAGTAAAACTGCTGATTCAGCATCAGGCAGATGTTAACACCACTTCACAGAAAGGATTAACAGCCCTGCACTTTGCTTGTTGGTGTGAATCACACACTGACTCTGCTGACATCACCCGTCTCCTTCTTCAGGCTGGGGCTGACGTCAACACACAAGATATAGATGGTGACACACCACTTCTGTATGCTGCCATGGATAGTCACTCAGACACAGCTGAACTGCTGATCTGTCATGGCTCTGACGTTAATGTCATTTCCAGTCGTTTTCCCCGCACAGCCCTGCACTGGGCATGTGAGAACGGCATGGTACAGACAGTAAAACTGCTGATTCAGCATCAGGCAGATGTCAACACCACTACACAGAAAGGATTAACAGCCCTGCACTTTGCTTGTTGGTGTGAATCACACACTGACTCTGCTGACATCACCCGTCTCCTTCTTCAGGCTGGGGCTGACGTCAACACACAAGATATAGATGGTGACACACCACTTCTGTATGCTGCCATGGATAGTCACTCAGACACAGCTGAACTGCTGATCTGTCATGGTGCTGACGTCAATATCAGAAATAAACATGGTTATACACCACTTGGGATGGCTAAACTATATGGGAACAGGAACCTTGCAGGACTGCTGAAAAGGTATGGCGCCAAAAAGTAACCCCCACAGGAAGAAAGACAACTCTCCCTTCTTGACATGTCATCAGATGTCAGCACACTGAACATGACACATGACCCCAGGTCAGAACATTACACATGACACGTGACCCCAGGTCAGAACATTACACATGACACGTGACCCCAGGTCAGAACATTACACATGACACGTGACCCCAGGTCAGAACATTACACATGACACGTGACCCCAGGTCAGAACACTACACGTGACCCCAGGTCAGTACACTACACGTGACACCAGGTCAGAACACAACAATGACACTTGACCTCAGGTCAGAACACTACAATAACAAACAGTATAAAGTGACTAACACACCATCCTATCATCAGGAAAGGTTCACAGCAGACAGCACACCCCCTGAGCCAGAAGGGATTTGAACATCGCCCTTTGCAATCAGTGCACTGTCCTGTCACCGCTGTGTGTGCGTGTGTGTGTGTGTGTGTGTGTGTGTGTGTGTGTGTGTGTGTGTGTGTGTGTGTGTGTGCTTGGTCCTCCATGACTGTGACTGTAGAGCAGAAGAACTGGGTCATGTTGGCGGATTGTCTTTGTGATGACAGACACAGTGTACAGGACAGGCTGTGGGGTGGTTCCCTGTTGATGTTGAACTGATCAGTGGCAGTGATGCCTTGCCTAATGTGTGATAAGCACAGAGAACAGTGTCATGTGTGATAAGCACAGAGAACACAGTAATGTGTGATAAGCACAGAGAACAGTGTCATGTGTGATAAGTACAGAGAACAGTGTCATGTGTGATAAGCACAGAGAACAGTCAGTGTGATGTGCGATAAGCACAGAGAACAGTGTCATGTGTGATAAGCACAGAGAACAGTGTCATGTGAGATAAGCCCAGAGAACAGTGTCATGTGTGATAAGCACAGAGAACAGTGTCATGTGTGATAAGCACAGAGAACAGTGTAATGTGAGATAAGCACAGAGAACAATGTCATGTGTGATAAGCACAGAGAACAGTGTCATGTGTGATAAGCACAGAGAACAGTGTCATGTGTGATAAGCACAGAGAACAGTGTCATGTGTGATAAGCACAGAGAACAGTGTCATGTGTGATAAGCACAGAGAACAATGTCATGTGTGATAAGCACAGAGAACAGTGTCATGTGTGATAAGCACAGAGAACAGTGTCATATGTGATATGCACAGAGAACAGTGTCATGTGTGATAAGCACAGAGAACAGTGTCATGTGTGATAAGCACAGAGAGCAGTGTAATGTGAGATAAGCACAGAGAACAGTGAGGGAGAGTCAGACCTGGAACACTGAGGACAGTAAGCAGGGAGGCAATCACAATGAGGAGAGCAAGAAGCTGGACATTGCAAGGAGGTTGTTATGATGACATGCTGTTGTTGTTGAAGTTGTATTGGTTTGTTTGCTGTTATTAAGGTTTGACTGGTTTGTTGTTGTTATCAAGGTTTCTTTGGTTTGTTGCTGTTGTAATTAAGGTTTTATTTGTTTGTTGTTGAGGTTTTATTTGTTTACTGTTATTAAGGGTTTATTGGTTTGATGTTGTTATTAAGGTTTTATTTGTTTGGTTGTTGTTGAGGCTTTAGTTGTTTGTTTGCTGTTATTAAGGTTTTATTGGTTTGTTGTTGTTGTTATAAAGGTTTGACTGGTTTGTTATTGGTATTAAGCTTTTTTGGTTGTTGTTGTTGTTTTTAAGGTTTTATTGTTTTTTTTTCATACTGGACCAATCTCCTTTGCGTGGAACCAACTGCTGAAAATAACTTTTGAAGTCAAAAGATACTAACAAAATTCTTCAGACTATCTCATAAGGAAAAAATTGAAGGAGGACCTTGATACGTACTATGCTTCCAGTTTCCAGATTGCTATCAGTAATTATGTTTTAAGGTCCCAGAAGTTTATATATCACACTCTTAATTCCTTATCACATATCAAAGATATAGAAAATTTCCGTTACACCTTAAGGTCCCCGAGTGAAACAGTAAGGTCCCAAATTGTAATCACACTTAAGGATCCTGAAATGGATGTAGACTTTCCATCCCAAACTGGCACCACAAACTGGCACAGCAATTTAAGTTTCCAAACTGCCGTTACTCTGTTAAGGTCCCATGGTGTTAGTACTGATAATGATGTCCCTGACTGTTATTGTTGCTGATTATTCAGGTTCCAGGTTATTATTGATGCTGATGATCAACATTTCATATCGTGTTTTGTCTGTTTTCGTGTTTGTTTGTTTTTTTTGGGGGGAGGGGTGTCTTTTATCGTTATTACTTTTTATTGGTGGGGGAGGGTGGTTGTTGCCTCATCTATGACGTTCCTATTCTGCTGTTCCCACGCCGCTCATTTCACTCTTTCCTTCCGACCCCTACCCAGATTCGTTATGTCTCGTCCTCAGGGTCGGCCGTACATAGGGAGCCCATTTATGTCAAAATGACGTGAGGCCACCAGCCAGATAGGCCATGCACTGTTGCTGGGTCACTTTGCTGGTTCTCCGTGGTGCCTGTTCTGAGCTAACATACGTATTCCCCTACAAACTACAGCCTGGGCTCAGTCGCAGAGCCAAACTGAACGAGTTTCCACTCGAGGTGGCGACTGCCACAACGTCCTTCCAACAATCGTCCCGAATGTCCCATTGACACAAACTGACCATATAATTTACAATGAAATATTTTATCTTGCTATGTGTGATTTAAGTAAGACATGCTGTCTATCATTCAATGTATAGTTTAGTTATACCATCCTGTATTGTCCTACACATGTGTACAGCTGTAGCTTCACATGGTTTCCATAATGCCTCACATAAATCAGTGTTATATTATGTGGTCCTATGTAACACGTGTATCTGCAGTTTTTTGTTGTTGTCTATCATACCTTGCATCGTCACAGCTGTAGTGTTCTGTGATAACTGTTCTGCTGTATATCATTTTACAATTGTGTTTTTTGATAAGTGTTCTGCTGTATATCATTTTACAGTAGTAGTGTTCCTTGATAAGTGTTCTGCTGTACATCAGTTTACAGTTGTAACACATCCCTGTTATCTTCTGTATATTTTTACAATGGTGACATCCTCTGTAAGCTGTGTAAACAAGTTACAGGTGAAATGTTGGTAGTCTTTCTGCCTGTGTGGATTGGTTCTGCCTTCCTTCCTTCCTTCCTTCCCTCCTTCCTTCCTTCCTTCCTGCCTTCCTTCCATCCTTCCAGCCTTCCTTCTTTCCTTCCTTCCTTCCCTCCCTCCTTCCTTCCTTCCTTCCTGCCTTCCTTCTTCCCTTCGTTCCCTCCTGCCTTCCTTCCTTCCTTTCTTCCTTCCCTCCTTCCTTCATTCTTCCCTTTGTTCCATCCTTCCTTCATTCCTGCCTTCCTTCCTTCTTTCCTGCCTCTCTCCCTTCCTTCCTCCCTTCCTTCCTTCCTGTGGTATATTCTGTTGTGTGTTGGCTGTGTTGCTGATATACTCTGTTGTGTGGTTTTGTTTGGGGTTTTATTGCTGTGTTTGTTTACACTTTGTTTGATGTTCATTTGATGCTGACTTATGCCTTTGCGTTTTTGTTATGATGCTAATATTCTATTTGGTGTGTGATTCTTTAACTAAAAGTGTTTGCCTTGTGTGTGTTTGTTATGATGCTAATATTCTATTTTGTGTGTGATTCTTTAGCTAAAAGTTGTTGCCTTGTGTGTTTTGGCTTGAATGCTGGCTTGCCTTCTGTGTGTTGAATTTGTTGCTGACATATTCTTATGTGGTTTTGCTTTTTGCCGTTAGTCTACGCTCTGTTTGTGTGCTTGTGTGTTACTTTTAATTGACACTGACTTATCCTTCTGTGTGTGTTGCTATGTTTCTGACATACTCCATTATACTGTTTTGTTATGATTTGTTGTTGTTAGTAGTTTGTGCTTTGTGTATTCTTGTATTGGTGGTGACATGCAGTTTGTGTTTTTGTTATATTGCAGACATATTACTTTATCTGTTTTTTTAGATGTAGATTTTTGTCTGTAGTTTATGGTATGCGCGCGCGCACTTATTTCACTTATTTAACTTATTGTTCACTTATTTCTTATACATTTTGTTATGATTGTGACACCCCCTTATGTAGTTTTAAACTGCTTTTTTTCATCGATGTAGCTTTCATTTGTTATTTCTTTGCTATGATTGCAATGTATACCTTTGATGAGGTTTTGTTTTGCTTTTTTCTCGGTATGTACTTTTCATTGATTATTTCTTTGTGTGTTTTGTTTTGCTAGTGGTGTATCATTAAATGTGTTTTGTTTCGTTGTGGGTTCATCCCATTTTGTGTTCTCTTTACTGACTTGTTCCATGGAGTTTGTGTCTGGTAAATCATCTCATTGTGTTTTCCTTTTCTTAGGTAATTATTGTGTTTCTGCCTTGTAAATTATCCCTTTGCGTTTTCTTTCATGAGCAGTTTATTATCATATTTCTGTCATTTAAATTATTCCATTGTGTTTTCCTTTTACTAGTTTATTGTTGTGTTTCGATCTTCTAAATTACCCCATTGTTTTTTTCTTTTTATTGGTTTATTATTGTGTTTCGGTCTTGTTTGGAGTTTATGATTGTGTTTCTGACTTGTACATTATCTCAATGTGTTTTCTTTTATTAGCAGTTTATCAATGTGTTTCTGTCTAGTAGGGTTATTCCATTGTGTTTTCTTTTTATTAGGAGTATAATTGTGTTTGTGTCTTGTAGTTTATCCTTTTTTATTAGAAGTTTATAATTGTGTTTCTGTATAGTCAATTCTCACATTTTTTTGATAAGAAGTTTATAATTGTGTTTCTGTTTAGTCAATTATCACATTGTTTTTCTTTTTATTAGAATTTTATAATTGTGTTTCTGTTCAGTCAATTATCACTTTTTTAAAAAGAAGTTTATAATTGTGTTTCTGTTTAGTCAATTATTACTATTTTTAAAGAAGTTTATATTTTGTTTCTGTTTAGTCAATTATCACTATTTAAAAATAAGTTTATAATAATGTTTCTGTTTAGTCAATGATCACAATATTTTTCTTTGTATTAGAAGTTGTTACACAGGCACTTAAGCTCGCACACTCCCGCGCGAGCACACTCACTCACACACACACACACACACACACACACACACACACACACACACACACACACACACACGCACGCACGCACACACACACACACACGCACGCACGCACACACACCCAAATAAACATTTTTTTTAATGAAATAAAAAGAAACTGAAAAAAAAATAATGAAAATATTTTCAGAATGCAAGAAGAAAGTAATCAGAAAGAGAAACAGAGGTAGGGAGGGAGAGAAAGAGAGACAGACAAACAGACAGGCAAAGAGTGTAATGCCAGACACAGAGGGGAAATGGGTGACATACAACTTGCAAAATACATTGCTAACCCTGCTCACCTGACCTTCACCCCCACAGACATCTATAATCATAACCATCTGTACTTAAACAAAAAACAACCATCCCAATCTCTGACTGATATACATGTATATATACACACCATACACCCATCACCACCAACATCATTACCAAGGCTATCAGCACCACCTATCCACACCACCCACCCCCCCACCTCCCCCCACACACACCAAAACAGACAACACACTAACCTCCATTAGAGCTGCTCAACCTTGTACACCATGGGCAAAAACGGTACAGACGCCACAAGTTTTTGCGTAATGGTATACGTATAGGCCTACGTCATATCTAAAATGACGACAAAACACAAGGTCATCATGATGACGTAAAAGCCCATGCTGCCTGTGCACTATGCCTCCAATGCCCACCTGCCCCCAGACACTGCTAGAGGCCAGCACACAGCCAGCCTGGGTGTACACCCCCCATCCACACACACACACACACACACACACACACACACACACACAGAGTGTACCCATACCACACGCAGTTGTGCACACACACACACACACACACTGGTGATGGTTGAACTTTTGTTCTGGCGTTAGCTTTTTTTTTTTTTTTTTGTGGATTTAGCTGTTATATTTTGTTGCTTTGTTTTGGTTGTGTTTGCGTTGTTGTTTTTTTTAAACTATGTTTTGATAGTCCCTAATCAGGGCCAGGGCTGGATGAAAAAGATATATATATATAGATATAGATATAGATATAGATATATATATATATAATATATATATATAGATATAGATATATATATATATATATATATATATATATATATATATATATATATATATATATATATATATATATATATATATGCCCTTCATGTTGGCCTATGTATATGAATTTTACTCGTGCATAAAGCACTTATTTCGATGCTTTTGTTTTTTTGAAGCTGTAGTTATGGCACACTGTCAGTCAGTGTCATGTGCTCAAGCTGTAAAATTATGGCACACTGTCAGCTATGTTCTCAAGCTGCAGTTATGGCACACTGTCAGCTATGTGCTCAAGCTGTAGTTATGGCACACCGTCAGTTCAGAGTCATGTTCTCAAGCTGTAGTTATGGCACACTGTCAGCTATGTGCTCAAACTGTAGTTATGGCACACTGTCAGTTCAGAGTCATGTGCTCAAGGTGTTAGTATGGCACACTGTTTTGGCAAAAGTTGGAATTCTTTACTTAGAGCAAGGTTTAGTTCAAGGGAAACTACTCAAGCCTTAGACGAATTATTTTCATCACAAGATTGTTTCCCCTTGACTGCAAACTCGGACTGTATCAGTCTAAATATAATTATAATTATCCTAACACAAATCAAAAGAAAGAATGAAGTAAAAAGCCAGACACTATTCAGTGGTATGATGACAAATTTTTTTCTTCATTCATGAAGTCTGTTGATTAACACAGGACTTCACACTGTTGTTATGTAAATTGTACTGTTGTTATGTCCACACCAAGCAGACTGTAAATACTGCAGTAACCAGACAACAATCAAAGCCAAATGATTTCTTCTTTTAAGGAATGTGTTGATTAACATATGACTATAACTGCTGTACTGTTTTTACACTGTTTTCGAGTCGACACAGACCAGACTGTAAATACCAAGAACAGGAACTAGACAACAATTACAACCACAGATACAAATAATTTGGATCCATAGACAGAAAAGGTCTTGCACATGTGGAATGTTTTTATGGATTTTTAAAACAGGAACCACACACACCGCTTCCCTGTTACCTGAATGTAGGACAGAGCCATATGTATACTTTAAACAATATGAATTTAGAAGAATGAGGATGAAGATAATGATATCAATGCAGGATATCAGCTGATGAAAAGCTATTGTTCAGTTTGTACACAACCAACTCAGAGATGACATAACAAGTTGTCTGTTATGTATCAGCGGATTGATATTATTGTATGTATTGTACCAACACTACCAGAACACAGTACGGTATTGTATTTTTGTATTTTGTATTTTGTACCACTTTATGTCACTCAGATTTCTCTGCGTGAAATTCGGGCTGCTCTCCCCGGGGAGAGCGCGTCGCCACATGTGCAGCGCCTACCCTTTTTTTTTTTTTTTTTTTTTTTTTTTTTCTTTTTCCTGCATGCAAGTGTATTTGTTTCCCTATCAGAGTGGCTTCTTTCTACAGAATTTTGCCAGGGACAACCCCCTTGTTGCCGTGGGTTCTTTTACGTGCGCTAAATAGTGATGTGTAACACACGGGACCTCGGTTTATCGTCTCATCCGAAAGACTAGCGCCCAGACCACCACTCAGGGTCTAATGGATGGGGAAAAAGTTTTGGGTCCAAACGGGGTACGAACCCCGCACACTCCGACTCGGACTTTTTGCTTTCTAGGCAAGGCGCGTGACCACCTAGACCACCGATCCTTTTGATTGAGCCGATGGAACAAGATAGCTCAGTGGTCACAGCACTGGCTTTCCCCAACCCAATGTTAAGCAGCAGCGAGCATGGTTACCAAAAGGATGGGTGACCGTTTGCGCGCCTTGGTTTCAGTAAAATCCCCCAGTACACCCAGCTGTAAATGGGTACCTGCCCTCTTTAGGGTCAAGGAAGATAAAGCAGCGAGGGAGAGGAGATGGGCGCCGCCCTCAATATGCTGGCCACTAGAGAAGCTGAGATCTCTGATGCCTTGCTCCCCTACAGCCACATAGGTTATAGGACACCTCTACCTTTTACCTTTATTGAGCCAATAGGGTATATATCAGGTGATTAAAACAAACAGAAAAACACGTAAACAATGTATCACTGGCTTTGTACTTTGCCTTACAGCGCTGTGTACTTCTCTGATAAAATGTATCACAAGCTAATGATTTCTTCCATCAAATATCTTAGCAACATATGGATCACTATATGGTCTGGATATTTGAAATCTTATGAACATCTGTTATGATTAATGAACAATTTTTTTTATGGATGACATTTGTTTGATGATAGACATTTCGGTTTTATGGCTTTTTATGATCAGCATTTCATTTTTATGGCTTTTCATGCTGAACATTTCAGTTTTATGGCCTTTTTATGAAAGCACTGCTTGCTTGTAGGAATTCATTTTGCCATGTATGCAATTACTGTAACACTTGTAATGAATATTGTATTCTTTTTGTGTTTTAGAAACAGAGTTTCTTTTGATAAAAAACTGAGTTTTTTCACTTTTCATTACATCACTGTTCTGTTAGACTAGGGGAAGTTTCCTCAGTGAAGGTTGTTGTTTTTTTAATGGAAAGAGAAATGCCTTCAGGATAGACTGAAGCCTGATACACGCATGCCCGGTCCATGACTTCCGCTTCCTGTCCCGTATCCCCATTTTCAGCGTTGACTGGCCCACAGTCAAGAGGTACTCTGAGATCTCTCTGCACATCAGCTTCCACTGCAGAGTGTGTTGCTCTGTTGTTTCTCTTGCAGTGCTGGTCAAAGAAACAGCACTAGCAGGCAGAGAAGCGGAGGTAGGTCAGTGATCATTGTGACATGTGTGTAGCAGACATTCATCCAGCATGTCCACCTGTTTCTGCCGACATGTCTGTCACTGCTACTGACAAGGGGGCAGCCCACTGGGCTGTGAACACTGTGCACTGAACACAGAGTGTTGTCCTGTGTATAGAAACCTGTCTGATGTCTGCAGTGTGGAGGCTGAGGTCTGATAGGAGGAGTCCTCTACCCAAACTCGATTGTCCTGTGTATAGAAACCTGTCTGATGTCTGCAGTGGGAGGCTGAGGTCTGATAGGAGGAGTCCTCTACCCAAACTCCATTGTTTTGGCAAACAGAAAACCCCTTTGCTTTGCTCTTCCATCTCAGTTTGCTAGTGAAATATTTAATCTTCAAAAAAGTGTAGTAAATTCTTCACTGTCTTTTTGTACAAAGTATTTTTTAGAAGTATTAAAAAGTGAATGCTCAGTTTTATGTTTCCTATGTTTGTGAGATTTGTAACATAGGTATGTGTTTGTATGCGTGAGAGTCTACTGCATTTGTGTAAAACATCTCTGTCTTAACCTGGTAACTGCTTCCATATCTCATACAATGTAAAAGAGCCACCATTTTCTTCATCCCCATTTGAAAGAATCCTATTTTGATGTTCTTCTGAAATCTCTATGTTCCTGTGTAGGTCAGAGACTTCATCTGACAGACGACAGTGTCGTCAGCAACAAGCAACACAGACAGCTTCTTTATTTACTCCCAGTTTAATGTCGTCAGCAACAAGCAACACAGACAGCTTCTTTATTTACTCACAGTTTAATGTTGTCAGCAACAAGCAACACAGACAGCTTCTTTATTTACTCCCAGCTTAATGTCGTCAGCAACAAGCAACATAGTTTCTTTATTTACTCCCTGTTTAATGTCGTCAGCAACAGGCAAAACAGACAGCTTCTTTATTTACTCCCTGTTTAATATCGTCAGCAACAGGCAAAACAGACAGATTCTATATTTACTCTATATCTAGTATTTACTCCAAAAGTTTCTTTATTTACTCCCAGTTTAATGTCGTCAGCAACACGCAAAACAATTTCTTTATTTACTCCCTGTTTAATATCATCAGCAACAAGCAACACAGACAGTTTCTTTACTTACTCCGATTTTGATGTCATCAGCAACAAGCAACACAGACAGTTGTTTTTTTTTTGCTGCCTCGTCTTCTGTGACGTCCTGGTACTGCTGTTCCCATGTCGCTCATTTCATCTCCCCCGTCGCAGCTAAAACCCTGATTCTTTATGTCTCATCCTCAGAGTCAGAAGTCCACAGGGAGCCCATCAATATTAGGCCGCTGTAGGGCCACCAGCCAGTGGGGCCCTGCACTGCTACTGGGTCTCTTTGGTGGTGTTCAGTGGTGCCTGTTCTGAGCTAACATACACAGGACACTGCCTACTAAGCCCCCTACTAACGACAGTATTATCTCAGTCGCGGAGCCAGACTGAGTGAGTCACCCATCTGAGGTGGCAACCACCACAACATCCCTCCAACGACCGTCTCCAAGCGAAACTCCAACCCCAAAGGCTTTGACACAAACTCACCACAGGCACAGAAGTGTATGGAGAAACCGAATCTGATGTCACTATAAGACCAAAGCAACGGGAGCCACCGAATCAGAGGCAATTTTTATTATTACATGATGATCAATGGTGATGGGGATGATGTAATGATGCTGCTGTGGATGTACATTTGCTTTGAGACTACTTGACAGGGTTGTACTCTACGCTTACTGTCATAATATATCCCGGCGTCAACCAGGCCGGAGAGATACAGACACCTGCAGTGTTGGTCAGGCAATTAGAGCAACACTCTAAAATCAGCATTAGTAAAGTGGATGAAGCTCGACTGTGTGGTCCCAGTCTCCCACCCACAGTACACTCACTCTGGGTAGGAGCCGGACTGAGTCCCAAAAATCCCTATGACTCATAGGACTCGAACCCGCGACCTCCCAGTCCGAAATCCAAGGCGCTAACCACTGCGCCAAGGCGGCTGGCAACAGTTTCTTTGTTTTCATGGGCCCAGGTCAACTTCAATTTCGTGGTGTTTAATCCAGGGGAAACTATCGGAAACATAGATGTAGTGTTTCTGTAAAAGTTGTTACCTCCTTTTAACTGAAAGTCGTCTTGAATGTTTTCTTTTTTCTGTATGCCTATTCTTTGCTTTATAAAAAGAAACTCTCCAAACATAAAAAACATGCATAAATGATATTTAATTAAAATTGACATAGCAAACTTTTTAATCATCTCTAATTTGCATGTTTTTATCATTTTGTGTAGATGTGTTTGATTTTTAGAATGAAGCAAATTGAGTCTGTCATAGCAGAATTAATAATCGGCTAGTTTCATAGCAAGTCCATTTAGTTCTACACAAACATTTTCCCTTGTGGCCAGTTTCATAGCAACTCCATTCAGTCCTAAACAATCATATTCTCTCGTGGGAATACCTGGGGCCCTTTTGGTAAAAATAGCATCCCCCACCTTCTGGAAATTCTGTGCTAGCAATTTCTCCTTTTCTATCACTCCTTTTCTTTCCGTCTTTCTCCTCATCTCTCTCTCTCCTCTTCCTTCCATGCCTACTTTCTGCCTACCCAGCCCATTCTCCTGCCTTTCCTCCTGCAAACAGAGGGTTTTCCTGGTTTATAGGAAAGCCAGAGTTGCTATGGTAAGAGCTTGTCATGGTTGAAGACGATCTCAACATAGTATTTTACAACACAACATTTTAATGTAGGCCTCGACACTTTGCTTATATCAGTAACTGACAAAGAAGGAATGAGGGCATTGCATTATTTACCCCACAGATAGACTGAGTGAGGGAGTGATTAATTGTCTGATTGATAGAGTTATTGCTTGATTGGTTGATCAACTGATTTATTGATTTGTTGATTGGCTGATTGATTGATTGGTTGAGAGATTGATTAATAATCATTTTCAAGGGTGAGGAATAAGAATTAACCTACTTTTTTTTTTCTTCCAGCCCATAAAGAGAACAGAGAGTCAAGTCAAGTCAAACTTTTTTTATTTTGAGGATAATGAATAAACACTCATGTGCTTTTTTACATCCCGCCCCCGCCCTTAAGGGTGACAAGATCAAAAAATCAAAAAACCTCTAGCAGAATACACATAACAGAGAGAGAGAGAGAGACAGAGAGAGAGAGAGAGAGAGAGAGAGAGAGAGAGAGAGAGAGAGAGAGAGAGAGAGAGAGAGAGAGAGAGAGAGAGAGAGAGAGTTGAACTCTCCTATGGTAAAATTATATTGTTGTCAATGCTGCTGCTGATTCGTGAAGCACGTGCAAAATGACAGTGTACACCCCTAGAGGGGGGGGGGGGGGGGGGGGGGGGGGGGGGGGGGTTGAAATTGAGCTGTCCTGTGGCCTACGTCCTCTCACATTGAACATTTGACAAACTGAGGGCGACCACTGCACAAGAATCTGTGTGTGCCTTGTGGCTGCTTCGCCATTTTGACATGAACCTACAGGTAAGATATTTTCCTTGACTGCTTTTGATGCTGGCTTTATTTTTTATAGTTATTATTACAAGTAAAGAATAAGAAAGTATTGAAGCATAGGATAGGCAGATTAGCAGGATATTGTATTGCGAGTGCCAGCTATAAAGTGGCACAGATCCTGGTCATTGAGGGGCAGTTTTTCTGTTTCTTCTTCCAACACACAGACAGCAAGTATTGGTGATTGTCATAGGAGTGAAAATGTGTTGTGCTGCCATAAAGCACCTGACAAGTCAGGCCCAGCACACTCAACTTTGGCATGAAAATGAGTTGTTTTTATTTAAGTATATCTGGGTAAAACATGTCAGAAGAATGGATCAAGATGGAAAAGCTAAAACAAGGAGGTGACAGGAAGAAAAGGAACAAGGCAGAAACATAGAGAGGGATAGAAAAGGAATTGCTAGCACAGAGTTTCCAGAAGGTTGGGATGCTATTTATACTGACAGGCCCCAGGATATCCCCATGGGGGAGTGCTTCCATTGGTTCCCCCTACAGTGATTATCAGTTTATAGAGGAAGCCAGGTTAGGTGACCACTTCTTTTGTTGGTGGTGGGCTAGTGCTCTGAGGTTCAGCAACAGTGAGGTGTTTGCATGTGACTCTCTTTAGCCCGCCATGAAGGTAACCCATTCCCACTTTGAGGATATCTAATCACACCAGTGTGCATTGTGCTTTTGTTGTATTTTTTTCTCTGTGTGTGGCTACTTTTGCTCTTTGCTCAAGATTTTTTGCTTTTTTTAAAATCTGCTTTTCTCTTTGGGTTTTACTTTTTCTCTTTACCTTCTTTTTCCTTCTCTCTCTCTCTCTCTCTCTCTCTCTCTCTCTCTCTCTCTCTCTCTCTCTCTCTCTCTCTCTCTCTCTCTCTCAACAAAATTGCATTTCTCTCTCTGTCTCTCTGTATCTCTGTCTCTCCCTCTTGAAACATAATTGCATTACTGTGTCTCTGTCTCTCTCTGTCTGTCTGTCTGTCTGTCCGTCCGTCCGTCCGTCTGTCTGTCTGTCTGTCTGTCTGTCTGTCTGTCTCTCTCTCTCTCTCTCTCTCTCTCTCTCTCCCTCTCTCTCTCTCTCTCTCTCTCTCTCTCTCTCTCTCTCTCTCTCTCTCTCTCTTCTCTCTCAGGCGCGCGCGCGTGCGCGCGCTCTCCACTCTCTCTCTCTCTCTCCCCCTCCCTTCCTACCATCCTCCCCCTCTCTGTCTGTCTGTCTGTCTCTCATCTCTCTCTCTCTCTCTCTCCTCTCTCTCTCTCTCTCTCTCTCTTCTCTCTCTCTCTCTCTCCTCTCTCCCTCTCCCTCTCTCTCCTCTCTCTCTCTCTCTCTCTCTCTCTCTCTCTCCATCTCTCTCTCTCTCTCAATAAAATTGCTTTTCTCTCTGTCTCTCTCTGTCTCTCTGCCTATGTCTTTCTCTCTTGAAACATAATTGCATTGCTCTCTCTCTCTCTGTCTCTGTCCGTCCGTCGGTCTGTATGTCTCTGTCTATCTCTCTCCCTCTCTCTGTCTCTGTCTCTCTCTCATCTCCCTCTCCCTCCCTCTCCCTCCCTCTCTCTCGTCCATCTTTCGTTTCTCTTTTCTTTCTTCCTGTTCTCGTCTCTAGTGTCATTTTCTTGCACTGTAACACAGAACCTACGTCTACCAGCAAGCAACTACACATGTATGCAGGCCGGCAAAGCAAAATGTCGAGAAATCCTAAACAGCAAGGCGAAAGAAGCCAGCCAGTTAGCCAGCCAGTTAGCCAGCTAGTGATGAACAAGAAAACAAAGAAAAAGAGGAAAAGGGAAGAAAAAAGAGAAAACCCAAGTGATGACCCTCAAAGCTGATGCCCCAAGATATCAACACATGGAAACGAACTCTGCTCAACCACAGAGGGTTTCAGAACTCTTGCCAAGCCGACATTTTTATTTCTGAATCAGCAACGACTGAGACAAGATGATTGTGTAGACACGCATGCAGAAAATATACACCATGCATCGTGACAGACAAGATGATTGTGTAGACATGCATGCAGAAAATATACACCATGCATCGTGACAGACAAGATGATTGTGTAGACATGCAGGCAGAAAATCCACACCATGCATCGTCACTGCGCCACACAGCGCCATTTTTCGCACCGAAGCTACAGGTAAGTTCTATTGTGTGTGTAGTGTGTCGATTTTGTTTTGCTGTTTGTGATTATGATACATGTTAGAAATGAAACCATGATAAACACAAGGTATAGTAAGGAAAGAGGGGAGCAATGTGTATATAAGGTTATAGAAAATTGCTTAGATCATTATCATGGTGGGGAGGGGGGAGGGGCAAGATTTCCGTGTGCTCCCACTCCTGTGACGTGATCTCTACTTTAAAAAGTGTCCAGAATTAAGGAATGAACACTCGTGCGCTTTTTAAGACAATTCCCTTATGCATGCAGTTTTGTCAATCTTATCAAGCACTTCTTTACAAAAAGACTTTCATTCAAGCACAGTTTGGTCAGTTGTGTGGCTAAAATAGAGCCAGTCTCGCAAACATTGTTTGCCTGTGAAAGGATCTTGGGTACCCCCCAAACCAAATTTAGAACATGGGTTTATTTTATTGATTTTCTGCCGCCAAAATATTGTGAACAATAGTGATGTAACAGATTAAAAAATGCTTGGTCTTTTATGTGAAGCCAGTTTTCTGGACATGAAATATGGGTGAGGTGCACGAGAGAAAATCCTTTACTTGAATTTTATTTTATATTCATTGGTCTATTATCCTATATAGATATCATTTTACTGTCGTTACTCTATTAAAAATCATTCAAGTATGTTTCTAATGGGTTTTAGCTGCAAAAATTTAAAGCAGTATTCCATCATATTTCATATTCTCGAGATGTCTTTTTGTTGTTGTTGTTCCTGGGCGAGAGCTTCGACTTTGTCATGTAGTGAGACTTTTGCTATTCCACCGGGTTTGTTCCTCCATTAAAAGGCAGCCGCATTTTGGCTACGGAATGTCTAAGCATGACGCCAGGGGTAGGCCAACATGCACACGTACAGACATGCGAAGACACGCACACGCATGCACACGCGCACCGACGCGCACACGCGCTCAGACACGTACACACCGCGCGTGTTCTCTGTCTGTCTGTCTGTCTGTCTCTGTCTGTCTGTCTGTCTGTCTGTCCCTCTCTTTCTCTCTCTATCCCTCTCTCTCCTTCTCTTTCCCTCTTTCTCCCTACCTCAATAACCCTCTTCCCTGTCTCTCACTCACCCTCCCTCCCTCTCTCTCCCTCCCCCTCCCTCCCTCTCCCTCTCCCTATCTTTTCCTCTCTGTCCCTCTTTCTCTCTACCTCCTTACCCCTCTTCCCTGTCTCTCACCCACCCTCTCTCCCTTCCTCTTTCTCACTCCCTCTCTATCTTCCCTCTCTATCTCCCTCCCTCTCTCCCTCCCCTCTCTCCCTCCCCCCCTCTCTCTCTCTCTTTCTCTCTTTTTCAAATCGACGCTGCCCACTACTTATCACACTCATTTGTTTTTGTTTTTGAAAAAAACTTTGCAGCAATCTTCAACTGACGCAATATGATTCACAATGCTCTTTCCTTGTTAGGCCCATGTTTGGTAATAGAGGGTAGGGAATGGATGACAAGAAGAAAATTTCAACAAAACCTTTTCTCAGAGTTTTGCTTTCTGGGGGGTCTGGTACATAACTCAATCCTTCACCTTCAGAATAGGAATGGTGCCTTATCCCCAATCCTTCAGTTTTTTCTTTGTGGAGATAATTTTGCAGCAGTTTAGCTCGGTGTTTATCATTGAGGTTTCCATGAATGCAAAGCTTGGCAGTTGTCAGGCAGTTAGCTGCTTCCTTGCTCAGCTGATTTGCAGATTTTACTTTTAATTTTCTTGCTCTGGTCATGTTGCCCCTTGTCTGTTTT
>CM060341.1:38984091-39001880 GCA_030674155.1 Stramonita haemastoma | reverse complement strand
TGTGGTGAAAACGTCACAAGGGGCTGGTGACGTCACTGTGGTGACGGGAAGTGTCCAAGTTGTTGTCAGTTACCTGCCTGAGAGCCAAGTGTCTGTCCTTCAAGGTAGGTGTGACTGACGGTGACATCAGCTGCTGTATGTCTGAAGGTGGACTTACTGACGTCACTATTCTGACATCACACACACACACGTACACAGAAACAGACACACACACACACACTACACACACACACACACACACACACACACACACACACACACACACACACACACACACACACACACATACACACACACACACACACACACACTCTATTATCCTATTATCCATTATCCTAGATATGAAAGAATAAATAATGAAATCTAAAATCCCTTTTTAGTGGATAGACGTTAAAGTGAACACCCACACACACACACGCACGCGAGCGCGCACACACACACACACACAAACACACACACACACGCGCGCACGCACGCACAAACGCAGGCGCATATGCACGCACGCAGACACGTACACACGCACGCACGCACACACACACACACAAGCATACATCCGCACATACGCACTTTGCACACACAAGCATGCAAACACACACAAGTACACGTTATAACCCGTTCCATTTTTTGGAAGAATAGTCCATTGTGTGTTGCCGGGAATGGATGAAAACTTTACTGCATACACACAGAGGCTGGATGTAAAAAAAAACCCACACGAGTGCTTATTTCATTATCTTCAAAAATTAAAAAAAATAAAGGTATGTACGTGCAAGTATGAACACATGTTATTTGCACGACTAAACATAAACACCTTACCCTCTCTCATGGAATATAGACACCCGTAGGCATGTTAACCTGACAATATAGTGTGTGTGTGTGTGTGTGTGTGTGTGTGTGTGTGTGTGTGTGTGTGTGTGTGTGTGTGTGTGTGTGTGTGTGTGTGTGTGTGTGTATCAATCAATCAATCAATCAATCAAATTTTTATTTCCAGATGGTACATTGAGTAAGGATCGATTTGCTTTTTTCCATTAAGCCATCTGTCTAAAGAAAAGAAATAAAAATCAAAACAACAAAAATCAAATTAAAACAAAACAAAACAAAACAAAAAACCAACAAAAAACAAAGCAGAAAATCCCTAGCAAACAATAAAGCCAACAAAAGAAAGAAAGGGGAAAAAGCAAACAAACAAATAAAACATCAATCATTTCACCAACATTAATTAGCTAGCATGATTTCAACAGCTTTAAAATAGAATATGCTTATAGATAATACAAGCAACTACAATAACAGCAAAAACAACCAACAGAGAGAAAAAAAAACCCAACTCAAAAGCCATACACACATAATCATGGGTACATCAGACTGGAGAAACAGGAATACAATAAAGCTGTGAAAACAATATTTTAGAGAAAACAGCAACAAAGGAGAGAGAGAGAGAGAGAGAGAGAGAGAGAGAGAGAGAGAGAGAGAGAGAGAGAGAGAGAGAGAGAGGAGAGAGAGAGAGGAGAGAAGGAGGAGGAGAGAGAGAGGAGAGAGAGAGAGAGAGAGAGAGAGAGAGAGAGAGAGAGAGAGGAGAGAGAGGAGAGAGAGAGGAGAGAGAGAGAGAGACGCTTTAACAGTTTATTGTCATTGCCCAACTGGGCCTTTTGACAAGGGAGGTAACACAAATACTTTTTTGTGAAACGGTAAACAAAACGTGAAATATGTGATCAGTACAATTAAGTTTCCAAAATAAAAAAATCCATTCATTTATAATCAACTAACATTAACATAGGCGTCTATACAGTTCCCAATCACCTGGTAAATACAAAGAAAAGAACGGAAAAACCAAACTGAAATGCAAAAACAATTTTCGATTCGACCATCCATTCAAATCACTCGTTATATAAACCTTTCTGAAGTTGCCTTAGTTGAAAATACATTACTTTTTAAAGTGGCCATACCATTGCATATTAAATCAATTGTTGCTGACGTGGCTTTGTCTTAATTTTTGTGCCTCTGCAATAAACTTAGCTACAGCTTTAATTACATGTTCATTTTCAGACGACAAAATAGAAACAATATCTTGAACTTCTGTTGATTGTAGACTTAGAAAATTATGTTTATTACGTAGAGTTTCATGAGAGAGAGAGAGAGAGAGAGAGAGAGAGAGAGAGAGAGAGAGAGAGAGAGAGAGAGAGAGAGAGAGAGAGAGAGAGAGAGAGAGAGAGAGAGAGAGAGAGAGAGAGAGAAGAGAGAGAGAGAGAGAGAGAGAGAAGAGAGAGAGGAGAGGAGAGAGAGAGAGAGAGAGAGAAAAATCAATATGTTGTTTATGTACACTATTTACACATAGTTGTTGCTGCTTCTCTTTGGGTTCATCAATCGAGCCACAAAGTTGGTTTTTATTATCTTTATATGTAGATATTCTTCCTGTGGTCCGGCCAATGTCCTATTTCTTGGAGACAGGGGCTCCAGAATTAGCAGGCTTCCTTTTATCACGTGAGGCCAGTCCGCTCTCATGGTGATGTTCCCCCACTGAAACTCTCCTGAGAGAGTCCAGGATGCTGGACTGGCTCACTGACCTACGTGATTCTGCATGCGTGCTCTGAGTTTCTTGTTTGTGAGAGGCAGCACGCCTTGTAGGCCTTGGCTGCCTCCCTGCTCCTGATGGCTGGGCATTACACAGCCTGCAGGTCCTGCCTTGCTCTGCTCTGTTGCCTCTGTCTCTCTGTGAGAGTCTGCTTTTTGACTACCGCCTGTATCTGACCGTTTGTGGACTGCCTTACCAACTTTACGTCCATTGTTTTTTACCAGTGAGACCTCATGGTCACCATGATTTTCTGCACTCTCTACTCTGTCACTTTGGTCTTCAGTGTCAATTGGTCTGTCAAGGTTTACATCAGTAGGTTTTTGTGCCTCATTAACCGTTGTTATGTCTTGGTCAGAGTCTGTCATGTTAGGTCCATGTTCATGACTGTCAGAATCATGTTGGTGAAATGCGTCCGTGTCACTCATCAATATTACTTTGGTCCTGCTACCTGTGGTTTTGTCGTCATCTGTCTGTTCTTCATCCTTGGGAAAGGGAGAAAAACATTTGTCATCTTCTTCATTGACTTCCTCATTTTCATTGCTTTTACACCTTTCTGCATTTTTCTTTGAGTCCTTGTGACTGTTACCACCTTCGGTATCCTCACACACTGTGTGTATGTCAGTTTCTTGCATATTCTTGCTTGGATCTTGACACCTTACTAACCCACAATGAGAGTTACGTCTTAGTCTGTCACGATTTGCTGCGGCCCTTTTGTGGCTCTGGTTTTTGAAAAACACAAACCGCTTGTGCTCAGGTGCTGGAAAGTCAGATTCCTCCTCCCTGTATGCTTGAGGGGCTGGAACACCTGATCTTCGGTCAGAGTCCTCATGAAAATTTCTTTCATGATTCCTGGCATGAACAGAGTCTCTGGGATAGGACGTATTTCCATACCCTGCATTGATCCTGGAGACAGTGTTCCCACGCTTCTCTTGAAAGGCTCCACCGGAGTAGGAATGCCACTGACGTCTGACTGTTGGTGGAGTAACTTCAAATTCATCATCCTCTGGTTGAAATGAAGGTGACCTGGAAACTTTGGCTGGCTGGCTCCTGCCAGAGCTTCCAGTTGACTGTTTCCTGAACCAGCTTCTGTCATGTCCTCTCTGTCTGCTGTGTCGGAGATGAGGCCAGTCTTCTGTTCCCTGAGCAGACCTTGTTGCACTCCATTTCTCTTCAGGAAACCTTGGTCGTGGCTCTTGTCTGTCCCTGACCTGTAGTCTTCCATTGTAGAAGTAAGCGATTTTGCCTTGACTGCGGTAGAAGTCAATCAACTCCTTTTGCCGTGAGGTGAGGTCAGACGCGCGCGCGCGCGAATGAGAGAGAGAGAGAGAGAGAGAGAGAGAGGAGAGAGAGAGAGAGAGAGAGAGAGAGAGAGAGAGAGAGAGAGAGAGAGAGAGAGAGAGGAGAGAGAGAGGAGAGAGAGAGAGAGAGAGAGATGGAAACACACAAATGGAGACATTGCAAACGGTCTTCTCAAGAATGGCGCGCGCGCGTGTGTGTGCGTGTGTCTCAATCAATCAATCAATCAATAATCAATCAATCAATATCATATCAATCAATCAAACTTTTATTTCCAGATGGTACATTGAGTAAACATCGATTTGCTTTTTTCCATCAAGCCATCTATCTAAAGAAAAGAAAAAAAAATCAAAACAACTGCAAAAAATCAAAATAAAGCAACACAAAAAACCAACAAAAATCAAAGCAGAAAATCCCTAGCAAAACAATAAAACCAACAAAGAAAGAAAAGAGGAAAAAACAAACAAGGAAACAAATAAAACAACAACAAACATTTCACCAACATTAATTAGCTAACATGATTTCAACAACCTTAAAATAGAATATGTCTATAGATAAAACAAGCAACAACAATAGCAACCAAAACAACCATAAGAGGAGAAAAAAAAAACCCAAAAAACACACACAAACACAAAAAACACACTCCCACTCAAAATTCATACGCACGCACACACACACACACACACACACACACACACACACACACACACACACACACACACACACACACACACACACACACACGGTTTGCACTCATCCACTCAGCACGTATACTCGTACGTACATGCATACATTTTGAGTCTTTAAAAAATCATATAGTGTCAAAAAAAACCCCAAAAAACAAAACAAACAAACAAACAAACAACACCCCCCCCTCCACACACACACACACACACACACACACACACACACACACACACACACACACACACACACACACACACAAATATGCATATATCAGATACAATGTAACCAAAAACCATTATTTAAGACTTAAAAAGAAAGAATCCATAAAATATCAATAAGCAATTTATGTCAGATTAAAGTGTCTCTATACTTCAGTTCATACTTTATATTTTTAAAAAGAAGATAAGGAAAAAACAACAAACGCAACAATACCTTATAATAATATCCATCACCACTGAGAGGAAATAACATATATACGCTAACAAACATACAATCAAACAAAAGAAAAAAAGAAAGGGAAAAACACACACACACCACACACACACACACACACACACACACACACACACACACACACACACACACACACACACCACCACCACCACCACCACCACCACCAAAAAAAACCAGAATACCAAAAAAAACCCAACCAAACTAACAAAAACAAACAAACAAACAAACAAACAAACAAACCAAACCAACAAAAAACCCCAATCCACACGGATTATATGTTAGAAGGAAGAAAAGAAAAAAACAACAAAAGCAACAATACCATAATTATGATAATATCCATCACCACTGAGTGAAAATAACACACTTAGTGTGTGTGTGTGTGTGTGTGTGGTGTGTGTGTGTGTGTGTGTTGTGTGTGTGTGTGTGTGTGTGCGCGCGCGCACGCGCGCGCGCGTTGGTCAAGTCAACTGAAGTCAACATTTTAATTCCAGATGGTACATTGAATAAGCACTCTTTTGCTTTTTTTCATCAAGCCATCTATCCAGGAAGAAAAAAAATTAGAGAAAAAATAAACATGTCACCAATATTGATTAACTAACGCGTGCGTGCGTGCGTGTGTGCGTGCGAGTGTGTGTACATTCAGGTGATTATTAGCACTCTTGTATTCTGGTGTCACTGGCTGTGCAGGCAACAGCAACCTGACTATAGACAGGGGATGGCAGGAGTACGTGTTCACACCAGACTTGGACACTGCTGATAAAATCCTACAGAAAGAAGGCTTCGTCATACTGTGTGGACCCCCAGGCTCTGGCAAGACCACCCTGGCCAATGCCCTGTCCAGACGCAGCAGACAGCAGGGCTTTTGCCCATACACCTTGGACAGCCTAGAACGCTGGACATCCAATGTGGGACAGCAGCAGCAGCGCAGTGTGGTGGTGTTGGATGGGGTTTTTGGCCATGTGCTTGTCCACAAAAAGCAGCTGAACTGCTGGAGGGTAATCCTCAACACTGTACTGGAGCAGATCAAAGGGGGAATGTGCAGGCTGGTCATCACAGTCTACCCACACGTGCTGCGGGAACTTCAGCGACGGGAAAATAGACTGTCCAGCCCTTTCAGAGACCTCACTGCTGTGGTGAGTTTGATCTATGATATGCCCACTAAGGCTAAAAAAGAACTGTTGGATTTTCATTTGAGAAAGTTTCTGACAAACTAAATGCTGACCAAAAAACTCAGATTGTGAAAGACATTCTGGACAAGGATGTGAGTGGACCCGTCTTTCCTTGGTGCTGTGGTTACATGGTGGAACACTGGACGAATTCAGGGGATCCTGCTGTCATATTTTGCACCCCAGCTGAAGCCTACACTGAGCTGCTGAAAGACATGTTCCTGGACAAAAGTCAGGGAGGTGTCTTTGCTGCAGTGTTAGCACTGGCCATGAGGGGAGTGTCTCTTTTCCTGCACAACCCGTCACAGGCCTCACCTCATCTGAAAGAACTTAGGTTTGACGCGTTTTCTGACGATACACTGGAAGCATATGCAGACAACCTGAAGGGCTTCATACTGTCAGGAACTACGTTCTGCAGTCGGATTCTGTACGAGGCTACAGGGCTGGCTATGGGCCGTCACTTCCGATTGCCCACACTGCTGAAAGTATGTGATGTTCCCTTCCTGGTAAAGTACGTCCATCTGTCAGTCGAAGAAAGACTAATGTCGAATGGTCCACCCTTCAATGTCTGTGTCACTGTGGGCTCAGTTGCCATCTGTCTGTAAACGGAGAGGAGAGTGTGAAGAACGTGCAGGCACTGGTGGAGAGAATCTACACAGACATCATTCAAGGTGACCTGCAACGGATCTGTCAGCATCCCTGTCTTCAGTGTCCTCAGTTTCTGCAAGAACTGGACAACTATTGTGCCAAGGACCCCCAGAGAATCAAGGCACTGTTGAATGCTGTGGATTCTGTGCATAAACTGTCACTACTGTACTGGTCTGTCTTCCTTCCATCTGATGTTCTGTCACGCTGGTGTCTGTCCAAGATGCAGACAAACACAAAGTTGTCAATGTTTTATATAATGGCGTGTTCACTCTTTGATTCTGCTACACAGAAGTCAGACGTCAGATATCAGGCTTTGCTTCACCAGATGATAACCCCAGAACATGTCAAACAGCTACAACACGTCATGGATTTCCCCCTACTCAAAACTGACCAGTGCCTGACAAAGGAGGTAGGCCTACACGTTGAAAGCATCACCAAGATGGCGTCAGGTCCAGGTAGACTGCTGTACCTCTGTGACCCCTCCTTGCCCATCTCACCTGAAATTGTCAGGCTGCAGAGGACTGATGACAAATGGCAGCTCCAGGTAAAGAACAGAGGTGACTGGTATCTGGTGTTGCGACTGCTGTCAGACAGGGAGGTGAGTGAGACAGACAGTGATGGTAACTCCCTGCTTCACCTTGCCATCAGCTGTGGGCAGTACACAGCTGTCACACTGTGTCTGAAAGCCGGTGCAGGGATCACCCAGTGCAACAGACAGGGAGTGACACCCTGTCAGCTGGCTCACAAATCACGTGCATGGCTACCCAAGAACAGACACGTCTTCAGAAGATGGGCACAGTAACAGACGTTTTGGAGACATGGACAAAGCAGACGTACAGCTTACCTACTTGAGGGTGGTGGTGTGAAAGCCAAGGACAGTGAAGGACAGACAGGTCTGCACGTGGCGTGTCAGAAAGGATGGCGTGACCTTGTTGGTCTGTACATTGAGCTGGGTGCTGATGTGACTGCTGCTACAAGAGATGGAGACACAGCCCTGCACTTTGCTTGTCGGTGTGAAATCACAGACTGACTCAGCTGACATCACCCGTCTCCTTCTTCAGGCTGGGGCTGACGTCAACACACAGGATCAATGTGATGATACACCACTTCTGTATGCTACCAAGAATGGTCACACAGACATTAGGTGACGCACCACTCATCTGTGTATGCTGCCATGAATGGTCACGCAGACACAGCTGAACTGCTGATACATCATGGGCTAACGTCACCATTCAAATAAACATGGTGACACACCACTTCTGTATGCTGCCAAGAATGGTCACTCAGACACAGCTAAACTGCTGATACTTCATGGGCTACGTCACCATTCAGAATAAAATGGTGACACACCACTTCTGTATGCTGCCATGAAAGGTCACTCAGACACAGCTGAACTGCTGATACAGCATGGTGCTGACGTCAACACACAGGAAAAAATGGTGACACACCACTTCTGCAAGCTGCTATAGATGATCACTTAGACACAGCTGAGCTGTTGATACGTCATGGTGCTGACGTCAACACACAAAAAATGGTGACACACACTTCTGAGCTGAGATATCACTTAGACAAGCTAGCTGTTGATACGTCATGGTGCTGACGTCAACACACAAAAGATGGGACCACATTCTGTTGCTGCCCTGAGTAGTCGCTTAGACATAGCTAGCTGCTGATACGTCATGGTGCTGACGTCAACACACAGAATAAAGATGGTGACACACCACTTCTGTGTGCTGCCAGACATGGTTACTCTGATCATCTAAACTGCTGATACATCATGGAGCTGACGTGAACATACAGAATAAAGATGGTGACACACCACTTCTATGGGCTGTCAGAAAAGGTCTTTATAACATAGTGATCTGCTGTTACGTCATGGTGCTGATGTTAAAATACAGAATAAAAATGATAACACATCACTTCTATGGGCTGTCAGAAAAGGTCTCTCTGACATAGTTGATCTGCTGTTACGTCATGGTGCTGACGTTAACTTCTACAACTGTGTACATAATCACAAGACCATTTCCTGTGCTGGTGATATCCCAACTGATCCTTGCACAGCCCTGCACTGGGCATGTGAGAATGGCATGGTGCAGACAGTAAAACTGCTGATTCTTTTTTTTTTTTTTTTTTTTTTTTTAATCCAATTACATTACATTTCAAATGATAGCTAACATTTGCAATAACACCGATAGTAATACTACATTCCAAATATAAACTTTCATTGAATTAATCGTATACTACTAAGTGATTCAAACATTCAAATGTACATTGCATCTAAATGATTTGAACATTGCAAATGAGCCAAGTTATAATGTTCTCCAAAAGAAACAGAACAAACAACACAACAACAACAAAACAAAAACAAAACAAAAACAAACAAAAAAAACAAAAACAAAACAAAAAACACAAAGATTTTTACTATTTGTTTGCATGACATAGAGTAACAATTTGCAATATATTCAAAGTATGGATATAACAATATAGATACAACCAAACAAACAGTCGAAAAAAAAAAAAAAACGTAAAACTGCTGATTCAGTATCAGGCAGATGTCAACATCACTACACAGAAAGGACTCACAGCCTGCACTTTGCTTGTCTGTGTAAATCACACACTGACTCAGCTGACATCACCCGTCTCCTTCTCCAGGCTGGGGCTGACGTCAACACACAGGATAAAGATGGTGACACACCACTTCTGCATGCTGCCAGGGAAGGTCACTCAGACACAGCTGAACTGCTGATACGTCATGGTGCTGACGTCAACACACAGAATAAAGATGGTGACAGACCACTCCTGTGTGCTGCCATGAAAGGTCACTCAGACACAGCTGAACTGCTGATACGTCATGGCGCTGACGTCAATGTAAGAAATAAACAAGATGACACACCACTTGGGATGGCTAAAAGACTTCGGAACAAGGACCTTACAGGACTGCTGAAAAGGCATGGCGCCAAAGAGTAACCCTCACAGGAAGAAAGACAACTGTCCCTTCTTGACATGTCATAGGATGTCAGCACACTGAACATGACACGTGACCACACATCAGAACACGACACGTGACCCCATGTCAGAGCATCACACATGAGACGTGACCCCATGTCAGAACACAAGACATAACACGTGACCCCATGTCAGTACATTACACATTAGACGTGACCCCATGTCAAAACACGACACATAACACGTTACCCCAGGTCAGAACATGACATAATTTTGACACGTGACCACAGGTCAGAACACGACATAATTACGACACGTGACCCCAGGTTAAAACATTACACAAATCAAGTCAAGTCAAATTCTTTTATTTCGAGGATAATGAATACGCACTCATGTGCTTTTTTACTTCCAGTCCCCGCAATTATCAGGGATTACAACAATATAAAAACCACTTCTAACTAAAAACAACAATAACAAACGAAATAACAACAACAAAACAACAAGAACAGTAACAAACAGAAGACAAGAAGCATGGACAGAAGACAATAATAAAATAACAAAAGTGCAAACACAGAGAACTAAAATAAGAAATCAACAGTCAAATGATCATTATGATAAAAAACAAAACCAAACCAGAAAAACTGATAATAAAGAGTAAAGAAAACATGACAAGTTAGCATCTGAAAACATCCCACCACCATCTGTCAACAAATTAGTCATATAGATCATGATACTATGGTAAAAAGAGAAAAAAAAACTTAGGTAATATCCTCATTATGGGGAAAGTACTACCCATTGCAAATTACATGAACATGTATTCCAGATTTTTTTTTAAAAAAGAAAAAAAATGCATATAATTCACACACACACACACACACACACACACACACACACACACACACACACACACACACACACACACAACAACAACAAAAAACACAGCACACACAAACACCAGCGCACGCACTGCTATGCTATGTTATGTGCCGTTGTGTATCCGTTTCTCGTGAGCGCTAATTACTGATTGTGTCCTGAGTCATCATTGCAGTATGCTATGCTATGTTTGTGTTGCTGTGTATCCGTTTCTCGTGAAGCGCTAATTACTGATTGTGTCTGAATATTTGAAGTATTGCAGTCTTATGTTGTTTTGTCAGCATTTTCTCTCGTTCTTTTAGCTGAAATTCGAGTTTGCCATGTGCCAAGATTTCTGTGTGATCTGAGCTGTGTTTGCTGCTGTTTACGGTATCTGCATTGGGGATGTGGGAAATATGCCTAGTTCTCTGTGTGTTCAACTGTAGGACCTCAAGTTTTAGTTTTGTCTGAAGATCCTGCTTATGTACAGGAAAACCCATGGTAACTACAAAAAAAGCACTGATGTACAGAAAACCCATGTTAAACATAACGGAAAAGCCTGATGTACAGAAAAACTCATGTTAAACATAACGGAAAAGCCCTGATGTACAGAAAACCCCATGTTAACATAACGGAAAAGCCTGATGTACAGAAAACCCCATGGTACCCACAAGGGAAAAGCCCTGATGTACAGAAAACCCCATGGTACCCACAAGGGAAAAGCCCTGATGTACAACAAACCCCATTTAAAACATAAGGGAAAAACCCTGATGTTCAAAAATCCCCATTTTAGATATAAGGGAAAAGCCCTGATGTACAACAAACCCGGTGTTAAACATAAGGGAAAAACCCTGATGTACAAAAATCCCCATTTTAGACATAAGGGAAAAGCCCTGATGTACAACAAACCCGGTGTTAAACATAAGGGAAAAACCCTGATGTACAAAAATCTCCATTTTAGACATAAGGGAAAAGCCCTGATGTACAACAAACCCGGTGTTAAACATAAGGGAAAAACCCTGATGTACAGAAAAACCCATTTTAAACATAAGGGAAAAACCTTGATGTACAGAAAAACCCATTTTAAACATAAGGGAAAAGCCCTGATGTATAGAAAAACCCATTTTAAACATAACGGAAAAACCCTGATGTATAGAAAAACCCATTGTAAACATAAGGGAAAAGCCCTGATGTTCAGAAAAACCCATTGTAAACATAAGGGAAAAGCCCTGATGTACAGAAAAAACCCATTTTAAACATAAGGGAAAAGCCCTGCTATACAGAAAAACCCCATGGCAACCACAAGGGAAAAGCCCCGAAACGTTCACGACAGAAGCAGTCTGAACCTGCCGACAGAGTTCCTCTCAGCTCACAAGCTGCACACTCTAACCGCTAAACTAACCCCCCCCCCCCCAACTCCTGAAAAAGAAAAGCACATAGAACAGTCATAGAGGGTGAGATCTTGAACACTAAGGAAAGGTTTTTTTTTTTTCAAATTGGATCAGTATGCTTTGCCGGGAACCAACGGCTGAAAATAAATGTTGAGGTCAAAAGATAGCACAGAAATTCCTCGGGCATTATTTGATAAGCAGACACTGACAGAAAACTTGGATACTTATAATGCTTCAAAATCCCGGATTTTGTTTTAATCAGCCATTATGTTTTAAAGACCCAAAGGTTTATAATTTATATCACACTCTAAATTCCCTAATTATTACAAATTGAAGATCTGGCAAATTTCTGTTACACCATAAGGTCCCGGAGTTAAACAGTAAGGTCCAAACTGTTATCACATTTACAGATCCTAAAATGGTTAGACACTTTCCAAGCTAGCACCACAAACTGGCAACATAAATAGGCACAATGATTTAAGATCCCAAAGTCCGTTACACTGTTAAGGTCCCAGAGTGTTGTTACTGATAATAACGTCCCTGATTATAGGTCTGATGATTAATGTCCTCGATTGGTCTTTTTGTTGTTTGTTTTTGTTATCTTTTCGGGTTTTTTTATTATTGATGATGTTGGGGGGTGGGGGGCAGTTGCTGCTGTAGCTTCTGTAACGTTCCTGTCCTGCTGTTCCCACGCCGCTCAGTTCAACCTTCTCCGTCCAACTCATACCCAGATTTGTTATGTTGCATTCTCGGGGTTGGAGCCACAGGGATCACATTAATGCCAAACTGGCGTGAGGCCACCAGCCAGATAGGCCATGTGCTGTTGCTGGGTCACTTTGATGGTGTTCAGTTCTATTTATTTATTTATTTATTTATTTATTTATTTATTTATTTATTTATTTAATCTTTTATATCGAGGATAACAGAATAAGCAATCATGTGCTTTTTTTCATCTGGTCCCCGTGTGTATGCACTTTTGTAAATATTGTCATCTGTTCCCACCGGCACACGATGGCCTACTCTTACGAAAAGCGGAACAGGGTTTAACGTGTGCGCAAGATGTTCTGCGTGCGTTCGCACACGGGGCCTCGGTTTAAAGTCTCATCCGAAGGACTTTTGGGGAGAGTAGAGTCAGCACTGATGTTAACTCCAGGAGAAAAATCTATGCTAACATGAGCAGGACACCACCTACTAAGGGCGTATCTAACGACAGAATTAGCTCAGTCGCGGAGCCAGACTAAAATAAAAGGAGTCTTCACTCAAGGTGGCGACCACCACAACGTCCCTCCAACGACCATCCCCCGTGAACTTCTAACCCCTGAGGCTTTGAAAAAAAACTCACCACAGACACAGAAGTGTATGAAGAAACCAAATCTGAGGTCACAATGAGACCAGAGCAACTGGGGCCACTGAATCCGACTACTGTTTTTTTGGTTGGTTGGTTGGAGTTTTTGGTTTTGTTGTTTTTTTGTTTTGTTTTTTACTGCATGATGGTCAGTAATGATGAATCTGCTTCATAATAATGCTACTGCTTCGGAGGTGCGTGTGCTTTAAGACTTCTTGAAAACTTTGTACTCTACGCTTACTACAATAGTATAACCCAGCGTCAATCGGCCTTAGAAATACAGACACCTACAGTGTTGGTCAGATAATTTGAGCATCATTCGCAAATTCGCACCCGTAAAGTGGATGAAACTCGATTGGTGGTCCCAGTATTCCCACTGAACCCACAGCACACCCACTCAGGGAAGGATACGGTTGGAGTCCGAACAAAAATCCCTAATAAATCTTATGGGATTTGAACCCGTGACCTTCCAGCCAGTAACCCAAGGCGGTAACCACTGCTGCAAGGTGGCTGGTGTCCCAGATTGTTATTGTTACTGGTGATCAATGTCCAAAATTGCTATCATTACTGATGGTTAAGGTCCAATATTGTTATCATTGCTGATGATTAAGGTCCAATATTGTTATCATTGATGATGATTAAGGTCCCAGATTGTTATTGTTACTGATGATTAAGGTCCCAGATTGTTATTGTTATCTGATGATTAAGGTCCCAGATTGTTATTGTTACTGATGATTAAGGTCCCAGATTGTTATTGTTACTGATGATTAAGGTCCCAGATTGTTATTGTTACTGATGATTAAGGTCCCAGATTGTTATTGTGCTGATTATTAAGTCCTTGATTGTTATTGTTCTGATGATTAAGGTCCCAATGTTGTTATTGTTCTGATGAAATAAGGTCCAATGTTGTTATTGTTGCTGATGATTAAGGTCTAATGTTGTTATTGTTTCTGATGATTAAGGTCCAATATTGTTATTGTTACAGATTATTAAGGTCCAATATTGTTATTGTTATTGGTAATTAAGGTTTCAGATGGTTACCACTACTGTTTATACTTCAGAATCCAACATGTCGAAGGTCATTTCAACTTTAATTCATCATGCAAGGTATGAATTACAGTAATAGCGTACATGTTGTTTATTCTGATATGAATAGTTTGCAGTTATACATGTTTATTCTGATATGTGTGATTCACAATTATACATGTTTTATTCTTTGAATGATTTACATTATGTATGTTGTTTATTCTGATATGTATGATTCACAGTTATCCATGTTGTTTATTCTGATATGTATGATTTACTGTTATATGTTGTTTATCCTTATATTTATGATTTTTTTAACGCTTGTGATTTTTGTCAATCATATCATGCATAATTTACATATATATATATATATATATATATATATATATATATATATATATATATATATATATATATATATATATATATATATATATGCGGCACTCAACATCTTGAACAACGACATCAACGACCTCACCAACACCTTCAACGAGGCAGTTCGAGAAACAGCAGAGGAGGTACTTGGCCGCGAGAAAAAGAAACACAAACCCTGGACCTCAAATGACATCCTTGACCTGTGTGACAAGAGAAGATCCTTGAAGAAAACCAAACACTCCACCCCGCAAGATGCAGCACAGTACCGTGAGACCAACAATCTGGTGAGAAAGAAAATGAGAGAGGCAAAAGAGCAATGGATCAATAAACAGTGCGAGAACATCGAGGCAGGCATGACAAAGGGGAAGAGCAAACACGCCTACGACACCCTAAAGAAGCTCACAAAGCCGCAGCAAAATAAATCCTCAGTCATCGACGATTGTTCAGGCAACCTGCTGACTGAAAGCTCAGCAGTTTTGAATAGATGGTCACAGTACTGCTCGGACCTGTACAACCACCCCTTACAACCCGATTACAGCCTGATTGATGAGGACGCAACACCACAGAGGGAACCTTCACCACTACCAGTGCTGAAGGAAGAAGTGAAGGAAGCTATCCGTAGTTTACCAACTGGGAAGTCACCTGGAGCAGACAACATACCAGCAGAGCTGCTCAAGAATGGAGGGGAACACCTTGTCACTGTCATTACATCTCTTTGTCAGAAGATCTGGGCGACAAAACAGTGGCCAGCAGAATGGACACAGTCTCTTATTATCCCCCTGCCCAAGAAAGGAAACCTCCGTCAGTGCCAGAATTACAGAACGATCAGCCTCATTAGCCACACCAGCAAGATCATGTAAGAGTGATACTGAACAAACTCAAAAAGAAGGCGGAAGAGCACCTGGCAGAAGAACAAGCTGTGTTCAGGGCAGGAAGGAGCACGGTAGAACAAATTTTCAGTTGCCGAATCCTGATGGAGAAATATCTGCAACATCAGAGGGACTTGCTACACAACTTCATTGACTTCAAGAAGGCCTTTGACAGAGTGTGGCATGCAGGCCTTTGGCAAGTCCTCAGGAAGTTTGGCATTGAGGAGGGTCTCATCCAGATCATAGAGGCGCTGTACAACACCTCCAGCAGTGCAGTTCTCCTCAACGGCCAAGTCGGAGACTACTTCAAGACCACAGTCAGCGTCCGTCAGGGCTGCTTGCTCTCTCCAACTCTCTTTAATCTATTCCTGGAGAACATCATGAGGGAAACACTTTACGACTTCCACTCTGCCATCTCAATAGGAGGGCGACCCGTTAACAACCTGCGCTTCGCTGACGATATTGATCTCATGGGAGGCAGCAACAAGGAACTCCAAGACCTTACCAACAGACTGGTAGACAGAGCAGGCGCATATGGGATGGAAGTCAGCACAGAAAAGAGTAAAGTATTGGTCAACAGTGCAAACGACACCACAGCACAGATCTACATGAATGGCCAGCAGCTGGAAGAAGTAGACGCTTTCAAATATCTTGGCGCTACCCTCACGAAAGATGGACGCTCCACCACAGAGATCAAGACCAGGCTTGCATTGGCAACATCAGCTATGGCAAAACTGAACAAGATATGGAGAAGCGACAACATCAGCTTCAAAACAAAAGTCAAATTGTTCAGATCCCTGGTCATCTCCATCTTGCTCTACGGCTGCGAAAGTTAGACAATGACCGCTGAAACCACCAAGCGGATCCAGACGTTCGAGACAAAAGGCTTCAGGCGACTGCTTGGAATTTCCTGGAAGGATAGGAAAACAAACACCTATGTGCGAAGTCAAGTCGCACTGATGGCTGGCCCTCAGGAACCCCTACTAGCCACTGTCAAGAAAAGGAAGCTGGCATGGTTCGGTCATGTCACACGCCACAACACCCTCCCCAAGACAGTCCTACAAGGAACGCTAGAAGTTGGCAGACACCGAGGCAGACAAACCAAAAGCTGGATGGATAACATCAAGGAGTGGACCCACCTGGACAGTCCAACACTCATTCGAAAGGTGAAGGACAGAGCTGGATGGCGACGGCTGGCTGCAGAATTGTCTCTCATGTCTCCTCCACGACCATCCCGGTCATGAGAAAAGAAGAATATATATATATATATATGTCACATAATGATTCCCCTGATTCCATAATGTCACACATAAATCAGTGTTGTAGCATGTGGTCTATGTAACAGTGTATCTGCAGTTTTCTTGTTGTCTATTATACTTTGCATTATCAAGTTGTAGTGTTGGTGATATATCTCTCTCTCTACCTCTTCTCTCTCTTCTCTCTCTCTCTCTCTTTCCTTCTCTCTCCTCTCTCTATCTCTCTCTCTTCTCTCTCTCTCTCTCTCTTCTTCTATATATATATATATATATATATATATATACAACACATATTTTTTTCACAATGCTGTCCATAATTCACAATTAAACATGATGTTTATCTTGCTAGGTGTGATTTAAGTAAGACATGCTGTCTATTATTAAGATTATAGTTTAGTTATATCATCCAGTATTGTCCTACACATGTGTACAGCTGTAGCTTCACATGGTTTCCATAATGCCTCACATAAATCAGTGTTGTAGTATGTGGTCCTATGTAACACGTGTATCTGCAGTTTTTTGTTGTTGTCTATTACACCTTGCATTATCACAGTTGTAGTGTTCTATGATAAATGTTCTGCTGTATATCATTTACAGTTGCAGTGTTCCATGATAACTGTTCTGCTGTATATCATTTTACAGTTTGTTTCGTGATAACTGTTCTGCTGTATATCATTTTACATTTGTAGTGTTTGGTGATGACTGTTCTGCTGTATATCATTTTACAGTTGTTAGTGTTCCATGAATAACTTTCTGCTGTATATCATTTTACAGTTGAGTGTTCTATGATGACTGTTCTGCTGTATATCATTTTACAGTTGTAGTGTTTGGTGATAACTGTTCTGCTGTATATCATTTTACAGTTGTAGTGTTCCATGATGACTGTTCTGCTGTATATCATTTTACAGTTGTA
>CM060341.1:38968606-38983991 GCA_030674155.1 Stramonita haemastoma | reverse complement strand
TTTGCCTTTGCGTTTTTGTTATGATGCTAATATTCTATTTGGTGTGTGATTCTTTAACTGAAAGTTGTTGCCTTGTGTGTGTTTTGTTATGATGTAATATTCTATTTGGTGTGTGATTCTTTAACTAAAAGTTGTTGCCTTGTGTGTTTTGGCTTGAATGCTGGCTTGCCTTCTGTGTGTTGAATTTGTTGCTGACATATTCTTATGTGGTTTTGCTTTTTTCCGGTAGTCTACGCTTTGTTTGTGTGCTTGTGTGTTACTTTTAATTGACACTGACTTATCCTTCTGTGTGTGTTGCTATGTTTCTGACATACTCTATTATACTGTTTTGTTATGATTTGTTGTATTAGTGGATTGTGTTTTGTGTATTCTTGTGTTGGTGCTGGCATGCAATTTGTGTTTTTTGTTATATTGCTGACATATTACTTTATAATTATGGTTTCGTTTGGATGCATATTTTTGTCAGAAGTTTATGGTATGCGCGCGCGCGCGCGCGCGTGTGTGTGTGTGTGTGTGTGTGTGTGTGTGTGTGTGTGTGTGTGTGTGTGTGTGTGTGTGTGTGTGTGTGTGTGTGTGTGTGTTGCTTTGTTGTATGTGTTTGTTTTTGCCTTTGTCCACTTATTTATTATACATTTTGTTGTAATTGTGACACCCCCTTATGTAGTTTTAAACTGCTTTTTATCATCGATGTAGCTTTCGTTTGTTATTTCTTTGCTATGATTGCAACGTGAACCTTTAATGAGGTTTTGTTTTGCTTTTTTCTCGGTATGTAGCTTTCATTGATTATTTCTTTGTGTGTTTTGTTTTGTTAGTGGTGTATCATGAATGTGTTTCGTTTCGTTGTGGGTTCATCCCATTTTGTGTTCTCTTTACTGACTTGTTCCATGGAGTTTGTGTCTGGTGAATTATCTCATTGAGTTTTCCTTTTCTTAGGTTATTATTGTGTTTCTGCCTGTAAATTAGTAAATTATCCCTTTGCGTTTTCTTTCGTTAGCAGTTTATTATTATATTTCTGTCTTTTAAATTATCCATTGTATTTCACTTTTACTAGTTTATTGTTGTTATTCGATCTTCAAATTACCCATCGTGTTTCCTTTTTATTGACTTATTATTGTGTTTCGGTCTTGTTTGGAGTTTATAATTGTGTTTCTGTTTTGTAAATTATCTCGATGTGTTTTCTTTTATTAGCAGTTTATCAATGTGTTTCTGTCTAGTAGGGTTATCCCATTGTATTATGTTTCTAGTAGGAGTATAATTGTGTTTGTGTCTTGTGGTTTATCCTTTTTTTTATTAGAAGTATATAATTTGTGTTTCTCTATAGTCAATTATCACATTGGTTTTTTTTTAGAAGTTTATAATTGTTTCTGTTTAGTCAGTTATCATAATTTTTAGAAGTATACAATTGTGTTTGTGTTTAGTCAATTATGACATTTTTCAGAAGTTTATAATTGTGACGCTCCACCACATAATGAGACGGAGTGCACCTGAGGTCAATTTTAAGTTATTGACATGTTATTAATGTGCAATAAAGTGGCTATCAAATACAAAAAACAGATTGAAAATCGGACAATTCTGTGCAACATTATTACAAATTGAAATGATAGACTGCAAGATGTGACAAAATGAGAAACGGGCAAGTTTATTTTGGTAACAGGTTGTCAGAATGAGTGTTTTGGTATTTTCAAAACACATTTAGAAGCAAAAGGAATAAAAAATTATGTCTTGATATTTCATTATAAGGTAAAAAACAGATACAGTTTAATAATCAATCAAAATCACAAAATTGACAACTTAACCCCCACCTGCCTTTAAAGGCTCCTAGCGCAAAATTAGGTAATGTGCTAAGCGACTCATTTCGTGGTGGAGCGCCACAATTGTGTTTCTGTTTCGTCAGTTATCATATGGTTTTTCTTTTTATCAGAAGTTGTTACATAACCACTTAAGTTCGCACACTCGCGCCAGCACAACACACACACACACACACACACACACACACACACACACACACACACACACACACACACACGCATACACACACAATATCCACGCACTCACACACGCACACATACACACACAAATAAATATTTCTTTAAAATGCGATAAAAAGTTTTAAAAATTAATGAAAATATTTTCAGAAAGCAGGAAGAGAGTAGGCAGAAAGAGAAACAGAAAAATACACAGGGAGGGAGAGAAAGAGAGAGAAAGAGAAACAGACAAACAGACAAGCAAAGAGAGTAGTGCCAGACACAGAGGGGAAATGGGTGACATACAACTTGCAAAATACATTGCTAACCCTGCTCACCTGACCTTCACCCCCACAGACATCTACAATCATAACCATCTGTACTTAAACAAAAGACAATCATCCCAATCTCTGACTGATATACATGTAATATACACACCATACACCCATCACCACCACCATCACTACCAAGGCTATCAGCACCAACTATCCCCCCCCCCCCCCCTTCACACACATACACACACCAAAACGGACCACACACTAACCTCCATTAGAGCTGCTCAACCGTGTACACCATGGAAAAAACGGCACAGACACAACAAGTTTTTGCGTAATGGTATACGTCATATTCAAATGACGACAAAAAACACGCCATCATGATGACCTAAAATCCCATGCTGCCTGTGCACTATGCCTCCAATGCCCACCTGCCCCCAGACACTGCTAGAGGCCAGCACACAGCCAGTCTGGGTGTACACTCCCCCTCCACACACACACACACACTGGTGGTGGTCGAATTTTTGTTCTGGTGTTAGCTTTTTTTTTTTTAGTTGGGTTTTAGCTGTTATATTTTGTTGCTTTGTTTTGGTTGTGTTTGCGGTTTTTTTTTATAACTATGTTTTGATAGTCCCTAATCAGGGCTGGAGGAAAAAGATATATATATATATATAATAAATAAATTATGTGTGTATCTATTTACATATTTAATATATATATATATATATATATATATATATTATATCTATGGATATCAGCACTGCATGTAGGCCTATGTATATGAATTTTACTCATGCATAAAGCACTTATTTCGATGCTTTTGTTTTTTGAAGCTGTATGTTATGGCACACTGTCAGCTCAGTGTCATGTGCTCAAGCTGTAATTATGGCAACTGTCAGCTATGTGCTCAAGCTGTAGTATGGCAACTGTAGTATGGCAAGCACCTGTCAGCTATGTTCTTAAGCTATAGTTATGGCACTCTGTCAGCTATGTTCTTAAGCTATAGTTATGGCACTCTGTCAGCTATGTTCTTCAAGCTATAGTTATGGCACTCTGTCAGCTATGTTCTAAGCTATAGTTATGGCACCTGTCAGCTAGTCTAACTTAGTTATGCACACTGTCAGCTATTTCTCAAGTGTAGTTATGGCACTCTGTCAGCTATGTTCTCAAGCTGTAGTTATGGCACTCTGTCAGCTATGTTCTCAAGCTGTAGTTATGGCACACTGTCAGCTGTGTTCTCAAGCTGTAGTTATGGCACACTGTCAGCTATGTGCTCAAGCTGTAGTTATGGCACACTGTCAGCTATGTTCTCAAGCTGTAGTTATGGCACACTGTCAGCTATGTTCTCAAGCTGTAGTTATGGCACACTGTCAGTTCAGTGTCATGTGCTCAAGGTGTTAGTATGGCACACTGTTTTGACAAAAGTTGGAATTCTTTACTTAGAGCAAGGTTCAATTCAAGGGAAACTACTCAAGCCTTAGACGAATTATTTCATCACAAGATTGTTTCCCCTTGACTGCAAGCTCGGACTGTATCAGTCTAAAGATAATTATAATTATCCCAACACAAATCAAAAGAAAGAATGAAGTAAAAAGCCAGACACCATTCAGTGATATGATGACAAAATTATTTCTTCGTTGACGAAGTCTGTTGATTAACACAGGACTTCACACTGTTGTTGTTATGTAAATTGTACTGTTGTTATGTCCACATCAAGCAGACTGTAAATACTGCAGTAACCAGACAACAATCAAAGCAAGATGATTTCTTCTTTTAAGGAATGTGTTCATTAACATATGACTATAACTTTTGTACTGCCACTATACTGTTTTTGGGTCGATGCAGACTAGACTGTAAATACCAAGAACATGAACTAGACAACAATCATAGCCTTAGGTTACAAATAATTTGGATCCAGAGACAGAAAAGGTTCTTCATAATGTGGATTGAGGATGAAGATGATGATATCAATGCAGGATATCAGCTGATGAAAAGCCATTGTTCAGTTTGTACACAACCAACTCAGAGATGACATCACAAGTTGTCTGTTATGTATCAGCTGATTGATATTATTGTATGTATTGTACCAACACTACCAGAACACAGTACGGTATTGAGCCCATGGGAACGGGATAGCTCAGTGGTCAGAGCTCTGGCTTTCCCCAAGCCAATGTTAAGCAGCAGCAAGCGTGGTTACCAATAGGATGGGTGACCGCGCCTTGGCATCAGTACAGTCCCCCAGTACACGTAGCTGTAAATGGATACCTGCCCTCTTTAGGGTCAGGGAAGGTAAAGCAGCGAGGGAGAGGAGATGGGCGCCGCCCTCAACATGTTGGCCCATTGAGAAGCTGAGATTTCTGATGCCTTGCTCCCCTACAACCACATAGGTTATAGAACACCTTTACCTTTTTACCTTTATTGAGCCCATACGGTATATATCAGGTGATTAAAACAAACAGAAAAACAGGTAAACAATGTATCACTGGTTCTGTATTTTGCCTTACAGCACTGTGTACTTCTCTGATAAAATGTATCACAAGCTAATGATTTCTTCCACCAAATATCTTAGCAACTATATGGATCACTATCTGGTCTAGATATTTGAAATCTTTTATGGCTTTTTATGATTAGCATTTCAATTTTTTATGGCTTTTTATGATGAACATTTCAGTTTTATGGCCTTTTTATGAAAGTACTGCTTGCTTGTAGGAATTCATTTTGCCATGCATGCAATTACTGTAACGCTTGTAATGAATATTGTATTCTTTTTGTGTTTTAGAAACAGAGTTTCTTTTGATAAAAAAAAAACTGAGTTTTTCACTTTTCATTACATCACTGTTCTGTCAGACTAGGGAGGTTTCCTCAGTGAAGGTTTTCATGTTGTTGTTTTTCTAATGGAAAGAGAAATGCCTTCAGGGTAGACTGAAGCCTGATACACGCATGCCCGTCCATGACTTCCGCTTCCTGTCCCGTATCCCCATTTTCAGCGCTGACTGGCCCACAGTCCAGAGGTACTCTGAGATCTCTCTGCACATCAGCTTCCACTGCAGAGTGTGTTGCTCTGTTGTTTCTCTTGCAGTGCTGGTCAAAGAAACAGCACTAGCAGGCAGAGAAGCGGAGGTAGGTCAGTGATCATTGTGACATGTGTGTAGCAGACATTCATCCAACATGTCCACCTGTTTCTGCCGACATGTCTGTCACTGCTACTGACAAGGGGCAGCCCACTGGGCTGTGGACACTGTGCACTGAACACAGAATGTTGTCCTGTGTATAGAAACTTGTCTGATGTCTGCAGTGGGGAGGCTGAGGTCTGATAGGAGGAGTCCTCTACCCAAACTCCATTGTTTTGGCAAACAGAAAACCCCTTTGCTTTGCTCTTCCATCTCAGTTTGCTAGTGAAATATTTAATCTTCAAAAAAGTGTAGTAAATTCTTCACTGTCTTTTTGTACAAAGTATTTTTTAGAAGTATTAAAAAGTGAATGCTCAGTTTTATGTTTCCTATGTTTGTGAGATTTGTAACTTACGTATGTGTTTGTCTGCGTGAGAGTCTACGTGCACTTGTGTAAAACATCTCTGTCTTAACCTGGTAACTGCTTCCATATCTCATACAATGTAAAAGAGCCACCATTTTCTTCATCCCCATTTGAAAAAATCCCATCTGATGTTCTTCTGAAATCTCTACGTTCCTGTGTAGGTCAGAGACTTCATCTGACAGACGACAGTGTCGTCAGCAACAAGCAAAACAGACAGTTCCTTTATTCACTCCCAGTTTAATGTCGTCAGCAACAAGCAACACAGACAGCTTCTTTATTTACTCCCAGTTTAATGATGTCAGCAACAAGCAACACAGACAGCTTCTTTATTTACTCCCTGTTTAATGTCGTCAGCAACAAGCAACACAGACAGTTCCTTTATTCACTCCCAGTTTAATGTCGTCAGCAACAAGCAACACAGACAGCTTCTTTATTTACTCCCAGTTTAATGATGTCAGCAACAAGCAACACAGACAGCTTCTTTAGTTACTCCCAGTTTAATGTTGTCAGCAACAAGCAAAACAGACAATTTTTTTATATTTACTCCCAGCTTAATGTCGTCAGCAACAGGCAACATAGTTTCTTTATTTACTCCCTGTTTAATGTCGTCAGCAACAGGCAAAACAGACAGATTCTATATTTACTCTATATATAGTATTTACTCCAAAAGTTTCTTTATTTACTCCCAGTTTAATGTCATCAGCAACAAGCAACACAGACAGGTTTTTTTTTGCTGCCTCGTCTTCTGTGACGTCCCGTACTGCTGTTCCCACGCCGCTCATTTCAACTCCCCCACCGCAGCTAAAACCCTGATTCTTTATGTCTCATCCTCAGGGTCGGAAGTCCACAGGGAGCCCATCAATATTAGGCCACAGTGGGGCCACCAGCCAGTGGGGCCCTGCACTGCTACTGGGTCTCTTTGGTGGTGTTCAGTGGTGCCTGTTCTGAGCTAACATACACAGGACACTGCCTACTAAGCCCCCTACTAACGACAGTATTATCTCAGTCGCGGAGCCAGACTGAGTGAGTCACCCATCTGAGGTGGCAACCACCACAACATCCCTCCAACGACCGTCTCCAAGCGAAACTCCAACCCCAAAGGCTTTGACACAAACTCACCACAGACACAGAAGTGTATGGGGAAACCGAATCTGATGTCACCATGAGACCAGAGGAACAGGAGCCACCGAATCAGAGGCAATTTTTATTATTACATGATGATCAATGGTGATGGGGATGATGTAATGATGCTGCTGTGGATGTACATTTGCTTTGAGACTACTTGACAGGGTTGTACTCTGCGCTTACTGTCATAATATATCCCGGCGTCAACCAGGCCCGAGAGATACAGACACCTGAAGTGTTGGTCAGGTAATTTGAGCAACACTCTAAAATCAGCATTAGTAAAGTGGATGAAGCTCGACTGTGTGGTCCCAGTCTCCCCACCCACAGTACACTCACTCTGGGTAGGAGCCGGACTGAGTCCCAAAAATCCCTATGACTCATAGGACTCGAACCTGCAACCTCCCAGTCCGAAATCCAAGGCGCTAACCACTGCGCCAAGGCGGCTGGTAACAGTTTCTTTGTTTTCATGGACCCAGGTCAACTTCAATTTCGGGTGTGTTAATCCAGGGGAAACTATCGGAAACATAGATGTAGTGTTTCTGTAAAAGTTGTTACCTCCTTTTAACTGAAAGTCGTCTTGAATGTTTTCTTTTTTTCTGTATGCCTATTCTTTGCTTTATAAAAAGAAACTCTCCAAACATAAAAAAACATGCATAAATGATATTTAATTAAAATTGACATAGCAAACTTTTTAATCATCTCTAATTTGCATGTTTTTATCATTTTGTGTAGATGTGTTTGATTTTTAGAATGAAGCAAATTGAGTCTGTCATAGCAGAATTAATAATCAGCTAGTTTCATAGCAAGTCCATTTAGTTCTACACAAACATTTTCCCTTGTGGCCAGTTTCATAGCAACTCCATTCAGTCCTAAACAATCATATTCTCTCGTGGGAATACCTGGGGCCCTTTTGGTAAAAATGGCATCCCCCACCTTCTGGAAATTCTGTGCTAGCAATTTCTCCTTTTCTATCACTCCTTTTCTTTCAGTATTTCTCCTCATCTCTCTCTCCTCTTCCTTCCATGCCTACTTTCTGCCTACCCAGCCCATTCTCCTGCCTTTCCTCCTGCAAACAGAGGGTTTTCCTGGTTTATAGGAAATCCAGAGTTGCTATGCTAAGAGCTTGTCATGGCTGAAGACAATCTCAACATAGTATTTTACAACACAACAACATTTTAATGTAGGCCTCCACACTTTGCTTATATCAGTAACTGACAAAGAAGGAATGAGGGCATTGAATTATGTACCCCACAGATAGACTGAGTGAGGGAGTGATTAATTGTCTAATTGATAGAGTTATTGCTTGATTGATTGATCAACTGATTTATTGATTTGTTGATTGGCTGATTGATTGATTGGTTGAGAGATTGATTAATAATCATTTTCAAGGGTGAGGAATAAGAATTAACATACTTTTTTTTTCTTCCAGCCCATAAAGAGAACAGAGAGTCAAGTCAAGTCAAACTTTTTTTATTTTGAGGATAATGAATAAACACTCATGTGCTTTTTTACATCCAGCCCCCGCCCTTAAGGGTGACAAGATCAAAAAATCAAAAAACCTCTAGCAGAATACACATAACACAGAGAGAGAGAAGAGAGAGAGAGAGAGAGAGAGAGAGAGAGAGAGAGAGAGAGAGAGAGAGAGAGAGAGAGAGAGAGAGAGAGAGAGAGAGAGAGAGACACTGAACACTGAACACTGAACACTGAAATGATTTAATGTACATTGGCCTTGGACCACAATACATTTGATGGGCTTGGGATTTAGCAATAGGTTCATTCTTCATTGGCAAAACAAATGCATAAACAAACAATGATTATGTCTGATTAAAGAGGAAAAACCACCATTACTCCTTTTCATGGTTATAGACCCGAAATCACAATAACCCAGCCATAGAAATAAAATGATGTCGCAGAAAAATCATACATATTAAATAGTTATCAACTTGTAACAGTTATTCAAGAAAGTGCTAATGTCAACATTGTTTTTCTTTTGTTGATAGCATGAAAAATATACCTAGACAAACTATGCATGTACTCATTATTTGTTACTTTGAGCAGATTTCGCATTGGTACATTGATACATTTGCTTAAAAACTTATCTCTCAAGCTTGTGTACATATAACATTCCAATAGAAAGTGAACTTCATTTTCAATTTTCGTTTCACAAAATGGACACAATTTGTCTCGAACACTATCACTATATCTATACACATTATTATTAAGAGGTAAAACATTAAATCTTGCTTGCGCAATAGCCACACGAAAGCAGTAGATATCCATGGAGTTTAAATACTGCTCTTTTGCAAAAATACTTTTAAATGATCTATAAATATCATACCTCTCTTTATCTCTCACAGTCCCATCCCATTCTTGTATAAACATATCCACTAATCTTTGTTTAAATATACCTAAGAAAACTTTTACTTTCCCAACACTTTGAAGCATCCAAACAATGTTAAAGCCTGTTTCACACAAAATTTCTCTTATTTTTGAAATCCAGCAATATCTACCACTTCTATCTAACTCTAACTGCATGCAGTAAGCATTATATGATATTCTACTTTGATCCATTTGCAATAACTTGAACCAATACTTGATAGTGCTTGTACAAGAGTTGACATAAAGTGGATACCTACCTAAATCGCCATAAGCCATCTTATTAGGTGTTCTTACTGGCACACCTAAGAATCTTTTGCAGAGAGAGAGAGAGAGAGAGAGAGAGAGAGAGAGAGAGAGAGAGAGAGAGAGAGAGAGAGAGAGAGAGAGAGAGAGAGAGAGAGAGTTGAACTCTCCTATGGTAAAATTATATTGTTGTCAATGCTGCTGCTGATTCGTGAAGCACGTGCGAAATGACAGTGTACACCCCTAGAGGGGGGGGGGGGGGTGGGTGAAATTGAGCTGTCCTGTGGCCTAGGTCCTCTCACTTTGAACATTTGACAAACTGAGGGCGACCACTGCACAAGAATCTGTGTGTGCCTTGTGGCTGCTTCGCCATTTTTACCTGAACCTACAGGTAAGATATTTTCCTTGACTGCTTTTGAATGCTGGCTTTATTTTTTTATGGATATTATTACAAGTAAAGAATAAGAAAGTATTGAAGCATAGGATAGGCAGATTTGAAGAATATTGTATTGTGAGTGCCAACTATAAAGTGGCACAGATCCTGGTCATTGAGGGGCAGTTTTTCTGTTTCTTCATCCAACACTCAGACAGCAAGTATTGGTTGTTTGTCATATGAGTGAAATGTTTTGTGCTGCCATAAAGCACCTGACAAGTCAGGCCCAGCACACCAACTTTGGCATGAAAATGAGTTTGTTTTTACTTAAGTATATCTGGGTAAAACATGTCGAAGAATGGATCAAGATGGGAAAGCTAAAACAAGGAGGTGACAGGAAGAAAAGGAACAAGGCAGAAACATAGAGAGGGATAGAAAAGGAATTGCTAGCACAGAGTTTCCAGAAGGTTGGGATGCTATTTATACCCACAACTCCTTGATATCCCCATGGGGGGAGTGCTTCCATTTGTTCCCCCTACAGTGATTATCAGTTTATAGAGGAAGCCAGTTAGGTGACCACTACTTTTGTTGGTGGTGGGCTAGTGCTCTGAGGTCCAGCAACAGTGAGATGTTTGCCTGTGACTCTCTTTAGCCCGCCATGAAGGTAACCCATTCCCACTTTGAGGATATCTAATCACACCACTGTGCATTGTGTGTTTGTGTATTTTTCTCTGTGTGTGGCTACTTTTGCTCTTTTCTCAAGATTTTTTGCTTTTTTTAAATCTGCTTTTCTTTTTGGGTTTTACTTTTCTCTTTACCTTCTTTTTCCTTCTCTCTCTCTCTCTCTCTCTCTCTCTCTCTCTCTCTCTCTCTCTCTCTCTCTCTCTCTCTCTCTCTCTCTCTCTCTCTCCTCTCTCTCTTCAACAAAATTGCATTTCTCTCTCTGTCTCTCTGTATCTCTGTCTCTCCCTCTTGAAACATAATTGCATTACTGTGTCTCTGTCTCTCTCTCTGTCTGTCTGTCCGTCCGTCCGTCCGTCCGTCCCTGTCTGTCTGTCTGTCTGTCTGTCTGTCGTGTCTGTCTGTCTGTCTGTCTGTCTGTCTGTCTTCTCTCTCTCTCTCTCGTCTCTCTCTCTCCTCTCTCTCTCTCTCTCTCTCTCTCTCTCTCTCTCTCTCTCTCTCTCAGGCGCGCGCGCTCCGCTCTCACTCTCTCTCTCTCTCTCCCCCTCCCTTCCTACCATCCTCCCCCTCTCTGTCTGTCTGTCTGTCCTCTCATCTCTCTTCTCTCTCTCTCTCTCCTCTCTCTCTCTCTCTCCTCATCTCATCTTCTCTCTCTCTCCTCTCTGTCTCTCTCCTGTCTTCTCTCTCTCTCTCTCATCTTTTCCTCTCTCTCTCTCTCCTATCTCTCTCTCTCTCTCTCTCATCTCTTCTCTCTCTCTCCTCTCTCTCTCTTCTCTCTCCTCTCTCCCTTCTTTCTCTCTCGCTCTCTCCTCTCTGTCTCTGCCGTCTTCTCTCTACATATTGCATTGCTCTCTCTCTCTCTGTCTCTGTCTCTCCCTCGTCGTATGTCTCTCTTCTCTCTCCCTCTCTCTCCGTCTCCTCTCGTCTCCTCTTCCTCCTTCCTGTTCTCTCTCGTCTCTAGCTTGTTTTATATTTCTTGCACTGTAACACAGAACCACGTCAACCAGCAAGCAACTACACATGTATGCAGGCCGGCAAAGCAAAATGTCGAGAAACCTAGAACAGCAAGGTGAAAGAAGCCAGCCAGTTAGCCAACCATGTTAGCCAGCCAGTGATGAACAAGAAAACAAAGAAAAAGAGAAAAGGGAAGAAAAAGAGAAAACCAAATGCCTCAAAGCTGATGCCCCAAGATACACAAGGAAAGAACTCTGCTCAACCACAGAGGGTTTCAGAACTCTTGCCAAGCCGACATTTTATTTCTGAATCAGCAACGACTGAGACAAGATGATTGTGTAGACACGCATGCAGAAAATACACCATGCATCGTGACAGACAAGATGATTGTGTAGACAGCATGCAGAAAATATACACCATGCATCGTGACAGACAAGATGATTGTGTAGACATGCAGGCAGAAAATCCACACCATGCATCGTCACTGCGCCACACAGCGCCATTTTTCGCACCGAAGCTACAGGTAAGTTTTATTTGTGTGTGTGTAGTGTGTCGATTTGTTTTGCTGTTTGTGATTATGATACATGTTAGAAATGAAACCATGATAAACACAAGGTATAGTAAGGAAAGAGGGGAGCAATGTGTATATAAGGTTATAGAAAATTGCTTAGATCATTATCATGGTGGGGAGGGGGAGGGGCAAGATTTCCGTGTGCTCCCACTCCTGTGACGTGATCTCTACTTTAAAAAGTGTCCAGAATTAAGGAATGAACACTCGTGCGCTTTTTAAGACAATTCCCTTATGCATGCAGTTTTGTCAATCTTATCAAGCACTTCTTTACAAAAAGACTTTCATTCAAGCACAGTTTGGTCAGTTGTGTGGCTAAAATAGAGCCAGTCTCGCAAACATTGTTTGCCTGTGAAAGGATCTTGGGTACCCCCCAAACCAAATTTAGAACATGGGTTTATTTTATTGATTTTCTGCCGCCAAAATATTGTGAACAATAGTGATGTAACAGATTAAAAAAATGCTTGGTCTTTTATGTGAAGTCAGTTTTCTGGACATGAAATATGGGTGAGGTGCACGAGAGAAAATCCTTTACTTGAATTTTATTTTATATTCATTGGTCTATTATCCTATATAGATATCATTTTACTGTCGTTACTCTATTAAAAATCATTCAAGTATGTTTCTAATGGGTTTTAGCTGCAAAAATTTAAAGCAGTATTCCATCATATTTCATATTCTCGAGATGTCTTTTTTGTTGTTGTTGTTCCTGGGCGAGAGCTTCGACTTTGTCATGTAGTGAGACTTTTGCTATGCCACCGGGTTTGTTCCTCCATTAAGGCAGCCGCATTTTGGCTACGGAATGTCTAAGCATGACGCCAGGGGTAGGCCAACATGCACACGTACAGACATGCGAAGACACGCACACGCATGCACACGCGTACCGACGCGCACACGCGCTCAGACACGTACACACCGCGCGTGTTCTCTGTCTGTCTGTCTGTCTGTCTGTCTCTGTCTGTCTGTCTGTCTATCTGTCCCTCTCTTTCTCTCTCTATCCCTCTCTCTCCTTCTCTTTCCCTCTTTCTCCCTACCTCAATAACCCTCTTCCCTGTCTCTCACTCACCCTCCCTCCCTCTCTCTCCCTCCCCCTCCCTCCCTCTCCCTCTCCCTATCTTTTCCTCTCTGTCCCTCTTTCTCTCTACCTCCTTACCCCTCTTCCCTGTCTCTCACCCACCCTCTCTCCCTTCCTCTTTCTCACTCCCTCTCTATCTCCCTCTCTCCTCCCTCCTCCCTCCCTCTCTCCCTCCCCCCCCCCCCCCCCCCCCTCTCTCTCTCTTTCTCTCTTTTTCAAATCGACGCTGCCCACTACTTATCACACTCATTTGTTTTTGTTTTTGAAAAAAACTTTGCAGCAATCTTCAACTGACACAATATGATTCACAATGCTCTTTCCTTGTTAGGCCCATGTTTGGTAATAGAGGGTAGGGAATGGATGACAAGAAGAAAATTTCAACAAAACCTTTTCTCAGAGTTTTGCTTTCTTAGGGGTCTGGTACATAACTCAATCCTTCACCTTCAGAATAGGAATGGTGCCTTGTCCCCAATCCTTCAGTTTTTTTCTTTGTGGACATAATTTTGCAGCAGTTTAGCTCGGTGTTTATCATTGAGGTTTCCATGAATGCAAAGCTTGGCAGTTGTCAGGCAGTTAGCTGCTTCCTTGCTCAGCTGATTTGCAGATTTTACTTTATATTTTCCCTTTGCTCTGGTCAGATGTTGCCCCTTGTCTGACTTTGGGTTAGTCTTTGTGTCCTGCTTGGGTTTTAGTCTGTAGGTCCCGCTTCCTGTCTTTTGTGTCCGGCTTTGGGTTGTCTTTGTGTCTCGGTGTAGTTTCTTTGTGTCTTGGTGTAGTTTGTCTTTGTGTCTCGGTGTAGTTTGTCTTTGTGTCTCGGTGTAGTTTCTTCAGTCTTTGTGTCCAGCTTTGGGTCGTCTTTGTGTCTCGGTGTAGCTTCAGTCTTTGTGTCTGGCTTTGATTTGTGCATGTCTGGTTTCTTTGTGTCTGGCTTTGATTTGTGCATGTCTGGTTTCTTTGTGTCTGGCTTTGATTTGTGCATGTCTGGTTTCTTTGTGTCTGGCTTTGATTTGTGCATGTCTGGTTTCTTTGTGTATGGCTTTGATTTGTGCATGTCTGGTTTCTTTGTGTCTGGCTTTGATTTGTGCATGTCTGGTTTCTTTGTGTCTGGCTTTGATTTGTGCATGTCTGGTTTCTTTGTGTCTGGCTTTGATTTGTGCATGTCTGGTTTCTTTGTGTCCAGTTCTGGTTTGTCTTTGTTAGAGCTTCCCTGTCAGCTGTCTTCAAATGATCACTGAGCGCCCTCCGATTGCAATCAGTATTCCTTGCTCAAATAAAAATTAATATAAACTAAAACTAAAATATAGAAATAAAATTATATTATTGTAAACCTAAAATAAAATCTAGCAAAAATAAAATGACAAAAATTCTGGAATAAAATTTAGGATTTAATCCAAACTTGAAAGAAAATGAAATAAAACATAATAAAATAAAATAGAATGAGGCATAGTCTGGACTAAAATGAATTAAAATTAAAACAAATTAATAAAATGGAATATGAACAAAATAAGATAAAATACAATAAAAAACCAAAAATGAAGGAAACTAAAATAGTATAAAAAAGAGCAAGAAATCTGAGAGCAATCTGGGTGACAGTGATCTATCTTCTCATCCGAAAACACCACCACCTCCTACAATGGCTTGGAGACTAGGATCTTAAGGTATTGTGACTTGGCTTTTTTCTGATAAATTTTTTTGAGGTCTAAAAATTCCCCAATCTATAACAGTTTTTTTTCCTCCCCTAACCCTTTTCCTCAAAAATATAAAACCCTTTTCAACTGTTTTTTTATGAGGGTTTTTTTGACTCAGTAATTCCCTGCCATTTTTTGATAATTTTTCCTTATATCTTTAAAATAAACCCGCGGCTTTTGGGGAAACCCTTTTTTTATGAGGTATTGTGACTTTGGGTTTTCCCCTTCCCCTTTCTGATAGGTTCCTTTTAAAATGTCACCACCTACAACGGCATTGAGACAGTTTTCATGAGGAAAAATGAACTGGTTATTTTCCCTTTCCCTTCCTAAGGCGTTTCCTTGTCCTTCCCCTCCTTTAAATTTAAATTTAAAAATGGGGCCTAACCTGGCGGTGAGTCATTATTGGATAAAACCTGAAGACTCAACAGTGGGGCCAGGTTCTGCTGATCATCACCTTTAAATTCCTCTGCTGCATGAGAATTCCCCGGCATCTGGGAAGTATTTGCAGGGTTCAGAAAGAGACTTT
>CM060341.1:38938824-38958942 GCA_030674155.1 Stramonita haemastoma | reverse complement strand
AATTTTAAAATAAGGTAAAAATAGTTCATCACATCAGAATTTATCTGCGGTTTCATAGCAACTCCATTCAGTCCTAAACAAACAGTTTCTCCTGTGGGAATACCAGGGGTAGAAATCGCATCCCCACCTTCTGGAAATTCTGTGCTAGCAATTTCTCCTTTTCTATCCCTCCCTTTCTTTCTGTCTTTCTCCTCACCTCTCTCTCCTCTTCCTTTCATGCCTACTTTCTGCCTACCCAGCCCATTCTCCTGCCTTTCTTCCTGCAAACAGAGGGTGTTCCTGGTTTATAGGAAAGTGAGAGTTGTTATGCTAAGAGCTTGTCATGGCTGAGGACAATCTCAACAATATTTTATAACAAAACATTTTAATGTTGGCCTCGACACTTTGCCTATATCAATCACTGACCACGCTTTCGGGCTTGAGCCAAGTATTATTTCAAGAATGAATGAGGGCATTGGTATGTATGTACCCCGCAGTCAGACTAAGCGAGTGAGTGATGGATTGATGGATCGATTGATTGATAGAGTGATTGATTGATTGGTTGCTCGATTGATTGATAATAATTTTTTCAAGGGTGACAAAATTAATAAGTATTAAAATATATTTTTTTCCAGCTCTAAGAGAGAGAGAGAGAGAGAGAGAGAGAGAGAGAGAGAGAGAGAGAGAGAGAGAGAGAGAGAGAGAGAGAGAGGAGGAGAGAGAGAGAGAGAGAGAGAGAGGGAGAAACTTGATTCTGCTATGGTAACATTATATTGCTGTCAGTGCTGCTGCTGATTCGTGGAGCACGTGCCAAATGACAGTGTTCACCCCTAGAGGGGAGGGGGTGGGAACTGAGTTGTCCTGTGGCCTAAAGCCTCTCACTGCCATCCAACATTTGACAAAGTGAAGGCGACCACTGCACAAGAATCTTGTGTGTGTGTTGTCGCTGCTTTGCCATTTTGACCTGAACCTACAGGTCAGTTTTCTGGACTGTGTATGGTGCTGGTGGTATTTTTCAGGGTTAGCATTTCAAGTGAAGTATAGAAAGTCTTGAAGCACAGGCAGCTTTGCAGAATCAGAATCCTTCAGATGAGACTGATAAACCCACACGCTGTGAGTAAGCCTAGGCTGGTTTAAACCTATCCCACTTTTCGGAAAAGTAAGCAGTTTTTGTGCTAGTAGAAATGGGTGGCAAAATTGTCCAAAACTGCAAGCATATGGAAGCTGGATGTTAAGAAAAGCCTGTGAGTGCTTATTCTATTATCCTCAACATAAAAACACAGAGAACCAACGTCAAAATGGTAGAGGTGATGGTCACAATGGGGAAGGTTTCCTTTGTCCCCCCTTGTGATTATCTTTAGATTAAGGATGCAGACTTCAAGACTATGGTCATCTGGTCCTCAGCTAGAGCTCTGAGGTTCACCAGTGGTGAGGTTTTTGCCTATGCCCCTGTCTTTTGCCCACCATGAAGGTAGCCACATTCCGACTTTGAAGATGGATGACTATTCACACCAGTGTGCGTGTGCTTTTCGCTGTATTTTTTATGTCATGTGGTGTTTTTTCTGTGACTGTTTTCCCCAGGCTTTCTTTCTATGTTTTATTTTTTCTGTCTACCTTTCCTCTTTCATTGTCTCTTCCCTTTCAAAAATCTTTTTCAATCTTGCTTTCATTTGGCCTCTTTCCTTGCTTGCTTTTTACCTGTTCATTTTATGATTTTTCTTTCTATCTTTTTTTCCTTCATTGTTCTTGTATATTGCTTTGTCTTGTCTGTCTCCCTCCCCCCCTCTCTGTGCCTCTCTGTATAAATTATATATATATATATATATATATATATATATATATATATAAATTACTTTTCTCTCTGTCTGTCTGTCTGTTTCTCTTTCTCTCTCTCTCTCTGGTTACCCTGAAATGAAATTGCATCTCTCTCTGTCTGTCTGTCTGTCTGTCTGTCTGTCTGTCTGTGTCTGTTGGTCTGTCTGTCTGTTGGTGTGTCTGTCTGTCTCCATCTCTCTCTCTTGTCCTCCTTTTGTTTCTTTTCTTTCTTTGTTTTCCTCTCTAGTGTCATTTTCTTGCACTGTAATACAGAACCTACGTCTACCAGCAAGCAACTACACATGTATGCAGGCCGGCAAAGCAAAATGTCGAGAAACGCTAAACAGCAAGGTGAAAGAAGCCAGCCAGTTAGGAAGCCAGTTAGCCAGCCAGTGATGAACAAGAAAACAAAGAAAAAGAAGAAAAATGGAGAAAAAAGAGAATAAAACCCCCAAGTGATGACCCTCAAAGCTGATGCCCCAAGATATCAACACATGGAAATGAACTCTGCTCAACCACAAAGGGTTTCAGAACTCTCGCCAGGCCGACATTTTCATTTCTGAATCAGCAACGACTGAGACAAGATGATTGTGTAGACAGGCATGCAGAAAATCCACACCATGCATCGTGACAGACAAGATGATTGTGTAGACAGGCATGCAGAAAATCCACACCATGCATCGTGACAGACAAGATGATTGTGTAGACAGGCATGCAGAAAATCCACACCATGCATCGTGACAGACAAGATGATTGTGTAGACAGGCATGCAGAAAATCCACACCATGCATCCTCACTGCGCCACACAGCGCCATTTTTCGCACCGAAGCTACAGGTAAGTTTTATTTGTGTGTGTGTAGTGTGTCGATTTGTTTTGCTGTTTGTGATTATGATACATGTTAAAAATGAAACCATGATAAACACAAGGTATAGTAAGGAAAGAGGGGAGCAATGTGTATACAAGGTTATAGAAAAATTACTTAGATCATTATCATGGTGGGGAGGGGGGAGGGGCAAGATTTCCGTGTGCTCCCACTCCTGTGACTTGATTTCTACTTTAAAAAGTGTTTCAAGAATAAAAGAATAAACACTCGTGCGCTTTTTTAATACGGTTCCCTTGTGCATGCAGTTTTGTCAATTTTATCAAGTACTTCTTTATAAGAAGACTTTCATTCAAGCACAGTTTGGTCAGTTGTGTCGCTAAAATAGAGCCAGTGGCTCAAACATTGTTTGCCTGTGAAAGGATCATGGGTACCCCCCAAACCAAATGTAGAACATGCGGTTATTTTATTGATTTTTTGCCGCCAAAATATTGTTAACAATAAAGTGATGCAACAGATTGAAAAATGCTTGGTCTTTCATAATTATAAGCCAGTTTCTGTACATGAAGTATGGGTGAGGTGCACGAGAGAAAATCCTTTACTTGAATTGTAGCCTATTTTATATTCATTGGTCTAATATTCTATATAGGCTAAATATCATTTTACCGTCGTTACTCTATCAAAAATTATTCAAGTATGTTTCTAATGGGATTTAGCTGCAACACTTTAATGCAGTATTCCATCATATTTCATATTCTCGAGATGTCTTTTTGTTGTTGTTGTTCCTGGGCGAGAGCTTAGACTTTGTCATGCAGTGACATTATTTGCCAATGCCACCGGTTTTGTTCCTCCATTAAGGCAGCCGCATTTTGGCTGCGGAATGTCTAAGCATGACGCCAGGGGTAGGCCTACATGCACACGTACAGACATGCGAAGACACGCACACGCATGCACACGCGCACCCACGCGCACACGCTCAGACACGTACACACGGCAGATGATTGCTTATTCTGTTATCCTCGATATAAAAGAATAAATTTAAAAAAATTAAAATTTAAAATTTAAAATCTCTCTCTCTCTCTCTCTCTCTCTCTCTCTCTCTCTCTCTCTCTCTCTCTCTCTCTCTCTCTCTCTCTCTCTCTCTCTCTCTCTCTCTCTCTCTCTCTCCCCCCTCTCTCCCCTCTCTCTCTCTGTCTCTCTCTCTGTCTCTCTCTCTGTCACTCTCTCTGTCTCTGTCTGTCTGTCTCTCTTTCTCTCTTCTCTCTCTCTCTCTCTCTCTCTCTCTCTCTCTCTCTCTCTCTCTCTCTCTCTCTCTCTCTCTCTCTCTCTCTCTCTCTCTCTCTCCATCTCCCTCCCTCTCCTTATCTTTTGCTCTCTGTCCCTCTTTCTCCCTACCTCCTTACTCCCTTCCCTGTCTCTCACCCACCCTCCCTCCCCTCTTTTCTCTCCCTCCCTCTCTATCTCCCTCTCTATCTCCCTCCCTCTCTCCCTCCCTCTCCCCCCCCCCTCTCTCTCTTTCTCTCTTTTTCAAATCGACGCTGCCCACTACTTATCACACTCATTTGTTTTTGTTTTTGAAAAAACTTTGCAGCAATCTTCAACTGACACAATATGATTCACAGTGCTCTTTCCTTGTTAGGCCCATGTTTGGTAATAGAGGGTAGGGAATGGATGACAAGAAGAAAATTTCAACAAAACCTTTTCTCAGAGTTTTGCTTTCTGGGGGGTCTGGTACATAACTCAATCCTTCACCTTCAGAATAGGAATGGTGCCTGATCCCCAATCCTTCAGTTTTGTCTTTGTGGAGATAATTTTGCAGCAGTTTAGCTCGGTGTTTATCATTGAGGTTTCCATGAATGCAAAGCTTGCCAGTTGTCAGGCAGTTAGCTGCTTCCTTGCTCAGCTGATTTGCAGATTTTACTTTATCATATTTTCCCTTTGCTCTGGTCAGATGTTGCCCTTGTCTGACTTTGGGTTAGTCTTTGTGTCCTGCTTGGGTTTTAGTCTGTAGGTCCCGCTTCTGTCTTTGTGTCCGGCTTTGGTTTGTCTTTGTGTCTCGGTGTGTTTCTTTGTGTCTCGGTGTAGTTTGTCTTTGTGTCTCGGTGTAGTTTGTCTTTGTGTCTCGGTGTAGTTTGTCTTTGTGTCCAGCTTTGGGTTGTCTTTGTGTCTCGGTGTAGCTTCAGTCTTTGTGTCTCGGTGTAGCTTCAGTCTTTGTGTCTGGCTTTGATTTGTGCATGTCAGGTTTCTTCGTGTCCAGTTTTGGGTCAGTCTTTGTTAGAGCTTCCCTGTCAGCTGTCTTCACATGATCACTGAGCGCCTTCCGATTGCAATCAGTATTTCTTGCTCAAATAAAAATTAATATAAACTAAAACTAAAATATAGAAATAAAATTATATTATTGTAAACCTAAAATAAAATCTAGCAAAAATAAAATGACAAAAATTCTGGAATAAAATTTAGGATTTAATCCAAACTTGAAAGAAAATGAAATAAAACATAATAAAATAAAATAGAATGAGGCATAGTCTGGACTAAAATGAATTGAAATTAAAACAAATTAATAAAATGGAATATGAACAAAATAAAATAAAATACAATAAAAAACCAAAAATGAAGGAAACTAAAATAGTAAAAAAAAAATGCAAGAAATCTGAGAGCAATCTGGGTGACAGTGATCTATCTTCTCATCCGAAAACACCACCACCTCCTACAATGGCTTGGAGACGAGGATCGTAAGGTATTGTGACTTGGTCATTTTTTGGGGTAACTTTTCCGAGATGTTTCCTTAAATCTGATAATACCTGTGGCTGTTTTCATGAGGTTTTGTGACTTGGTCATCCCTTTGTATTTTTGATGGGTTTCCTTAGGTCGGAAAATGTCGCAACCTATTACAGTTTTCAGTTTTTATGAGGTTTTGTAATTCAAGTCATCCCCTTCCATTTCTGATAGTTTTACCTTATGTCTGAAAATACAAGCGGCTGTGAAACAGTTTTCATGAGGTATTGTGAACTGGTCATTCCTTCAATTTCCAAGGCGTTTCCTTGTCCTTCCCCTCCTTTATTAATTAAACATGGGTCCTAACCGGGTGGTGAGTCACTATGTGGATCATCTTGAAGACTCTTCAACAGTGGGGCCAGGTTCTGTTGATCATCACCTAGGAGTCATCTGCTGCATGAGATCCTGGCATCTGTAAGCAGTGTGCAGCTGCAGATGAGACTTTGGTGATGTTATACAGGATTCGGGAATCGTTTTTTTTCTGATTTTAGTTTTTTGATTAAAAAAAAAGTATATTTTATTTTACTTTACTTTCTGTTGTTTTTTTTTGGTATATAGTATCGTTATTTATTGTTTTGAGTTATGCTTAGGAGAATCAAGTTCACCTTATTTTAAGGAGTCCAGTCAGGTTTTTAGGTCTAAAGATCTTGCAGGGTTTGGGTTGCTGCAGACATGGCAGCTTCTAACTCTGGAAGGGAGAGTATCAAGATTGTGTTGACAGAAAAGCCTCCTGTTTGGAAATTATTAAAAACAATTAAGGATGTAGTGCATTTGGTCAGAATGACTTGTTGTATTGTAATGTTTGAATATTTAGCTCCATAAACTATAGTGCATTTGGTCAGAATGACTTGTTGTATTGTGATGTTTGAATATTTAGCTCCATAAACTATAGTGCATTTGGTCAGAATGACTTGTTGTATTGTGATGTTTGAATATTTAGCTCCATAAACTGTAGTGCATTTGGTCAGAATGACTTGTTGTATTGTAATGTTTGAATATTTAGCTCCATTAACTAACCGGACTCTAGTTTGAGTGAATCAGTGAAGAAGCATGGTAAAATCTGTGAGAAGAGATCAAATCATTACAATACCTGAGGCAATAATAAAACTGGGGTTTTCAGTCTACTGATGATGACTTTCTGCTTTCAGGGGCTCTGGGTCTGGAATCAAGTGCCAGTGATCTGACATGTGTGAGGGCAGCTATCCTGACCTGCCTTTGCTGAAAGCTAGGTAATTTTAGTAAAGGATTAAATGTAACAGTGTCTTTACAGAATGATTGTGAATTTATCTTCTAAATGGCATCAAAATAATTTTAATAATTGTCTCGGCAAATCGAAGCAAAAGATGAAATGTGACAAAGTGTTCAAACAATACGCGTAAAACTTTATTATGAAATGGCATCTAATCATTTTTAAAGTTTCGCTTATAAAGCAGAAGGTGAAATGTGGTTGTCTTTTAAATAATAAGTCCAATTTGTTTTGTATTCACATATGAACTATCTTGTATTCACATAGAAACAAACCATTTTAACATTTAAACAAAAAAAAGGAAATTGTGGTACTTTTAAAGAATTGTGAATTCGTTCTGTTCCAAAGTCATGTGTTTAACGCATCTTTTTTAATATTTGAGGTAACGAAGTAAACGTTTGAACGAGTCAATGTTTGTAAAGAACAATTGTGAATTTATTCTGTTTCAAAGTGATCAGATAAAATCTTTGTAGCATATGAGCTAACATTCCACATTTCCCTGTCACTGACGACTTCTTAACTGCTGACAGGAACAACTGGACAGGAACCAAGTGCTGAAGAACAGACACGCCATCCAGCACCACTTGTCGGTTACCAGCACATGATCAGGTAACGGGTTTGTGTCCGAAACTTTCTCCCTATCCACTAGACCGTGAGTGGTGATCTGGGTGCTAGTATTTCAGAAGAAAAGATAAACAGGTCGCGTATGCAGCACGCATTTAGCACATAAACGAACCCACGGCAACAAGAGAGATGTCTCTGGCAAAATTTTATAGAAAAAAGCCACTCTGATAGGGACACAAATACACATACAGACAGGGGGAAAATGGGTAGGGCTGTTCTTGTGGCAGAAAAATCTGCCGTGACTTAAAGTGGTATACAAAAACAAAACATCAGTGACTTTTTCCTCTGTCTTAGCATATGTCTGTGTGTCTTGTATAAATTGTATCATTCTCACCTAATACAAGATTCCAGCAACACCCAGCACTATTTTTTAAAGATTTTGTTCATAAATGTTTCTTGGATACAAAAAATATTGTTAAGTCTTTCAGACCACAGATGTTAAATCAATTGAATTTTTTATTCTCGCTGCAAAATTGTCTATTTGAAAGTATTTATATAAATTGCGTAGTTTAAATTCACAAATCGCATTTATGCATAATAGCAGGAATTTTTTTTACGATGTATTCAAAGGAAAGATGCTGTTTATATCCCCCCCACACACTCTCCCTCCCTCCCAACCTCTCTCTAACTCGATTGTGCACTCACTCACTCACTCACTCACTCACTCACTCACTCACTCACTCACTCACTCACTCACTCACTCACTCACTCAAGCTCACTCAAGCTCACTTTAAACCCTGTTCCGCTTTTCGTATGAGTAGGATATTGTGTGCAGGTGGGAACAGATAAGATTTACAAAAACTGCATACACATGGAGACTTGATGCCAAAGTACATAAGTGCCTATTCCATTTTCCTCGATATAAAGAATAAATAGAATAAAATAAATTCACGCGCGCACGCACACACGCACGCACACACACACACACACACACGCACGCACGCACGCACGCACACACACACACACACACAAACACACACACACACACACACACGCACACACACACACACACACACACACACACACACACACACACACACACACACACACACACACAGATCTTAGGTCTCCACTATGCTGAAGGAATGATGAATTTCCCCTTTTCTATCACTCCTTTGTGTGGTTAACACTCCACTCTCCCTTTTTTCTTATCAACATTTTTTACCTTCACAGTCCATTCTCTCGCCTTTTTCCCTGAGCAAGGGGATTCGGTGAGTGGCAGCCGTGGCGTGCGGTCACGGATTCTGAGCGCTCTTGTTACCGAAGTTCATACAACCCAGCCACTTGGAGTTTTTTGACACAACATTTGACTTGAGCAGCTGTTTACCTGTTTCTGGCTATCTGTGTATTCCTAGTTTTGCTTCTGTTTTGTTGTGATCTTTTTTTTTTTTTTTTTTTTCGTTTTTTCTTCTTCTTTTTTTTCTCCCTCTTTCATCTTTTACTTTTCCTATAATTCTTTTCATCTATTTGGTTGGTCGTTTTGTTTTCTTTCCTGCGCTTCATTTCAAGCTTTCTGTCCTTCTTGATTATTTCTCGTTAAAACAATGTCGTCCACGCAGCCGGTATTTGTAAAGAACAAGGACGTTCCCAATTCACAGCAAAGCCGTGTGACAGGACTGGAGCTGTGTCTGGCAGCAGAACGGTCGGCAGGCCATGGTACGGTGGTCGGCGCACAAAATATCCGTGGGCTTTGGAGGATTTATCCAGCTACAAAACAAGCAAGGAACGAGCTACTGGTCAAAGGTATGACTGTACGTGACTGTCTCTTGCAGATATCAGATACCAACCCCTACATTCTGCGTGATGGATCGAGGGAAGAGAAACCTGCCACCAAAGTTTGGGTAGCTGATATTCCCTTGTCAGTTGCCAACAGCGAAATAGAACATTCTCTGGTGAAGGTGGGATGCGAACTACGCTCAGAAATCAAACAGGAGCGCTACAGAGATGTAGATGGAAAACTTACACGATTCGAAACCGGGAGAAGATTTGTATTTGTGACAGTCCCCACAACCCCTCTCGAAAAAAGTCTCAAGATGGGTCCTTTCACCGCAACCGTCTATCACAAGGAGCAAAAGAGTGTGCAGAAACCAGTGGTTTGCTCTAACTGTCTCCAGCCTAACCATCATGTGTCGGTGTGTCTAAACGAGGTGGTGTGTCGGGCATGCAAACAGTCCGGTCACAAGAAAGGAGACCCGACCTGTGGTGTCCTAAAAGACTCCTTTTGCAGGGAAAGACCCACACCTACCGTCGAAGAGAAACCTGAAAATCCGGACACGCATCAGACTCCACCAAGAAAAAAGACCTCGATCTCTGGCTCTCCTGTGAAGCATGACAAAGGAGCTAGAGAAACATTAGGAGGAAAAAGAAAAGTGAACGGCAAAGATGACAGGAAAGGCTTTGGGGGGTCAGAAAGAGACAGGCCTGTTGTTGAAAGAGGGCGGGCAGCAACAAAAAAGCAGACAACCCTGCACTCCAGTCTGGCCGCCCGCGATGAGCATCAACGACGTCGGTCAGAGACACCCAAAAGACGCCGCTCCGGGGACCAAGAAAGTCCTCCAGCCATCACGGGAAAACAAGCTAGACGCGAACCCAGATATGCTGACAGGGAAGATGACAGGATGTCTGACCATGTGTCTGATCGTGAACAATGATTTCCGTCCATGGAGCAAGTCCATCTGCACCCTCCCCTCCATCCCCGGCTCTGTGTGTGTGTGTGTGTGTGTGTGTGTGTGTGTGTGTGTGTGTGTGTGTGTGTCTGTGTGTGTGTGTGTGTGTGTGTGTGTGTGCGTGTTTGTATGTGTGTGTGTGTGTGTGTGCGCGCGCGCGCGTGTGTGTGTGCGCACATGCGACTCTGTGTGTATGTCTATTTAATTCTGTTTGTTCGTTTGATATAGTTCTGATTGATGTAGCTGAAATATGTAATTTCAGTTAGCCATGAATAAACTTAGAATATGTTCGTTAAACTGTAGGGGATTAAAAAACAAATGGAAGCGAAAAACTCTATTTGATTACTTTAAAGCACAAAGATTTGATGTTGTTTGTCTACAGGAAACCCATATCTTAAACATAGACAGGGTATTTTGGGAAAAGGAATGGGGAGGTAGAATTTATATCCAGGAAGGCACAGCCCATAGTAAAGGTCAAGTTACTCTTATTTCAAAACATTTTACAGATGAAATTGAACTGGTAACAGCCACAGATCGTATGATAACAATACAAATAGAATATGATGGAATAGGAATACATATTGTAAATATATATGCTCCTAACGCTTCCTTGGAAAAAAGAGAATTTTTTCAAGGAATGCATACAAAACTAGAAAATGCACAGGCTAATAACGTTATCCTATGTGGAGACTTCAACTGTGCAATAAACAATACGCAAGATGTTATCTCTGGCAATCCACACAATACAGCTGAGGTTAATGCCTTTCAAACCTTACTGCAAGAAATCAATGGCACAGATGTCTGGAGATCTTTCCATCCACATGAAAAAGACTTTACATGGAACAGGATTAACCCATTCATAGCACGCAGGCTGGACTACTGTATCATATCTGATGAAATTTTATCCTTATGCTCCTCTTGTGAGCACTATTCTATTTCTAACTCTGACCATAAAGCTGTTGTTCTTGAACTAGAAAGCAGTAATTTCACAAGAGGACCAGGTTACTGGAAATTTAACAATAGCTTTCTTAAAAATAAAGAGTTTGTAGACGACATGAATAGACTGCTAGACCATGCACTAAAAAGCCAGGATGCAGACTGCAATCCTGTTAACAGATGGGAATTAGTGAAAGCAGAAATTCGAAATTTCTGTATTAACTTCGGAAGACGTTTGGCATGTCGTAGAAGAAATGAAAAAGCAGAACTGCAAGCCATGTTAAAGGAGATCGAGACCAGTATTATCAAAGACCCTAGGAACAGCAGTTTACAAAAAGAACTACATAAAGTTAAACAAAAGCTAGAAATTTTAGACATGCACAATGCTAAAGGAGCTCAGGTCAGATCAAGAATAAAGTGGATCGAAGAAGGAGAGAAAAATACAAAATATTTCTGTAATTTAGAAAAAATAAGAAGAAAGAAAAATGTAATGACTAGCCTTGTAACTGCTTCGGGTAACAGAATCACTAACTATACTGAAATAATGGCTCGACAAGTGTCCTTTTATAAAGATCTATATGCTCAAAAAACAGACACTGAAAATGTGGTAAAGGCCACAAAAGAATTTATGAATGGCATTGGATGTCCATGCCTTAATGAAACAGACTCTGGGATATGTGAAGGCCTTGTATCTGTACATGAGGCATCACAGGCATTGGCTAACATGAAAAATGGATCAGCTCCAGGAATGGACGGAATCACCATTGAGTTCATGAAATTCTTCTGGCTAAAATTACAAGATTCAGTCACAGCTTCCTTCAATGAATCATTCCACAAAGGAGAGCTGTCTTATACGCAATATCAGGGTATCATAACACTCATTCATAAGGGTAAAGAACTTGACAGAGAAAGCCTTACCAACTGGAGACCCATAACACTGACAAATACTGATTATAAAATCCTGGCTAAAGCTTTAGGAACTAGACTAGGCAAAGTCATAAACATATTAGTGAATGAGGACCAAGTGGGATACATTAAGGGTAGGAACATAGCCACTGTTATACGGACAATCGATGATGCCGTTAATTACTTAAACAAAACTGGCAAGGCAGGATACCTTCTAGCTATTGATTATACCAAGGCATTTGACTCAATATCAAAATCATTTCTGAATTATGCATTTGACATGTTTGGTTTTGGACCTGATTTTAAAAGATGGGTAGAAATAATCATGAAAAATGCTGCAAGTCGTATCAATTATGGAGGGTGGATATCGGAAAGTTTCAACATAAACTGTGGCATTAGACAAGGCTGCCCCTTTTCACCGGTAGCATTTGTTCTAGCTGTCGAATTGTTGGCTATCAAAGTACGGAACAGCAACATAGCTGGTGTGCAGCTACCAGACACAAATAATGGAATTCCAAAATTCATCAAGATACAACAAATGGCAGATGATACTACCTTGTTTTTGCAAGACTATAACGATATTCTCATTGCAAGAACAATTTTAGAGCAGTTTGCACAATTCTCAGGCCTAAAGCTTAATACACAAAAAACAAAATTATTAGCACTAGGCAATAGCTGCTATAACGAACAAAACATGCCCTTTACAACTGTAGACAGAATGAAAATCCTAGGAGTAGTTTTTGAAAGGAACAAAATGGCTATCGAGATAGAGGACAACTGGAAAAACAGACTTAAAAATGTAACTGGTATGATAAAAGAATGGAGCAAACGAGACCTTAGCATCCATGGTAAAGTTGTAGTCATCAAGACGTTCCTAATTAGTCAGCTTACTTTCATTATGCAATCAGTTGGGCTTCCAAAACACATTCTCACAAACATAAACACAGTTTTATACAAGTTTTTATGGCAAAGAAAACACAGTAACAGGCGTGCTTTTGAAAAAATCAAGCGAAAAGTAATGCAATCTGATTATGAACATGGTGGACTAAACATGATTGATATGACTGAAATGCAGAACATATTTTACTTGCAATGGATGGGTAGATTATTTAATAAAAGGACAAGCAAGTGGTCCACATTCCCTCTTTGGCATTTTTGTAAAATTGCAACAGGAAACCATTTATTCCAAGTTAACTGTTACAGTAAAGAATTGATAGATCTTTCATTAATTCAAAACACTTTTTGGAGAGAAGCGTTTGCGACGTATTTGGATAGCACATCGAAAATCTCACCAAACGATGTACAAGCGGAACATATTGGGGAGCAACAACTGTTCAATAACAGACTCATTAAGTACAAACATAAAGTTCTGAATTTTCAAACGTGGAAAGAACAGGGCCTTAAAACTATTCGTGATTTTACAAATATGGAACAACAGCGAATCATGACATTAATGGAAGTTGGAGGAGTGCTAAATCAAAATAGGGCAAGGACATTATTTCAGTACAATGCTCTAGTGAATGCCATTCCAAGGTCATGGATTGAATGGATCACTAACGGAGTGGCCAGTTTATTAGCTGAACATTGCAGTACTCCGGAAGCAAGTAAATTTAGTGCTAAACCTAAAACAATTAGACAATACTTAAGATCAAAAAATTGTGAAGAACAACATACACCAAACGCAGCTGAATTTTGGCGCAGGAAATTTAATGTACTTCTTGATAAATGGTTATGGCTTATGCCTAGAGAAGCAACAAAAGAAATCAGACTAAGAGAGCTACAGTGGAAGATTTTACATAATTTATACCCAACTAACATTTTACTACAGAAAATGGGGGTCTCTGATACTATTTGTTGTGATTATTGTCCTAATACGGTTGATTTTGTTGAACACTTTTTCTTTGAATGTTCCCCAGTGAAAGACTTCTGGAATGGTATTGAAAACGTTATCGCCATGGAAACTGGGGAAAAATTGTATCTCTCTGTAACTGATGTTTTATTTGGTTATAACGTAAGGGATAAATCAGATATCAATCGATGGGTTAATAGAGTCCTATTGGTTGGGAAAATGTGTATCAGTAAAATAAAGAAAACAAAATCGATCCAACACTATGGAGTAGTCTTTGAACAAGAAGCAAAGTTGAGGAATCTTATATGTTAATAACTAATGTGCGTATGGAGTAAACATTATACAACCCATTACTTTAATTAAGAAAGTGGGGGGGGGGGGGGGGGGGGGGGGGGGGGGGGGGGGGGGGGGGGGGGGGGGGGGGGGGGGGGGGAGGGGGGGGAGGAGGAAAGGAGGAGGAGGGGTGAGTGAGAAGGAGAGGGGAGGTGAGGAAGGTGGAAGGAGAGGGGAGGGGGTGGAGGAGGAGAGAGAGCGAGGAGGTGGGTTGAGAGGGAGAAGAGGGGGGGGGGAGGCAGGAGGGAGTGAAAGAGGGAGGGGGGGAGGGGGAGAGGGGAGAGAGAGAAAGATATTATATTGCACATCACAGCAGAGCAGATGTTCATAACATGAGAAAAATATAAAATTTTGACAGGTGTGGATAAATGTAAAAAACGTAGATTTTTGAAAAGGTATTATTAACATGAGTGGGATGTGCACTTTTTGACAGGCGTGGATAACATGTGCAGGATGCTGGTTTTTTTTGGACTGGTGTAAAAACTTTTGTACAAATATGGAACTATGAAAAGATGTAAATAGTGTAAAATTTAGCCGAAAAGTTTTTTAACTTGTTTTTTTCTCAGACATGTATATAAAAATTCTTTGCTCAATTAAAAAAAAAAAAAAAAAAAAAAGCATTATGTACTGTGTGTCAGATACCCTTTGTGGGAAAACAATTTGAAATATTAAACTGTTCAAAACTGAAAAAAAAAAAAAAAAAAAAAAAAAATTATCTAGTTACGAGCTTAATTATTTCTAGAATATACAACACCGGAATTCCGTCTGTGCCTGTGTGTCTGTGTTATGGCGTTGAACGTAACCAATGATTCATCACGGCGGATTTCCTTTTGGGGTTATAATTTCATTATGTCTGTGTTTTTTTTTTTTATTGTAAGCGTAGTTCTCTGTAATATACCTATAGCATGAAGTAAAAAAAAAAAAAAAAAAAAAAAAAAGTAAAAAAAAAAAAAAGTAGGATATTGTGTGCAGGTGGGAACAGATAAGATTTACAAAAACTGCATACACATGGAGACTTGATGCCAAAGTACATAAGTGCCTATTCCATTTTCCTCGATATAAAGAATAAATAGAATAAAATAAATTCACGCGCGCACGCACACACCACGCACACACACACACACACACACACGCACGCACGCACGCACGCACACACACACACACACACAAAACACACACACACACACACACACGCACACACACACACACACACACACACACACACACACACACACACACACACACACACACAGATCTTAGGTCTCCACTATGCTGAAGGAATGATGAATTTCCCCTTTTCTATCACTCCTTTGTGTGGTTAACACTCCACTCTCCCTTTTTTCTTATCAACATTTTTTACCTTCACAGTCCATTCTCTCGCCTTTTTCCCTGAGCAAGTCTGACAACTTTTTTTTTCATTTTCAGACGTTATGACATTTTGAGGACATCGCTTTCAAGGACAGCACTACAGTCAAGGAAAAGGACTTTCCAGTAACCAACAAAAACTGTCACCAACTGGTTACGCCAAGCGCCTCTCCAAGGAAGAACATTTCTATGACTGTCCTGGGTTGACCTTCATGGTTGACCAGGGCGTTGATACAAGGAAGATCAGTAGAGTTGGTTTTAAAACCTAGTTCTAATCTGTATAGAGCTGTACTTTTTTTTTTACTTGAGATAAATTGACAAGGTGACAGCTCCGATATGGTCTCTGTGGTCGGTGGGGCTATAAACAAGATTAGGGTGGATTGGATTTTGTGATTATTTGCTGCTGTTTTTGCCTTTATTGAAATGGTTAAAAAGAGCCCCCCCCCCCCAATTTCCTCAGCTAGAGCTCCAAGGTTTACCAATAGATTTGTGCAGATGTAACTGTTCTTCCCCACCATTAAAGGTAGCCGTAATAATTCAGGAATGATGTCTAAATTTCATAATTTAATGAGTTTGACAAAATATTAGTGTTATTTTTTTCAGGGAGATGTGTGTTGTAATGTGTTGTGGTGTGTGTGTGTGTGGTGTGGGTGTGGGTGTGGGTGTGGGTGTGGGTGTGTGGGTGTGTGTGGGTGTGGGTGTTGTTGGTATGCGTGGTGGTGGTGTGTGGGTGTGTGGGTGTGAAAGGGGGGGGTGGGTGTGCGAGTGTATTTAAAGGGGATAGTTGTGGGGAGGAGACATCAGATTGGAAGGCGAGGGGAGGGAAAAGACTGATTAGGAGGGACATGGATGCACATTTAAAGCGGTGGGGACAGGTTTTTTTTTGTTAGTTCCCAGGCTACAGCTCCCAGGTGAACCAACAGTAAGTGTGCTGCACACACAATCATTTTGGCCAACCATGAAGGTAGCTGCATTCCGACTTACAAGATCTTCACATGGTTTAATTTTTGGTTTATTTTAAGTAGATGCAACTTGTTTGGAGTATTTTAGACCTCGACTCCTTTCTGATGATAGAAGAACTGGATTTTTCGCGGACACTGGAGTTTAATGCACAGCCTCAGCTTTTCGATAGAACAGGTGACTCTGGTTTAAAGCTCCTTACCATTGCAAAACACGTATAGCCGTTGTGGTCGGTAGGATAATAAACATGAAATAAATGCCATTGTGTCTACAGCAACATACCATGTGTCCATGATCTATTGTGTCCACATTCGTTCTAACATTCAGACCGACCATCTGACAGACAACCCTTCCCTGTTGTTAACTACCACTAATTCTAACACTAACCTCAACTCTTAACCCTGGCCCCACATGTGGACACAAAAAACAGGCAGACAACATGGTGCATGCTGACACAATGGTTAAACACCTTTTTCTTTTGGTTGAATAAAATTGAATCGATTTATCTACATCTATTTAAAAATAACTGGATTAGCACAGAACTGCTTTACACCGTACTTTCAAAACAAAACAAATAAACGAAACAAAAAGAAAAGCTCACGCGGACAGGAGTGATCAACAAAGTTTTAAAGGCGCCAAACTCACTTCAAAACAATCCATCACAATTTTTTCTTTAAAAAATATTCCTTGGGTAAAATTATAAGTTTCATCAGTTGTAAGATTTTGCGTACACAGCCGCTTTTACCCATTAAGGCAGCCACATGCCGACTTCGGGGATATAAGGTAAAATATCATAGCTGCTACTGCAGGGTTCGTAAGGAAGGGATGATAGATTTTTCGTGAACAGAATGCTAGGGGGGAGTGGGGATGGGTGGTGGGGAGGGGGGAGGTACAATGTTGTGGTATATATCAGAGGCAGGGGGGAAAGGTGTAGTGACAGGATAGGGATAAAGTTTTGTTTTGTTTTTAGATAAGAAAGTATTCGTTTGGTTGTTTTTTTTATATATAGATGAACTGTTTATTCGAAATTTTCCAAATAAAGTATGGATATTCCGTTCGTTGGGTTTTTATTTTTGATAAAGTATTTGTACTCGTATTAATTTTTATTGTATGGAGATAGGGGCCGGGCAGTCAAACTCTGGGATTAGGTTCAGAGGAGGGTGGGTTCTTTGTTTAATATGAAAGATATAGAGGCTGCTGGTCTTAGAAAGTATGCTTGAATAATCTGAGGGGAGATCATTTTAGAAAGGTTTAGTCAAATCAGGAAGTAAGGAAGTCGGTTTTAGAATGAGCTGTGGTGTGTGTGTGTGTGTGTGTGTGTGTGTGTGTGTGTGTGTGTGTGTGTGTGTGTGTGTGTGTGTGTGTGTGTGTGTGTGTGTGTGTGTGTTGTTTCAAAAGGACTAGAAAGTGTGTTGATGATGTGTGATAGGAGAGGAGAGGGAGTGAGGAGGAGATGTGAGGAGTGAGGGAGAGGAGAGAGGAGAGAGAGTGTGAGCGAGAAGAGAGAGAGAGAGATGAGAGAGAGGAGAGAGAGAGGAGAGGAGAGAGAGGAGAGGAGAGAGAGAGTGATTTATGTGCTTCCAGGCAAATTTTATGCAATAGGTATAACATCAGTATTTGTCAGCTGTTAGTGGTTGGTGGTGGTGTGTGTTGGAGGGGGGGGGGGGGTGAGAAATGGAAAATGATACTCACTGAAATACATGCTTTAGTTCTGTGTGTAAAACAAAAGTTCCTGGGATTTATTAACATATTTTTAATCGAGGAAACCGTGTAGCGTTTTGTAAGAATGCCAAACGATTACTCACGAAAACGGAAAGGATTTAAAAAATGTTCTGCTGCGTGAGGGTTTTGGAAAGCTGTAACCAACATACTTTAAAAATGGCGTGATTTTGGAAAGGATGGGGGTGAAGAAGCATTAGAATACCCCCCCCCCCACCTCCCGAAAGAAAGGACTACAGTATTTTGATATGTAAAAGTTTGTATGTACATCTTTTTAATCATGACCAATATTGCATTAGAAAAGGCGTTTTCCCTTTTTGTTTACAAAATCTGGTATAAGAAAACCATATTGCTGTTCAGTCTATAGTTAAAGATTGCAGACACTTGAATTTTCTTTTTTACCTTATTTCCTTTTGGCCTTGTGCTTTGCTGTAGGTCAGAGACATGCCCATTACCCAGGTCATGGCACTCCAGCCCTTTGATAGACTGCTCCATCTGCATCTCTCCCAGCAGTCTGATTTCTATGTCAGTACAAGTGTACTCTGACATTTTTCTGGTTTGTTGTTGTTCAATCTGGAAAAGTAAGAAAAGAAGTTGGACGTCCCACAATGTAATGTTAGAAAACAAGCCAAAATGGTCGATGAAGAACAGTAAAAGAAGGAAAAGAGATGAAGGAAGAAATCAGTAGGAAGAGACGCTAGATGCCCCACTAAAAGCCTGGATGTGTTAGCAAGACTAAGGGAAAGATGTCGCATCAACACCTACTCATTGCTGCATGATTTGTTGTCTGCTTTCTCATTTTGTCCAACCTGTGTACTGTATCTTTTATGTCCATTTGCACAATTTTTGCAAAAGTGATTAAAAAGGTCAGTGTAGTAAATAACGTGAAAGCATCCGTGTGCGTATGGTGGTAGGTCGTGATAGGTCTAATGCAAGCAGTTTTGATTTCTTTTTGTGAGATATAGCGCGTAAGTCTCATTACTTCATCATCATCATCATCATCATCATCATCATCATCACCATCAATCATCCATCATCATCATCATCATCATCCATCATCTCACCATCATCATCATCATCATCATCATTCATCACCACCACCACCATCACACACACACCACCACCACCATCACCATCAATCATCATCATCATCATACATCATCATCCATCATCATCAATCATCAATCATCATCACACACATCATCACATCAATCATCATCATCATCATCATCATCATCATCATCATCATCACACATCAATCATCATCAATCAATCATCATCAATCATCCATCATCACAATCACCATCACAGTCATCATCATCATCATCATCAACATACCACACCACATCCATCATCATCCATCCACATATCACTATCATCATCATCATGATCATCATTATTATGATCATCATCATCATGACATCATTATATCATTCATGACATTCATTATTATTATTATTACTTATTATTATTATTATATTTATTATTATATATTATTATATTATTATATATCATCATTATATTATCATTTATTATTATTTATTTATCATTATCATCATTCATCTTATCATCATCTCATCACTTATGTGTTCTATCAGATCACTGTTCGTAACACAGTGTAGTGCAGTTTGTTGTTTGTTCAGCCTTTCTACATGCTTTTGCTTTTGTGCTCTCCTGAAACATGCCTTGTACAAAAATAGAAAATGACTTAACGTGTGTGTGTGTGTGTGTGTGTGTGTGTGTGTGTGTGTGTGTGTGTGTGTGTGTTGTTGAAATTGTCAACTTTTTTGAGCAGTTGTACGAAACACTTGATGTATTGTTGGGAAGGGGGATGAGGATTATGCATAGAATCAATTTGTTCAAGTAAAAAAAAAATTTTTAGAAAGAAATGCTGGGGGAAAACCCCAGCTTGTATTTATAACACTTCTCCATTTTTCCCTTTTTTTCTTGTCGAACCCTTCTTTGGGCCCTTTTGTTACCAAACATTAAGGTTTTTTTTTGTATTTAAATTTTCCAAAAGGGGTATTCTTTTTTTTTTTGCATTTTTAGTGCCTTTAAAATTGAAAGTACTTAAACTCAAAATTTAGCAAATTTTTTTATTTTTTTTTTTTCTTTAAATATTTT
>CM060341.1:38925875-38938724 GCA_030674155.1 Stramonita haemastoma | reverse complement strand
AATATACAATAATATGATGCACCACAGCAAAGTGCAAGGCAACTGGCACATGCATGCACAAAAGCAAAGACACACACAAACAATAATGCCCCTTCGCTTGCCTATGGACACCCCCCCTAAAGAATAAATGCGCCTCTTTCACAAAAAAGCGACAACAAGAATCTGTTTGAGTCCCGTCCTACCCCGACATTTGCGCTGTAACAGAGCTTACAGCACCAAGAAAGTGCTGCACTGTATGCATACACACTTTACTTGTATCTCTGATATGCAAGTGACCCTTGCATGTCATGTCTTTCTGTCCGTGCCAAGACTGTCTGCAAGTCTGTCATGTCTTTCATTGTCTGTGACAAGTGCACGTCACAGGTGACAAGTGCACGTCACAGGTGACAAGTGCACGTCACAGGTGACAAGTGCACGTCATATGTGACAAGTGCACGTCATAGGTGACATGTGCACGTCATCGGTGACAAGTGCACGTCATAGGTGACATGTGCACGTCCCAGGTGACAAGTGCACTCACAGGTGACAAGTGCACGTCATAGGTGACAAGTGCACTCACACGTGACAATTGCACGTCATAGGTGACATGTGCACGTCATAGGTGACAAGTGCACGTCATAGGTGACAAGTGCACGTCACAGGTGACAAGTGCACGTCAAAGGTGACAATTGCACGTCATAGTTTACGGAAGTGCCTTTGATTTTGGCGTCATTGTACCGTTCTGTATGGTATGTATTGTATTGTATTGTATTATATTGCATTTAATTGTACATTATTTTTTGTATTGTGTTGTATCGTGTCGTATTGTGTCGTATTGTATTGTGTTGTGATGTACTTTATTTCATTTTATTGTCTTGTACTGTACTTTATTGTACTATATGTTTTGTTTAATGCATCATATTTTATTGTACTTTATTGTACTGTATTGTACTTTATTCTATTGTACTGCATGGTATTGTACTGTACTGTATTGTATTGCTTTGTATTGCACTACATTGTACTGCAATGTATTGTGCTGTGTTCAATTGTAAAGTTTTCTACTAAATTGATACCAGAACTATACCGGGTCTTCGCAACACTGTCGAAAATGCAACCGACAGACTGGAGAGTGCCCGGACTGTCCTGAGTTAATTCCTGGTGCTTCCCAACACTGGTAGCAGGAGCCTGGCAGCTGTGAGTGGGTCAGGGTGTGAGGTGTGAGCTGTCACTGCCACCATCCTCTTCACCATCCACGCTGCAGTCTTGCCAGTTTTTATTTTATTTTATTTTATGATTTTATACCACTTTACGTCACAGCAGATTTCTCTGCGTGAAATCCGGGCTGCTCTCTCTCCCCGGGGAGAGCGCTACGCCGCAAATGCAGCGCCTCCCCATTATTTTTTCCCTCTCAGGGATGGTGTCTTAATACGATACCTGTGTGCATGCTGGTTTAAAAAAAAAAAATTGTTATCCGCTCCTACCGGCACACGATGGCCTGCTCTTTCAAAAGGTGGAACGGGGTTTTAACGTGTGCACAAGATGTTCTGCGTGCGTTCGCACACGGGGCCTCGGTTTATAGTCTCATCCGAATGACTTTGACATTCAGTTCGATTTTTTCGTCAAACTGGGAAAAAAGGGCGAGGCTGGGTAGGAGCCCAGAACCTCACGGTTTACTTGTTGGCAGGCGAACGTCTTAACCATTCTGCCACCCTACAGTTCTCCAGGGCTTGCCACTCCAGCCACACTGAACAAGGGGAGTGTCTGTTTCAACTTTGCTGGTGACCATTTAAAGTTGAAAGTCAACGCTCTTTTAACTGGTCATCATCAAAAGCTGACTGAGGAACACACGCTTGTGTTATTCGCGTTGGCCCTGCTGGATCAAATTTTTAAAAAAATCCTATTACATTGTTTCTGGATTTTGTTGTTGATTAAACGCCTATTTGATGTGATTGTTTGTCTTCTTCTCTGTCAGAACGTTTCAGCTACCATTCTTTTTGTTCTGTGTTTATCTTGTTCTTCTGTCTGACTTCACAACAGTCTAAAAGAATTTGCTATCATCATGCAAAGTGGTGGGTGTTGCTCTCTCTGTGTCTCTCTTTCTCTCTTTCGCTCTGTCTTTCTCTGGCTCTGTCTCTCTCTATTTCTCTCTCTGTCTCTGTGTCTCTCCCTCTGTCTCTCTCTGTCTCTTTTCTCTCTCTGTATATCTCTCTCTGTCTCTGTGTCTCTCTGTGTGTCTCTGTGTGTCTCTGTGTCTCTCTCTGTCTCTGACTCTCGTTGTCTCTGTCTGTCTATCTCTCTCTGTCTCTGTCTGTCTGTATGTCTATCTATATGTCTGTCTGTCTATCTGTCTGTCTGTCTGTCTGTCTGTCTGTCTGTCTGTCTCTCTCTCTCTCTCTCTCTGTCTCTGTCTCTCTCTCTCTCTCTCTCTCCTCTCTCTCTCTCTCTCTCTCTCTCTCTCTCTCTCTCTCTCTCTCTCTCTCTCTTCAGTCAAATCTCTGATTTTTGTGTGTGTGATCTTTCTGATAAACTTATCATCCATCCAAAGCCTTTTTATGCCTTCTTGGCATGCAGGGCAGCAACAAAGGTTCTCCACTCCTGCCTGTCTTGGGCCAGTTTCTGAATGGTTCCCCAGGAGTGTTGGAGGGTCTTCAGCTCTGTTTCTATTGTCCGACGCCAGGTGTTCTTGGGTCGTCCTCGCCTGCGTTTTCCCTCTGGTGTCCAGTGGAGGGCTGTTCGGGTGATGTCCCCTTGTTCCCGTCGGCTGATGTGTCCTATCCATCTCCATCGTCTTTGGATAATGATGGTATCTATATTCTCTTGGTTGCAGCGGGCCAGGAGTTCTCGGTTGGAGATGGTCTCAGGCCAGAAGATGCGCAGTATTCTCCTGAGATTCTTCGTGTGGAATGTAGACCTGATAAACTCACCTGAAGTAGAATTGAATGTGTGGGCTGAGGCCAGCAGGCAGACCTCCTGCAAAGTGTATGACACTGAAAACCATCAGGCATGAAGGAGAACGTGAAGAATCCAAAGATAAAAGGGAAGAAAAATGCGAAGAAGAAAGCAAAGATTGTGAAGAAAGAGAAGAATGCGAAGAAGAATGCAAACGTGTGTGTGTATGTGTGCGTTTGCGTGTATGCGAGCGCGCGCGCGTACGAGTGTAAATGTTTGGGACAATTTTATATGAAATTATCATATAATGTCTGAACAAATATGAAATGTAGCTATTTCGTGTCTGATTATGATTCGTATCAATATGCCTGTCAGTGTTGTAATTGCCCTTCAGGGATGATTAAAGTGCTTTTGACTTGACTTGACTAGAATGCAAAGAAAAAGAAAGAAGAATGCAAAGCAGAAGAAGAAGAATTCAAAAAAAACAATGCGAAGAAAAACAATGCAAAGAAGAAGAAGAAGAAAAAGAAGAAAATGCGAAGAAGATTGCGAAAAATGCTAAGAAGAATGCTTAGGATAATGCAAAGAAGAATGCAAAGAATGCAAAAAGAAGAATAGAAAATGCAAAGAAGAAAACGTGAAGAAGAATGCGAAGAAGAATTGCGAAGTAGAAGAATAAGTGTGCGAAGAGAAGAAGTAAATGCGAAGTAACGCAAAGAAGAAAAGAAGAGATCAAAGGAGAAATGCAAGAAGAATTCAAAGAAGAATGCAAAGAATTCAAAAAGAATGCAAAAAAGAGAAAAGAATTCAAAGAATGAGAAAGAAAGAAGAAGAATAAAGAAGAAAAAAGAAAAGAAGAAGAAGAAAAGAAGAAGAGAAGAAGAAGAAGAAGAAGAAGAAGAAGAAGAAGAAGAGAAGAAGAAGAAGAAGAAGAAGAAGAAGAAGGAAAGAAGAAGAAGAAGAAAGAACAGAAGAAGAAGAAGAACAAGAAGAAGAACAAGAAGAAGAACAAGAAGAAGAACAAGAAGAACAAGAAGAACAAGAAGAACAAGAAGAAAAGAACAAGAACAAGAAGAACAAGAAGAACAAGAAGAACAAAAGAACAAGAAAAAAGAGAAGAAAAGAAGAAAAGAAGAAAAGAAGAAGAAGAAAAGAAGAAGAAGAACAACAAGAACGAACAAAACAACAACAACAAGAACACACAATATTTACAACAACAACGAGCAAGAAGAACAAAAAAAGAAGAACAAGAACGGAACAAGAACAACAAGAACAAGAACAAAAGAACAAGAAGAACAAGAAGAACAACAAAAGATTAGTGGTTACAGGTGAGAGCTCTTTTCTCGTTTCCCATCCCCCAAAGTCCGCGCTGTTCCCGTTTGTCTGTCAGAAGTTGCCAAAAGCGGGAACAGGGACGGTTTAGGGAGATTCGAGTTCAATTCTTTCTCTCACTCTTTTTGGTTTTCTTCCTGTTTATTCATCAGGAAAAATACGATTTAGGGATGTTCAGGTTACATTAGTTTCCTCTACCTTCCTTCCTTCCTTCCTTTCTTCTTTCTTTCTTTCTTTCTTTCTTTCTCTTCTTTCTTTCTTTCTTTCTTTCTTTCTTTCTTTCTTTCTTTCTTTCTTTCTTTCTTCTCTTTTTCTTTCTTTCTTTTTCTTCTTCTTTCTTCTTTTTCTTTTTCTTCCTTCTCTTTCCTTTCTTTCTTTCTTTCTTCTTTCTTTCTTTCTTTCTTTCTTTCTTTCTTTCTTTTCTTTCTTTCTTTCTTTCTTTCTTTTTCATCATGTATGTCAATGAAACAATACGATGTAGGGGTATTCTGGTTACTTTCTTTTCCTCTTCCTTTCTTTCTTTCTTTCTTTCTATCATCTTCTTTCCTTTCTTCTTCTTCTCTTTCTTTCTTCTCTTCTTTCTTTCTCTTCTTTCTTCTTCTTTCTCATTTCTTCTCTTCTTCTTTCTTTCTTTCTTTCTGTCCTTTTCACATGTATGTCAATGGAAAAATACGCTTCGGGAGAGTCGAGTTAAATCATCTCTCTCTCTCTCTCTCCTCTCTCCTCTCTCTCTCTCTCTCTCTCTCTCTCTCTCTCTCTCTCCTCTCTCTCTCTCTCTCTCTCTCTCTCTCTCTCTCTCTCTCTCTCTCTCTCTCTCTCTCTCTCTCTCTCTCTCTCTCTCTCTCTCTCTCTCTCTCTCTCTCTCTCTCTCTCTCTCTCCTCCAAAAGTCTTTCGGATGAGACTGTAAACCGAGGCCCCGTGTGCGAAAGCACGCAAAACATCTTGCGCACACGTTAAATCCTGTTCTGCTGTTCGTAAGAGTAGGCCATTGTGTGCCGGTGGGAACAGATGACAAGACTTACGAAACTGCATACACACGGGAACTGGACGTTAAAAAGCACATGAGTGCTTATTCCATTATCCTCGATATAAGAGAATGAATAGAATAAATAAATAAATAGATAAATCTATTTCTTGCCCGTTCTAAATGAGCCTAATGATCGTAATACTGTTGAAAGCATTAACTTGCTGTCTAATCTTATTAATAAAAACAGTGATAGTGTCAGTCTACGTCTAGATGATGTACATCCATTGGATTGTGAAAACATAAACAAAACATGCAAAACTTTTTTATATCCTGGAATATAAATGGATTGCTTTCAAAACTCTCCGACAGGAATTTTGTATCTTATGTATGTAGTTTTGATTTTTTATGTCTGACAGAGACTTTCCTAGAAGATATCCAGCCAGATGTGTTTAGTGGTTATAAGGCCTTCGTAAATTTAGTTAGCCATCAAGGGAGGCGATCAGGGGGAGTTGTTTGCTTGATTAAGCACGAGTTAGCTACTCTTGTGAAATGCGTAGATCCCCCATACCCCAACATTTGTACATTTCTCTGTGTCAAATCTGTATTGTGTACTTCAAGAAATGTGCCTGTATGTGTGTATATCCCCCCTGAAGGTTCTCTTTCTACACCATGGTTGACAGTGACAGAGGGATTGCTCACAGCAGGCCTTTACCCCACCCCCATTTTCCGATGCCGGCTCTCAGAAGCTGGTTCTTGAGCCCTGATGATCTAATCTTAGCTCACGCACTGATCTTCGAGTTTGAGTTCCAGTTCGCGTCCGAGTTCGAGTTCTCTGTCTCTCTCTGTCTCTCTGTCTCTTCTCTGCTCTCTGGCTCTCTCTCTCTCTCTCTCTCTCTCTCTCTCTCTCTCTCTCTCTCTCTCTCTCTCTCTTCTCTCTCTCTCTGTCTTTTGCTGTTTTTTTTTTTTTTTTTTTTTTTTTTTTTTTATTCAATTCAAAACCATCATTGATTCTTACTTCATATTTTCGTTTCTGAATGAGTGCCTTTTATAACATTACCTTAATAATGTATCTCTGTCTTATTTCTTACCTGTTGTTGTTATTCTTTCTCCCCTTATATGAAAATTTTACGTTTTACGGGACTTATTTTGATGATAGATGGTGGTCGATTGATGTTCTCAGTCATCTAACCTCATCATTTTCTCATGTTTGATCTTTAATTATTGCGCCTTTTTTTGCTGTTGTTGTTTTGTTTTGTTCTGTTTGAGTTTGTTTGGTTTTCTTTGTTGTTGTTGTTGTTTGTTTGTTTTTTTTATTATTCAAATCAAAATCATCATTCATTCTCACTTCTTATTTTCGTTTCTGAATGAGTGCCTTTTTATAACATTACCTTTCTCACCTGTTGTTTGATACTTGGTATGGTTTTTTGCTCTTGGTATTTGGATCTTTATAATTGTTGTTGTTTAGTTGATGCTATCTTTTTATCTTGATGTTATCCCTGAAAAGGGCGGGGACTGGATGTAAAAAAGCACACGAGTGCTTATCCATTATCCTCGAATAAAAGAATTTTGCCTTGCCTGCCTTGCCTTGCCTTGCCTGCCTTGCCCTTGCCTTGCCTTGCCTTGCCTTGTCTCTCTCTCTCTCTCTCTCTCTCTCCTCTCCTCTCTCTCTCTCTCTCTCCTTCTCCTCTCCTTCTCTCTCTCTCTCTCTCTCTCTCTCTCTCTCTCTCTCTCTCTCTCTCTCTCTCTCTCTCTCTCTCTCCTCTCTCTCTCTTCTCCTCTCTCTCTCTCTCCTGACCACAGCCTAACCATAAGGCTGACCAAAGAACTGACCAGGCCTAACCAAAGGCTGACCAAAGAACTGACCAGAAGGCTGACCAGAGGTCTAACCAAAGAGAGCTGACCAGAAGGCTGACCAGAGAAATACCAGGGTCTGACCAGAAGATGAACAGAGGCTGTTGACCAGCGCCTGATGACCAGAGGCAGCGGCCTGATGACCAGAGGCTGATGACCAGGGCCTGATGACCAGAGGCAGCGGCCTGATGCCCAAGCAGCGGCCTGATGACCAGGCGGCCTGATGACCAGCGGCCTGATGACCAGGCAGCGCCTGATGACCAGCGGCCTGATGACCAGAGGCAGCGGCCTGATGACCAGAGGCCTGATGACCAGCGGCCTGATGACCAGAGGCAGAGCCTGATGACCAGAGGCCTGATGACCAGAGGCAGCAGGCCTGATGACCAGCGGCCTGATGACCAGAGGCAGGGCCTGATGACCAGAGGCCTGATGACCAGAGGCCTGATTGACCAGAGGCATGCGGCCTGATGACACTGAAGAGGCTAGATACCTAGAGGCCTGATGACCAGAGGCCTGATGACCAGCCCTGTACCAGGGGCAGCGGCCTGATGACCAGAGCAGGGCTGAGAGCTGACAGAGGCCTGATGACCAGAGGCCTGATGACCAGAGGCAGCGGCCTGATGACCAGCGGCCTGATGACCAGAGGCCTGATGACCAGAGGCAGCGGCCTGATGACCAGAGGCCTGATGACCAGAGGCCTGATGACCAGAGGCCTGATGACCAGAGGCAGCGGCCTGATGACCAGCGGCCTGATGACCAGCGGCCTGATGACCAGAGGCAGCGGCCTGATGACCAGAGGCAGCGGCCTGATGACCAGAGGCCTGATGACCAGAGGCCTGATGACCAGAGGCAGCGGCCTGATGACCACAGGCCTGATGACCAGAGGCAGCGGCCTGATGACCAGCGGCCTGATGACCAGCGGCCTGATGACCAGAGGCAGCGGCCTGATGACCAGAGGCAGCGGCCTGATGACCAGCGGCCTGATGACCAGAGGCCTGATGACCAGAGGCAGCGGCCTGATGACCAGCGGCCTGACCTTGAGACAGACATCGGCCCTCTACAGGGTGATGAGCAGACTGACAATGGCAGCATCCAGTGGGAGGAGGCTGGTGGTCAGTCTGCTGAGGAAAGGTCATGCTCTGCTGTTACCAGTGGAGGTAACAGGGCCTCAACCACAGCAGCTCATCTGGACATTGAGAAGCTGAACAGAGGTGAAGGAAAAGAACTTCTATTCAACACCCCCCGTATTACACAAGAGAAGGCAACCATGTCCGCAGCTGCTTTGGGATATGGCCCACCAGCCCCCAGTAGCTCGACATTTGACACTCCTGTGAATGATGTCACTGTGCAGCCTACAGTTGGGGATTCCCCTTCTAGTGGTGAGGGTGACAATGCTGCGGGATTGCACGTGCAGGGCAATTCATATGTGGGCCAAGAAAACAGAAATCGTACGCAGAGACGTGTCAGCACAAGATCCAAGTCCTTATCAACTGACCGACAGTCTTCTCTTCCTCAGAGAGGAGCGAAAGACCTGCAGCCTAAAAAGAACTTGCGTGTACAAAAAACAACAGGCCAAGAACTCTTTGGTAAAAAATGACGACATGGCCCGGACCCTATTGACATTGTAAAACCTTCTAAAAACAGTTTGTTTTCTATGATAACATATAATGTGGAAGGAATTATATCAAAATTGAAAGATTCTAGTTTTGTTTCTTACATCATAAACTTTGACTTTATTTGTTTAGTGGAAATGTTTGTAGATGCTTTCTCATCCTCTTTATTTCCATCTCACACAAGTTTTATTTCACCTGCTATAAAACTTTCACACCATGGGAGGAGAAGTGGGGGGGTGGTCGTGTTAGTGAAAGATGAGTTTTGCCATACATCAAAGAAGTTCCTACAAAATATAATAACATCGTCGTTCTTCAAGCTGACAACAGTTTATTTTATACAGAATCAAATGTTTTTATTGTCAGTGCGTACATAAATCCAATTAATAGTCCTTTTTATGGCACTACCGAAGCAGACAACGGGATTTCTATATTAGAACAATGCTTGTTGGATATCACAGAACAGCACCAGGATCCACTTTGCCTGCTTTGTGGCGATTTTAATGCAAGGACCAGTAATGTTTTCCCTGTACAACTTGACACAGAGTTAACTCCTTATGTGGCTTGTGATGAATCCTATTTATTCTATAATAATGATACTGGAACACATAAAAAGCTTGTTCAGAAGACAAAGTTATTAATGATTTGGTGGAAAACTACTTTCTTTGTGTACTAGTTTTGGGATGTACATACTGAATGGGGTTTGTGAAGGGGATTTGGGGGGATGTTTTACTTATATTTCTTCTGCAGGAAATAGCGTTATTGATTATTTTATTTTGTCTTCAGCACTAGACATGTTACCATTTAAACTGTTTGTTGATGAAAAAATCTATTCAAAACACATGCCTGTTGTTTGCCATATATTTTTGTGTAAGCAGCTGAAAGAAAATAGACAAGACGACATGACAACTGTCTCTAAACTTGTTTGGTCGGAAGAAAAAAGAGAGGATTTTTTCACTCAGATTAATTTGCCAAACAATACTGCTGCTTTAGAGGAAGCAAAAGAACTAATTGATCAGGACATTAACAAAGCATTGGAGTTGTTTACTGCAGTCCTGAAATCTGCTGCCTCTTGTATGACTGTAAAACACAGGATTAAAGATGTCATAAGAGGTCAGGTTTGGTTTGATGCCGAATGTCGGAAGAGTCGGAAGAAGACCAGAAAAGCTCTTCGAGAGTTCAAACGATTGCGGAGAGAAGACCCAACAGCAGATGGTCGACCATACTTTGAGCAAAGAAAAACATATAAAAGATTATTAGCAGAGAAAGAAAATGCATACAAAAAGAATTGTAGGGCAGAGCTCGAACAAAATATTAATGATTCCAAGTTCTTTTGGAAAAAAAAAAGCGCTTTTCATCTAAAAGTAAGAAAACTGGCAATATTACAGAGGAAGAATGGCTGCAGCACTTCAAGGGGTTTTTAGAGTTGGAGATCAAATTACTCCTGATGAAGAACTTATTAAGTTAATACTGTAAATGGGGAACATGATGTTGATCCAGATGATAATTTATTGAATAGGAAAATAACTGAACAAGAAATACAACACTCTATAATCATCTGAAACATAATAAAGCAGCAGGTCCAGATTGCATTATACCCGAAATTTTTTAAAAAATTCTAAAGAAAAAATTGTTCCTTTTTTATTCCATCTTTTCAATGCTGTATTTGCATCAGGCCAGTACCCTGAGGCATGGACCGAATCAATCATTCACCCTTTGAATAAAAAGGCAGTATACACAAACCAGACAACTACAGGGGTATTTCACTTTTGAATATATGCAGCAAGTTATACAGCTATATCATCAACAGGAGACTGTCTAAATGGGTAGAAAAAAAAATTTATTAGGGGAAATTCAAGCTGGTTTTAGAACAGACCATTCTACAATAGACCATATTTTTACCTTGTTCTGTATGATTCAGAAACATTTACTACTGAGGAAAAAGTTATATGTAGCTTTTATTGACTTTCGTAAGGCCCTTTTGATTTTATTTCACATAGTAAACTCTGGCCCATATCTACACAAATCTGGAATAAGAGGTAAGATACTACTGACCATTATGAGTATGTATAAAACCGTGAAAGCCCGGGTTAGATGTGGAGGTAGGGTTTCTGATGCTTTCTTCTGTCAGAAGGGTTTGAAGCAAGGTGAAATTACAAGTCCTCTACTTTTTTCTGTATTCATAAATGAACTTGCTAGTTGCGTTATATAAAACGGGCGCCATGGCATACAACTGAATCCAGGCATGACTGAATTGTTTATTATGCTTTTTGCAGATGATATTGTACTTCTGTCAGACACTGTCATTGGCTTACAAACTCAGCTTAATACTCTTGCTACTAACGGCACTTGAATTAGATTTACAGGTCAATCTGGAAAAATCTAATATAGTTATTTTTAGAAATGGTGGTTACATTTCTCGGCATGAAACATGGACATACAATGGTTGTAAAATTGAAATTGTGAATTGTTATAAATATTTGGGTCTGGTTTTCAGCACCAGGCAATCCTTTTCAAAAGCTGTTGATGAGATGTCAGTTAAAGCAAGGAAAGGGGTCATTGACATTTTTTAGAACCCTCTGGAAACTAGGTGATTTTTCAGTTGATATTTGTCTTAGATTATTTGATTCACAGATAAGACCTATTCTTTTGTATGGTTCTGAAATCTGGGGCATGACTTACTTTTCTATATCGGAGAAAGTACACACGTTTGCCTTAAAAAAGCTGTTAAACGTCAGCCCCAGAACACCAAATGATATGGTTTATGGTGAAACTGGGCGATACCCCCTCTATATATTTTCTTTTATGTCATGCATAAAATATTGGCTACGTCTTACAAGAATGAATCAGGCCAGACTCCCTCGTCAGTCCTATATTATGCTTCTAACATTATGTGATCAAGGCGGATGTGCTGGGCATCACATGTGCGCGACACATTGTATAAATTTGGATTTGGGTTTGTTTGGGAAAACCAAGGTGTGCAAAATATAAGGGGATTCTTATCTACATTCAAGCAGAGATTGATTGATTGTCACAGTCAAAATTGGCACGCGCATATTCAAGAAAGCAGTAGGTTTGCAGTTTATCGGAATTTTTAAATCCTCTATATCACTGGAATCGTATTTCACCGTTATCACTAACAAACACATCAGAGATGTGCTCATCCGATTTAGAATCGGTGCAACTGAAATACGTACACATAAAATGCGATATGCTACTTTCAATCCGGGTAATCTGAAATGCCCGCTATGCAATTCTTGTCTTGAAGATGAAGTACACACTTTATTTTACTGTAAATCTCTGAATGATTTGCGACAAAAATACATCCCATCTCGTTATAGGCAATACCCTTCAGAAAAAACATTGAAACTTATGATGCAAGATGACAAAAGCCTTCATGACTTAGGACGATTCATATATCATTCCAACAAAAGGCGTTCTGCTTTAAAATGATGGCTGTAGCAAAATGATCAACGTATTTCTCAAGTTGTTTCAGTGTCTTATGCTACTCTGTGTACAATTTGTGCCCTAATTATCAATTCTCTAATCAATTTTTGTTATTCATTCATTTATTTATTTAGTTACTAAATTTATGTTTAGTCTAAAATGTTGCAAACATTCTAATCAGATGTATGCTAATACCACAAGTAAATGTTATAATCGTTGTGCTTGGAAGTGTTTTCAGGTGCATTCTTGGAAAGGATTGAGAACGAAATTAATGTGTGGGGGGAGGGGGGGGGGATAGCGAGTGTGTGAAATTGTAATGGGTCCGGTGGCCTTCTACAATAAAATCGTTCAGAGTTCAGAGTTCTCTCTCTCTCTCTCTCTCTCTCTCTCTCTCTCTCTCTCTCTCTCTCTCTCTCTCTCTCTCTCTCTCTCTCTCTCTCTCTCTCTCTCTTTTCTCTCTCTCTCTCTCTCTCTTCTCTCTCTCTCTCTCTCTCTCTCTCTCTCTCTTCTTTTCAGTCTAGTCAGAGTTCACCATATGACAATTACCAGATCAACATTATTTGAATGATACATGACAATGTGCCGGGCAACTATCGCATGGATATAATCAGTACTGACTCTACTCCCCCAAAAGTCTTTCGGATGAGACTGTAAACCGAGGCCCCGTGTGCGAACGCACGCAGACCATCTTGCGCACACGTTAAATCTTGTTCCGTTTTTCGTATGAGTAGGCCATTGTGTGCCGGTGGGAACAGATGAAAATATTTACACAA
>CM060341.1:38915875-38920875 GCA_030674155.1 Stramonita haemastoma | reverse complement strand
CTCTCCCCCCCCACACACCCACACACACACACACACAACCACCATGACACACACACACACACACACACACACACACACACACACACACACACACACACACACACACACACACAACACACACACACACACACACAACAACATAACAATGAAATTTTCAGACCCAGTTTCTGTTATAAAACCAAAAGCTACACTCTGACAGAAAAATTCATGTGTACGGCTGTGGATTGGCATTTCCCTCAGAGCACGATACACCACTAGGTCATGAAGCATTCTCTCTCTCTCTCTCTGTCTCTCTGTCTCTCTCTTTCTCTGTCTCTCTTCTCTCTCTCTCTGTCTCTCTCTGTCTCTTCTGTCTCTTCTGTCTCTCTGTCTTCTCTGTCTTCTTCTTCTTCTGTCTCTCTCTCTCTCTCTCTCTCTCTCTCTCTCTCTCTCTCTCTCTCTCTCTCTCTCTCCTCTCTCTCTCTCTCTCTCTCTCTCTCTCTCTTTCTGCACCGTGTGGAGCTCTTTTCCTTTTTTAACTGCTGCGTGCCTACAACTCCTGTTTTTGTAGCACTGTCGTCATTTGCCTTGAACATCAATCTCCTCCATCATTTTTGTCTTCCTTCTTTCCGAGATCCACACTCTTCGTCAATAGCACCAACACAACCATTTCCGAAAATGGAATGCGGCTACCTACAGATTTGTATTAGAAAACAAAAAACGGTTGCATACTCCTCCCCCCAAAATAAAAATCCTCACAATTGGTGAACTTGGTAGTTTTAAGCCATGGAAGGAAAATAGAAAGACAGCTACTTTCACTTTGAATCGGATCAGATACGTGTTTGCATACTTTCACTACGAAAGGGAAGCTGCAAACGTTTCAAGAGAACGGAAAACTTTTTCTTTGGAAATTTCAACGTACCAAACGACTTGAAACTATCATGTTTATAAGTAAAATAGAGAAATTAGTCTAAAAAACAAACAAACAAACACCCGATCAGTGTTGTTACATATCACAATATTTTTTTTCTTTAAATTGGATCCCTCTTGTTGGGTACGCGTTAGCTCAGTGGTCAGGACACTCGCTTACCTCAAGCCAATGTTAAGCAGCATTGAGCGTGGTTACCAAGTGGATGGGTGACCGTTTACGCACCTTGGTCACCCAGATGTCCTTGGGTACCTGTTATCATTAAGGTCAGTCAAGGTAAATCAGCGAGGGCCAGCCCTCAATACGCTAGCCCCTAGAGAAGCTGAGATCTCTGATGCCTCACTCCCCTTCCACCACATAGGTTATGGAAACATCTTCAGCGTTACCTTTTACCTTTACCACCCATGTTACTCTGCAATTTCAAACCAAACCTTACTTCTTTGGATAACACTGTACTTGTGAGAACACAGCACACATGGTATCCAGTGCACACATTTGTTTTTCGGGTTTTTTGTGTGTGCTTTTTTTGTAGGTTTTTTTTTTCTTCGCTAGAGCTTCGAAGTTCATCAAAAGTTAGAATTGTGCGTGTTCCTACCGCTGTTATCTACAATTGAGGTCGCTGCATTCCGACTGCGGGGAGGATGTCTTAACACAACACTAGTGTGAAGGCATTGTTCTTTCGTTTGTTTGTTGTTGGTTGGTTTTGGGGTTTTTTGTGGGGTTTTGTTTGTTTGTTGTTGTTAATTGTTGTTGTTGTTTTTTTGGGGGGGTAAATTTTGTCATCTGTTTCTACAAGCACGCAATGGTACACTCTTCCAAAAAGCGGAACGGATTTTAACATGTGGGTAGATATTCTTCGTGCGTTAGCATACAGGACTTTGGTTTATAGTCTGATCCGAAGAACTTTTGTGGGAGAGGAGTCAGTACTAATTGAAGTAAGTAAGTACGGAAGGTGGCAGGATGGTTAAGACGTTCGCCTGCCAACAAGTAAACTTTGAGGTTCTGTGTTCGATTCCCAGCCTCGCCCTTTCTCCCCAGTTTGATGAAAAAAAATCGAACTGACTGTCAAAGTCATTCGTATGAGACTATAAACCGAGGCCCCGTTGCGAACGCACGCAGAACATCTTGCGCAGACGTAAAAACCCCGTTCCGCCTTTCGGAAGAGAAGGTCACTGTGTGCCGGTAGGAGCGGATGACAAAATCATATAAAAACAAAAATCAGCATGTATACAGGTGTCGTGTTTAGACACCATCCCTGAGGAAAAATCGGGAAGCTGGAGTCCCCAGGGCGGCTTGGTGATTGATATATATATATATAACATATATATATATATATATACATATATATATATATATATATATATATATATATATATATATATATATATATATATATATATATATCATATTATATGATATATATGGGTAGGCACTGAACTTGTGGTAACGCGCTCTTACCGGGAGAGAGCAGCCCAAATTTCACGCAGAGAAATCTGCTGTGACGTACAAACAATACAATACAATACAATACAACAATACAATACAATAATCGAAAATACAATACAATAATACAATCATAAATAATAAATATGGAGAGGTCACCGCTCCGACCTCAGTCCAGCCCCTCTCCTCCCTTCCCCTTCCGCACACGATGATGTCCAGCACTGCAATGTTCAAATGCACTAAGAGTTGGGGGCCTCCATGTTTAACACGAGGGCAACACGCTGTCTGAAATATTGAATCAAAACCTGTTTCCTTAACCTGTGTGGTCGTTAGGGAGCGAGGCATCAGAAACCTCAGCTTCTCTAGGGGCCAGCATACTGAGGGCAGCGCCCATCTCCTCTCCCTCGCTGCTTTACCTTCCCTCTCCTTAAAGAGGGCAGGTATCTATTGACAGCTGAGTGAACTGGGGGACTGTACTGAAGCCAAGACGCACGAACGGGTCACCCATTCAAGAGGTAACCGGGCTCAATGCTGCTTAAGCCTTAGTTTGGGGACAGCCAGTGCTCTGACCACTGAGCCACGCCGGCTCCGTGTGGTGTTTAAATGACTTTTCAAGATGGAAGGTGGCAGGATGGTTAAGACGTTTACCTGCATTAAAGTAAACCATGAGGTTTTGGGTTTGATTCCCGGCCCTGCCCTTTTCTTTCCCCAAGTTGGACGAAAGTTCGTCCAAGGCCTTCAGATGGGACAATACAGCTAGGCTCGGAGTGCACACAAGCACATGTATCTTTTAAAATTCAACTTTCAAATACCATCACAGGTATGGTGTTTAGATACCATCCCTAAAGTCGGAATGTGCTACTTTTATGAGGGAGAAAGAGTGTCGCTGTGACATGTATGGCTGTGACGTGTGACGTGTGTGGCTCTGAAGAATGAGGAAGAGTGTCGCTGTGACGTGTGTGGTTGTGACGAATGAGGGAGGAAGAGTGTCGCTGTGACGTGTGTGGCTCTGAAGAATGAGGAAGAGTGTCGCTGTGACGTGTGTGGTTGTGACGAATGAGGGAGGAAGAGTGTCGCTGTGACGTGTGTGGCTCTGAAGAATGAGGAAGAGTGTCGCTTGACGTGTGTGGTTGTGACGAATGAGGGAGGAAGAGTGTCGCTGTGACGTGTATGGCTCTGAAGAATGAGGAAGAGTGTCGCTGTGACGTGTATGGATTGTGACGAATGAGGGAGGAAGAGTGTTCGCTGTGACGTGTATGGCTGTGAGAATGAGGAGAAGAGTGTCGCTGTGACGTGTTGAGTTGTGACGAAAGAGGGAGGAAGAGTGTCGCTGTGACGTGTATGGCTGTGAGAGATGAGGAAGAGTGTCGCTGTGACGTGTATGGCTGTGACGAAGAGGGAGGAAAAGTGTCGCTGTGACTTATGGCTGAAGGAAGGTTGTTGAAGGTATCGAACTTGACGAAAGAAGACAGTGTGCTAGGTAACGTAGCATCTACACATGACGAAGACGACGACGTGAACAAGAGAGAACACGAGGTAGCGTGACGTAGTTACGAATGAGTGAGACAGATTGTCGCTCTCTTTGTCGTCACGAAAAGTAGGGAAGTCGCTTGACGTGTATGTGTCAAGCAGACGTCAAGAAGTTCGCTGTGACTCATGCTGTGCGAGGGAGAAACGTTACACCGACGCAGACACGAAAAGAAGCATCAACGCAAAAAAGATTCTCTTAGTCACTCCCCACATCCCTCACATACCCGCCACTCTACATAACACACGACACACCTCGACACCACCATCCTCCTATACATCCCTATCGGCCACACACACACGCGCTTCGACACGCGCTGCACAATCAAATTAGAATACATATGAGATATATATATATATATATATATTTATATATATATATATATATAAAAATTATATATATATTTTTATTATTATTAAAAAATATATTTTTTTTTGTATATATATTATATATATATATACATGTGCGTGTGTGTGTGTCAGTGTGTGTGTGGGTGTGGTGTGTGTGTGTGTGTGGGTGTGGGTGTGTGTGTGTGTGTGGGGGGGGGGGGGTGTTAGCAGCTTTCAGTCTCGGAAGACTATGGAGTTGCACTCATGTGTTAACTCTGGTACAGCGTGGGCTGTGGCTGGCCAGTCCGACACGGGAATGACAGACAGTCCCTATAGCAGAGGGCACAGATGAAATCTGACGCTGGTCTGTCTGCCTGGTCTGCAGCCTTTCTTCTCATTCTCTTTGTCTCGTGCTGCTGAGCAAGTGTCTCTTCGAACTTAGAGAGACCTTTCTGCATAGACTGCCTCCAGGCTGACCGTTTGGGAGCTTTGCTTTCCAGTTCTTGTTGAAATCTTTGGAATTTAAATCCCTCTTGCACGCATCTTTGAATCGCAACTGTGGTCTGCCTGCACACATTCTCCATAGAGGAAGTCTTTAGGGATCCGTCCATTGTTCATGCACACAACATGGCCAAGCCAGCGCACACGTCTCTGTTTCAGCACTGTGTAGATGCTGGTGCATTCAGTTCTTTCCAGGACAGTGTTGTTTGGGAGGTTTTCCTCCCAGGTGATGATCAGGATGTGTCGAAAGCAACACATGTGGAAAGCATGGAGCTGTCGCTTTTGTCGGATA
>CM060341.1:38900875-38910875 GCA_030674155.1 Stramonita haemastoma | reverse complement strand
TACACCCGCACCCCCCCCCCCACACACACACACACGCACGCACGTACGCACGCACGCACACACACACACACACACACACACACACACACACACACACACACACACACGCACACACACACACACCTATCGAGAATTGAGATACAGAATATTCTTTTGATCACTCTTGAAATACTGAGCATTACAAGTTAGCAATCAAAGAAGGCATGACTTATTTATTTACTTTATCCCTTCTCTTGTGCCATCTTCAACCTATGCAATGTGCAGATTCAACCTATCTACCGTTGGCCGCCGCTCTTTCTCTGTTTCTGGTCCATCCATCTGGAACGACCTTCCTCTCTCCCTCCAGCAAAAGCCTACTTATGACACTTTCAAATCCAATCTCAAGACACACTTATTCCAAACCTAAGTTTTGTCCTTCCTCTTCCATCTCTTACCTGTCCCGCCTTCAACATCCACCTGCCAAAGTGCATAATGTTTGTAGGTGTGTGTGCGCGCGCGCGTGCTGCGTGCGTGCGTGCGTGCGTGTGTGTGTACATTCGAATTTGTTAAAACTGTAAATTGCTGTTGATTGTGTATTGTCTTGGTTGAATGCAAGCGCTTTGATTTGTTTTTACAAGATATAGCGCTATACAAATTCCATGTATTATTATTATTATCTTGGGCGTGGATGGGAGAAAGAGCTTTCTGTCTGTGGCAAATTTGAAGGCCTGGGTGGGCGGGATGTTGTGGATCTTCAGTGTTTCTTTCACACCCTCTATCCAGGTCTTCCTCGGTCTTCCCCTTGCCTTGTACCCGGACATCCTTATGTTGTACTCTTTACAGGCAAACTGATGAGGTGCCTGTCAGGTGTCCAAACCATCTGATTCTCTGCTGCTGGATGTAGTGGAGAATTGGTATTGTTTCAACCATTTCTCTGATTTTGGTGTTCTTGATATGACCACGTCTGGTTTTATTGACGGCTCTCCTTAAACATGGCATCTCGCAGGTGGTGATCTTTCTTTCCTGACTTTTGGTAAGGGCCCACGTCTGACTGTGGTAGGTCAAGGTTTGGTCTGAATGTTGACTCGATGGGTTGAGCTGTGGTCTGGATGGGAATGCTGGGGCGTTTTAAGAGTGGGGCAAGCTGATAGCTGACGCTGTTGCCTTTTAAACTCTTGTCTCGATCTCTCTGTTGATACGTCCATCTTCTGTGAATATATAATAATAATAATAATAATAATAATAATAATAATAATAATGATAATGATAATAATAATAATAATAATAATAATAATAATAATAATAATAATAATAATAATAATAATAGATGGAATTTATATAGCGCTATATCTTGTAAAAACAAATCAAAGCGCTTGCACTCGACCCTCACAACAAACAACCAATGACAATAAATAATTCTAGCAAAATCGAAAGCACACACGCGCGCGCGCACGAGCACCACACACACACACACCACACACACACACACACACACACACACACACACACACACACACACACACACCTATAAAGGTTATACATTTTGACAGGGTGAATGGAATTTCAAATGTTGGAGGCAGGGACAAATAGGAGATGAAAACAGAAGGTAAAAATCTTAGGTTTGAAACAAGTGTGTCTTGAGGTTGGATTTAAAAGTGTCATATGTAGGCTTTTGCCGAAGGGATAGAGGGAGGTCATTCCAGATTGATGGACCAGAAATAGAGAAAGAGCGGCGGCCAACGGTAGATAGGTTGAATCTCGGAATTTTTAAGGATAAGGTATCTGCAGCCGAGCGGAGGGTACGAGAAGGTGTGTACACGTGAAGACATTCACAGAGGTAGGAGGGTGCTGTTTTGTGGAGACATTTATAACAGAGAGTACTGATCTTGTAGTTTACTCTCTGTGGCACAGGCAGCCAGTGGAGAGATTGCAAGAGAGGAGTAATGTGTTCAGATTTTTTCTTTCTGAGGACCAGTCGAGCTGCAGAGTTTTGTATACGTTGGAGAGAGTGGATAGATGATGCTGGCAGACTAGCCAAAAGAGAATTGCAATAGTCCAGACGTGAAAGAATAAGAGAAGTGACTAGTTTGGATGTTGCATCAGTGGACAGGTACTTTCGAATTGAACTAATACGACGTAGTTGATAGTAGCATGACTGACAGGTCTGGGTGATGAATTTGTGCATGGAGAGTGTGTTGTCAATAACGACTCCTAGATACTTTACAGCACTGGATAGAGGGACTGACGTATTGCCGAATACCCAAGGTTCTTGAACTAGCTGACTTGTTTCAGCGCTGTTCCATTGATGGTGATGTTGAGGCAGTCATGTTTTTGCTGACTGCTGTGTTGTCTCAGTTCTGCTTTCTAAAGGTGCCTTGACTCACTCTTCCATGCGCAGAAATTATGTGTCAGCGTCAGATACAAGCCATTTATATCTGCAGTTTCCCCTTCGAGTGCACCAACTGGGCAACTTTTGCCTGAGGGGTGGTGTGATTGCTAGCTTAGTACTTTGCCTTGTCTAGCCATGATATGCCATGCCTTGTAATGTCTTGCCTTATCATAGCATAGCATACCATGCCTTGCCTTATCACACAATAACATGACATGCCATACCATGCCACACCATGCCCTACCTTGCCTTCATAATGCAATTCCATGCCATGCCATACCATGCCGTACCTTGCCTTGTCATATAATAATATGCCATGCCATACCCTACCTTGCCTTGCCTAACCTTCATATGTAATGCCATGCTATGCCATACCTTGCCTTGTAATGCCTTGCCTTGCCATTGCATAGCATAGAATAACAAGTCATACCATACCATACCGTGCCAGATCATACCATACTATACCGTACCATACCATACCAGACCCTACTCTACCCTATCATACCCTACCCTACCATACCATATCATACCCTACCCTACCTTACCATACCCTACCATACCAGACCCTACCATATCTTACCTACTATACCATACTATACCATGCCATAACATGTGGCCATACCCTACCCTACCCAACCCTACCATACCATACCATACCCTAGCATACCCTACCCCATCATACCATTCTCTTTCAGACACTAACCTAGCATACCCTACCTATCATACCACATCCTTCCTTACCATACCCTTCCATACCTACCCTACCCTACCTACTATGCCCTCCCCTATCCTCTCCTACCCTACCTTACCCTACCTTCCATACCATGCTCTACCCTACCCACCCTACCCTACCCACCCTACCCTACCCTACCTGCTTTGCCATGCCATTCTATAGCATGACCTACTCTTCCTTGCCTTATCCTCTGGTTTTTGGTGTGTGTCTTTTTTTTTTCAAGTGAAACTCCCTTCACAAGAACGATTTTTCCGAAAACTGTGCGGAAAACCAGTATCATGTCTTTTCTTCTTTTTCATTTCTTTTCCTAATTTCTTTTCTTTCAAAAGTGCCGTAAGGTGGGGATCAAAGCCAAGATCGCTCAGTCAAGAGTGCTAAATTTAGCGCGCCCTTTCCTTTTACTTAGTGCAAGTGTGGTCAGTTCCTGCTATAAATAGCACCAGCTGGCCCCATCTGGGCTGGGGTGGGGTGGATTAATTAGCAGCTGAGAGGAGCTGAAAGTGGGAGAGGAAAACTGACAGCTGTGGTGCTGTTAACTGCAGGCAGTAGGTCTACCTAGGTTTGTGAGCTACCGCCTAAACCGAAAAACTGTAGTTCCCAGACCACAACCCTTATTATTATTTATTATTATTATTATTATTATTATTATTATTATTATTATTATTATTATTATTATTATTATATATATTATTATCATCATCATCATCATCATCATCATCATCATCATCATATCTTTATATTATATTATATTATTTTTTATTATATTACTTATAGCAAGCAGGACAGAGCGTTGTTGTTGCTGTTTTGTTGTTGCTGTTGTTGCTGCTGCTGTTGTCGTTGTTGCTCGTTCCTGCAGCTCTGGGTGGGTCAGTGGTCTACAGGTAACCCACCTGTCCAGAAAGCGAAAAGTCCGGGTTCCATTCTTGTTTGGGCTCTTAAAGTTTCCACCCATCCCCCACATCGAAAGTGGTGGTCTGGGTGCCAGTCTTTCGGATGAGACAATCAACCGAGGTCTCATATACGGTATGCATCTTAGCGCACGGAAAAAGTACCCATGAAACAAGAGAATTTTCCCTGGCAACACTGTGTAAGGAAACGCCACTCTGATTGAGAAATGAATACACATGCAGACGGAAAAATGAAAACAAAAACCGTTTGGCGCTGTTCTTGTGGCGACGCACTCTCTCCCTTGCGAAAACAACCCGAATTTAATTCAGAGAAATCTGCCGTGAGTTAAAGTGGTATACAGCACAACTCGGTGGAACGACCTTCCTCTCTCCCTCCGACAAAAGCCTACTTATGACACTTTTAAATCCAACCTCAAGACACACTTATTTCAAACCTAAGTTTTTCTCCTTCCGCTTCCATCTCTTACCTGTCCCTGCCTTCAACATCCACCTGCCAAAGTCCATAACGTTTGTAGGTGTGTATGCGTGCGCGCGCGTGCTGCGTGCGTGCGTGCGTGTGTTGTGTGTGTGTGTGTGGTGTGTGTGTGGTGTGTACATTCGAATTTGTCAAAACTGTAAATAGTTGCTGATTGTGCTCGTGTAGGTTGAATGCAAGCGCTTTGATTTGTTTTTGCAAGATATAGCGCTATACAAATTCCATGTATTATTATTATTATTATTTAACTCACCCGGAGTCTCTAGGCCCAAACCCAAATGAGCTGGGAGATACCTCCCGACCGTCCTGGCAAAACTAGTAGCTTTAATTCCCTACTATATCCTCAAGTTGGATATTAACTCCGGGGGAAAAATCTCCTCGACCGGGAATCAACCCGGTTCGTCTAATTGCAGCGCAATGTTCTGACCATTGGCTACATCCCGCCCATGTAGACACCATCCCGATTGTTGGAACGCAGCCATATTGAAGATAGGCAAAAACGCTTACATATGAATTATTAAAATCTCATCATTGGTGAACCTCGAGCTCTAGTCGAAGAATGGGAAAAAAAGAAATCAAACGAAGTTACTGTTGTTGTTGTTATTGTTGTTGTGTTGTTGTTGTTGTTGTTGTACATTCACCAGCTTAACACTTTGGGGTCACCCAGAATGTACACTCTGACCCCTTCATCCCACCTGGGAATCACTGAAATCATCGAATGAAAAGTTTGCGCGTATGACAGCTTTCAAGTATCTCGCCATATACGCAGCCATACTCCGACTTCAGAGGACTTTTTTTCTCCTTTAAAGGAAAATGCATGCTGTTATGTTAGGAGCCCACCATAGCTGAAGTCAATCTCAAACACAGCAATGTACAACAACATGTTAAAGTAGGCCTTGGCAACTAGCTGACATCAATAACTGACACAGCTTTTGGACAGAGCCAGAAAAAAATGAAGTGATATTATTGGTGTGTGGATTCTTTTTCAGGTGTTCCACAAGGCAACGAGACAAACGCTGCTTCTTTCCAAAATGCATCCTCTCCTACTACAACTCCTCTGCTTCAGTCTTCTTCTTCTCCTCCTCCTCCCATCCGGACTGTGTCTGCTGCGGAAAACCTTTTCCCCAGGGAAGAGGGGGTACATCAGGTGGGACGGGCCGAAAGAGAAACACGGCAACGAGTCCAGATTGTGGACCCTGCAGCCCCCTACCCACCACAGCTTTTTCCTGTGCGTGGAGAAGCTGTTTCTGAAGCGGGGCATGACGCTGAGCCTGTCCCGCGTGCCTGAGGAGGGCGGCAACACCAGTGAGAGGACTCTGCACGCCTGGACCCCCTCCCACTACAGCCCGCGCTTCACCTCTGTCCACGGCAAAGTCCGGGTGAGGATTGAGGTTCCCCCAGTTTCCAACCTTGAGCTGACCTTCTTCCAGATCAGCTATGAGTCCTTCCCTGCCCACAATCTGCCAAAGGAGGTGGGCACTGGGAATCGATTGGAAGCAGCCTTAAGATGCTGAACTGTTCCGCAGGCAATCCCGTTCCTAGAGCTCTTGCCTGCGATGGTGTGAAGCAGTGTGTTGGGGACGAGGACGAAGAAGACTGTGCGTACAGACAGCAGGGCTGTGGGGACTGGGTCCCTTACCGTGATCAGTGTCTGAAGATATTCGTAGTCCTCAGGTCAGGGACCGTCTTGAAAGGCCATTCTTACTTCACCTCGCCTCTGCAGGCACTGGAGGACTGTGCTAAGACACACGGAGGCACGCTCCCTGTGCTGCCAGACCCAGAGGGCATACAACTGGCCGCAAAGCTGATCCACCAGAGCGGAGCTGTTGCAGTTGCAGTGAATCTTCGCAAAGTGAAGCCAGTGTCCAAGAAGTTACGCCATCTGTACCGCTTTCTTTGGCAGTGGGGATCCAAAGGAAGCGCCATAGACTACGCACAGATGGACATCCAAAGAGAGGGGACCATGTTGGATTGTGCAGACTTGTCTATCAAACCAAAGATTCAACTTGTTCCTTCTAGATGTTATTTGTCAAGGAAAAGGAAACTTTCCTATGCCTGCATGAGACCCAATCCTTCACTTGCTGGCAGACGCAAACACAACGCATCCCTGACAGAAGCCACACGCCAGGTGCATCAGGTGTCCACCAAACAATGTGCAGACGGCTCTGTTGTACAGCTGTTTCATCAGTGTCAGTGGCAGGGTCAGGAGTTGTCCACACAGTGGTCCCCTAACAACTTCCCTCTGTTCCAGTGTCAGTATGGCCCACCTGTCCACTACACTGTAGTCTGTGATGGACTGCAAGACTGTGCAGATGGAAGTGATGAAGCTGGCTGTCTGTTTCCGCATCTCCTGAGCAAGAATAAACAAGTTTTTGTTTGTGAAACCGGCAAGTGATCTTACAGAACAAAAGATGTGATGGCATTGCAGACTGTTTTGATGAAAGTGATGAACAAGACTGCATACGATGCATACATAGTCAATGCAGATGGGTAGGCTGCGTTCCTACAGCTTATACTCACTACTTTGACGACTGTACTTCTTCTCAACTTCTTCCACAAACTACGATTGTAGGTGGGTTTACCGATAACTTATACGTACAACTGGATGGATTTGGGATGTCAAGTGTTCACTTCGTCAAACAGTCCTCTCCACAGCCAGAAGGATATTTCCGCTGCAGCACTGGCATCTACATTCCTTCCTTTTTGCTCTACAATGGAGAGCTAGACTGCCCTGAAGGTGAAGACGAGAATATTGTCCGTGCCAACTGGACCTGCCCCGGGTTCTACAGGTGCCAGGTGTACGGGAACTGTGTGCATGCTGACTTTGTGTGTGACGGTGTGGCTCACTGCCCCAACAAAGATGACGAGAGATACTGCGGCCTGTCTCCCCCCTCTGACTGCACCTGTGAAGGGTACGCCTGCTCTTGCCACGCCGCCATGCCTCGGCCCTGGCGGACTTTGCCTACCTGCGGTACCTGGACCTCAGCGGGTGCACCGGCCAGGGATGCAGAACTTGTCTGTTCTGGAGTTTCTGCAGTTTTTGAACGCCTCCTTCTGTCAGCTAGACAACATCACCATGGTGGACATGCCGCAACTGAGGATTCTGGACATAAGCTACAATTCTCTGTCTGGGCTGTCTTCTCTGGAGATGGCCAACCTGGGAGGGCTGACCCATCTGAACCTGTCAGGAAACCCTCTGGTCACCACACTGGATGCCGCCTTCTCCTCCTTCCTCACACAGGCTGGCTTGGTTCACGTTCAGCACTTAGTCCTGACTAACACCGATTTAAACGAAATCAACGACGACGTCTTCAGTGTTTTGTCCTCCCTGAAAAGTCTTGACTTAAGGAACAACGAGCTCGAACACTACAACAAGGACATCTTCAGAGGTCTGGTGTCTCTCAGTTTCTTGCAAACAGACGATTCAAGGCTCTGCTGCCCCTATTTCCACCCCAGGTCAATAACATGCCATGCACCCATCAACGAGCTGTCCTCCTGCAACAACTTGCTCAGAACCAACTTCTTCAGAGTGTTTCTGTGGGCCGGTTCCTTGCTGACCACGCTGGGGAACTTGGGGGTGCTTCTGTACAAACTGACCATCAGCAAGCAGAGAGTGGTCACGCCCTATCTTGTCTTGGTGAGTAACCTGTGCGCTGCTGACCTACTGATGGGGGTCAACATGATGATCATCGGTGCTGCCGATGCAAACCTGCGAGGTAACTATGTAGCCAATGAACGAAAATGGAGACACAGCAATGTGTGTATCGCTGCAGGCTTCTTGCTTTTTTATCCAATGAAGTGTCAGCGTTAAGTATCTGTCTGATCACACTGGACCGACTGTTGGTGCTGTGCTTCCCGTTGAGAGCAGGTTTGCACATGAGCGTGACATCTTCCCTCCTACTGTGCTGCCTGGTCTGGGTGCTAGGCCTTCTTCTGGCTGCTGCGCCTTTCATTGGTCAGTTTGAATTCTACGGAGAGAGCAGCATTTGCCTCCCTTTACCCATCACCCGCCATCAGTTTTCCGGACAGACCTACGCCTTTGTGGTTTTCATTGTCCTAACTTTCTCCTCTTCTTGTTCATCGGAACAGGACAGCTGGCCATTTACTGGGCAGTACACAGAGCAAGGGCGGCTGTGAAAAATCCACGTCAGGAAGAGCAAACCTCTATCGCTCGACGTCTGTTCCTGGTGGTCTTCACTGACTTCTGCTGCTGGTTCCCTGTGGGGTTGATGGGCATCCTGGCCTCTGCTGGTGTTCCTATCCCTGGGGTGGTCAGTGTCTGGGCTGCAGTGTTTGTCTTACCCCTCAATTCAGCCTTGAACCCTTTTCTCTACACACTGAACGGCCTGAGGGAGAAGTGGAACATCAGGAGCGTTAAGCAGAGGTCCAAACGAATCTTTTGCAACATCCAGAGCGAAATCCCCAAGCTGACTCCTGACACGGTGGAGGAGATCATCATGACCTACCTGCGTGCCCACCAAGCTGCCCAGCTGAGGAAAGTCTTGAGGTTGATGCGCTGTGAACAGGATCGCGAAGACAGCGCCGCAAAATGAAAACCACAACGAGGAGCCAGATTGGAACAGGGAAATTGCTTTATGAGAGGGTAACGTCATAGAGACAATGACTGTGTGCAGTCAGAGTGTCGTGCAATCATTCTTTTTGTTTTTCTTATTGCATTATAAGAATGCAACTTCTGTATTGCACAGTGTTTAGTGCTTTGCAAACAATCATTTTACACTGCATAATAAGAATGTAGCTTCTGTATTGCCAAGTGTTTTTTCATTGTATAATAAGAATGCACGTTCTGTATTGCCAAGTGTTTTTTCATTGCATAATAAGAATGCACGTTCTCTATTGCCAAGTGTTTTTCCATTGCACCGTAAGAATGCACATTCTGTATTGCCAAGTGTTTTTTTTATTGCACCAGAAGAATGCACATTCTCTATTGCCAAGCGTTTTTTCATTGCATAATAAGAATGCACGTTCTGTATTACCAAGTGTTTAGGGCTTTACAATTCAGAGCGACATTGAGGAACTAGGAGTGAGCTCTCAGACAGACGAGGAAGATTGCAGTTCGAACTTCAGGTACTCAGGGTAGCTTTAGTTTTTGTTTGATAGCTTCTTTTGTCATGCTTGCTCTTTTGTTGCTTGTTGTTTGGGGGTTTTTTTGGATGGGGAGGGAAGGGAATCTGGTCATGTCCTTTCAAAGGTCTGAGTTTGGTATGAGTTCATTTATCAAATAATATCCCTGTAGCCCTGAAGTTGGAATGCGGCTACCCTCGTGGTGGGCAATAACGGTTGTATGTCCAAACTCTCACCATTGGTGAACCTCAGAGCTATAGGCGAGGAACAAAACAAAACAAGAATCTTGCTGTGGTCATAGCGAAACCCTAACCTACCCTTGTCCTTAACAGTTCACTCAGTACCTGTCCTTAGTGGGCCTGTACCCCCTGTCCTGTTGGCAATAGCGGGGTTCGAAAAGGCAAAAAAGGCACCATACCATCAGAAGAATCAAG
>CM060341.1:38888375-38895875 GCA_030674155.1 Stramonita haemastoma | reverse complement strand
ATGCGCCGTGTGGACGTTTCTGTGGCGGCGCTGACGATGTTTTGAGGGTTGTCCCAGGGGAGGTAATCCATCTGACTGAAGCGGACCTCCTGACATTGCTCTGCAGCCTGGGAGGAGTTTTCAGGGAGGGGTGGGGATCAGGGTAGGTGGTGTTGGGGGTGGTGCTGGGGGTGGTGATGGGGGTGGTGTTGTGGGTGGTGGTGGTAGTGGTGGGGGTGGTGGGGGTCATGTTTGCAGTCGTAACTGACTCGTGCAGTCTCTGGGAGTGTTTGGGGAATGTGCTGTTCTACACAGACGTATACACACGATGCTGTTTGGTGCACGGTGACTGTGCTGTCTCCAAAACCTTCAACAGCAGTGCTGGGAAGAAAAAGACATTGATTTCAAAGAGAACAAGGTCTCGCTTAACAATGATGAACAATACATCCCCTATGCTGGAAGGCAGCTACCTACATAGAAAAAAGTAAAGGTAATGGTCTTCCTGAAACCTCTGCGGACGTTGGGGAATGAGATGTCAGAGACCTCAGCTTCTCTAGGAGCCAGTTAATTGAGGGTGGTGCCCATCTCCTCTCCCTCACTGCTTTACCTTCCCTGACCCTAAAGAGGGCAGGTACCCATTGACAGCTGGGTGAACTGGGGGACTGTACTGAAGCCAAGGCGTGCGAACGGTCACCCATCCACATGATAGCCACGCTCAATGCTGCTTAAACTTAGTTGGAGAAAAGCGAGTGCTCTGACCACTGAGTTATCCCATCTGCTGGCAATCTAAATGGAAGAGGGGGGGGGGGGGGGGAGGGGCGGTCCCCATATGCAAAAAGTTCACTATTTGTAAACCTCAAAGCCTAAGCCCAAGAACGAAAACATGGTAGTGCAATAAAGAGAATAAACAGCTGAAGTCCTGCTGCCCACTGTGCATCAGTGGTCTAGTCGGAAAACGCGCCTGCCTGGAAAGCGAGAAGCCCAGGTCGGAGTGTGCGGTGGTTTGAATCCCGTTTGGGCCCAAAACTTTTCCCCAATCCATTAGACCAGGAGTGGTGGTCTGAGCGCTAGTCTTGCGGATGAGACGAAAACCGAGTTCCCGTGTGTTACACATCATTATTTAGCGCACGTAAAAGAACCCACGGCAACGAGCGGGTTGTCCCTGGCAAAATTCCGAAGAAAATGTGACTCTGACAGGGAAACATATACAGTTGCAAATAGGAAAAAGAAAAAAAAAGGGTAGGCGCTGCACTTGTTGCGACGCTCTCTCCCTGGGGAGGGCAGCCCGAATTTCACGCAGAGGAATCTGCTGTGACATAAAGTGGTACAATACAATACAATACAATACAATACAATACAATACAATACAATACAATACAATACAATACAATACAATACAACAATACAATACAATACAATACAATACAATACAATACAATACAATACAATACAATACCTACTGCCAGGGTGTTGTGTGGTTGTTCCTGGCTCACTATTGCACACACGGACAAATCTGACAACAATCAACATTATGTGAACAAAACACACATTAACAAAACATGATGAAAGCTAAAACCAAAAGTAGAATATCAGTATGACCTGAATAAAGTATGCAATAAACAGATCGGTATAGATGACGATTTTGAAATGAAAAATCATTAAACACCCTATCAATATCCTCTCCTTCACCTTCACCTATCCCGTAGTCCCGCGGACTGCGGGGGCACAAAGAAGATTTTGCAACCAGCTTCCTCCACTCCCCACAGACATCTGCTTTTCGTAGCCGATCACTCCACCCAAGGCCAGTCCACTCTCTGATGTCTTCCCATCGTTTCCTCTGTCTGCCTCTTCGTCTCCCTCCCCGTACTGTTCCCTGTAGGACCTATTTGGCCAGTCCATATGTTCGTGTGACGTTCCCGTACCACTTCAGTTTGCGTTTTTTTCACTGAAGTCAGAAGCTGTTCATATCGTCTGTATCAAGCTAGCGGCATGGAATTACTAGATTGAGACAAAGCACAGCTGAGAGCTGTATCTTCACTGATAGCATTATCTTGTGTGCAGTGAATTCTTGGTTGCAGTCACTGCATTTTTCCTGCTGTATAACAGTCACTGGCGGAGGACAGTGGGGAGTGGAGGAAGTTGGTTTCAAAGTCTTCAGTTGTGCCCCCACGGTCCACGGGACTACGGGACAGGTAGAGATGAAGATAAGTCACTGCATTATTCTTGTTGTATGATAGCCACTGCATTATCCTGCCGCATGCACAACAGTCACTGCATTATCCTGCTGCATGCACATGCTTACTGCTGCATAAGAGTCGTTGAATAATCTAGCTGCATGAACTACAGTCACTAGATCCCATAAGCTATGTGGTCGTAGGGGAGCGAGGCATCAGAGACCTCAGCTTCTCTAGGGGCCAACATATTGAAGGCGGCGCCCATCTCCTCTTCCTCGCTGCTTTACCTTCCCTGACTCTAAAAGAGGGCAGGTTCCCATTTACAGCAGGATGAACTGGGGGATTGTACTGAAGCCAAGGCGTGCAAACGGTCACCCGTCCACTTGGTAACGACGCGCGATACTGCTTAACATTGGCTTGGGTAGAGCGTGTGCTCTGACCTCTGATACCTATAAGTCTCGGAGGACTATGGAGTTGCGCTCTTCTTTAAAGCGCAAAGTCTGGGTAAGTCAGTATGGAAGGCAAACTGTTACCCATGCAGCAGAGCCCCCCCCCCCCTCTCCATGCCACTGGAATGGTCCATTGGAAAGGCAGTCGCCGATACGAATGGTTCCAGTACCGTCGCAGGAGCCACCAGAACTTTGCCATATACAGCCCCGAGCCGCCCTGGGACTTCAACTCCCCGATTTTTCCCCAGGGATGGTGTCTAAACACGACACCTGTGTGCATGCTGGTTTTATAATTTTGTCATCCGCTCCTACAGACACACGATGACCTGCTCTTCCCGAAGGCGGAACGGGGTTTTAACGTGTGCGCAAGATGTTCTGCGTGCGTTCACACGCGGGGCCTCTGTTTATAGTCTATCCGAATCTTGAATAAAACTTGAATAAACATATTATCAGAAAAGTATGTTAGACATTCAAACAGTCTTTTCTTCATCAGAGAATAAGGACTTTTCAATATTGTTATAAATTAATTAATTTGTGATAAATACCATTGCAGATATACATGGAAAACATGGTGGAAAACATGGTTCAAACATTTTATATAATACAATAGTATTGTTGTTGTTGTTGTTAAAATATCTGGTCAAATAGTGCACAAATAATTATGGAGTTCGTCAGTCCTAGTTTTGTTTTATGCAAAATTCGTTCATGTCCTTGAAGGGATTACAAGAAAATGATTTGGATTTGACATCGAGGACATTGTGTATTCTACATCCAGATGCTATAGAAAGGTGTATTTGACTCGCCTTTGCTGAGTTTCCACACAAATTCAAAAACAAGATTTTACTTTCAAAGTCAAAGTCAAATTAATTCCAGAATAAAACCCTTTTTTGGTTACATGGATGTCTTGACAGATGTGGAGACAGATGTGAAGTATGTGTTAAAGTTCTCCGTCACTGTAAAGTCCTGACAGATGTGAAGTATGTGTTATAGTAAACTGTTCTCCGTCACTGTAAAGTCCTGACAGATGTGAAGTATGTGTTATAGTTTTCCGTCACTGTAAAGTCCTGACAGCTTTGAAGTATATGTTACACTTTTATTAGTTCTCCGTCACTGTAAAGTCCTGACAGATGTGAAGTATATGTTACACTTTTATTAGTTCTCCGTCACTGTAAAGTGCTGACAGATGTGACGTGTGTGTTACATGTGTTATGGTTCTCCGTCACTGTAAAGTCCTGACAGATGTGAAGTATCTGTAAAGTCCTGACAGATGTGAAGTATGTGTTATAGTTCTCCTTCACTGTAAAGTCCTGACAGCTGTGAAGTATGTGTTACATGTGATTAGTTCTCCGTCACTGTAAAGTCCTGACAGCTGTGAAGTATGTGTTACATGTGATTAGTTCTCCGTCACTGTAAAGTCCTGACAGCTGTGAAGTATGTGTTACATGTGATTAGTTCTCCGTCACTGTAAAGTCCTGACAGCTGTGAAGTATTGTTACATGTGATTAGTTCTCCGTCACTGTAAAGTCCTGACAGCTGTGAAGTATGTGTTACATGTGATTAGTTCTCCGTCACTGTAAAGTCCTGACAGATGTAGTAGTAGGCCTCCCTCAGTCGGTGTCGACTATGGAATTCACGCCAAAAGACAGGTCATTTGTTCAGCGACAACGCCGGCTGTGGCTGGTCAGTCCGATGCGGGAGTGGCAGTCTCTGTTACATCTGATGCAGATGTGGCTTGTTGAGGTGGCTGGAGCACATGCCTTCCGCTTGGCTCTCCTTTCGTTTGCTGCGGTGTGGATCTTTTCTTCACCACACTTCAGCTGTTTGTGGAGAACACTGCGCCATTTGCTGCGGTCAGCCGCTACCTCCTCCCAGTTCTCTAGGTTGATGTCCAGGGCTTTCACGTCACGCTTGCAGACGTCTTTGTAGCGCAGTTGGGGGCGGCCAATGCTTCTCTTGCCGGAGGCAAGTTCACCATAGAGGAGATCTTTAGGAATGCGTCCATCCTCCATCCTTCGCACGTGACCGAGCCATCTGAGTCTGCGTTGTCTGAGGAGTGTGTACATGGTGGGAAGACCTGCAACCTCGAGGACCTGAGCGTTGGTAACTTTTTCACTCCAGTGGATGCCGAGGATGCGACGGAGAGAGCGCAGGTGGAAGCTGTTCAGTTTGCGCTCCTGTTTGGAGTATGTTGTCCATGTTTCACTGCCATATAGGAGAGTGCTGATGATGCAGGCGTTGTACACTGCCGTCTTGGTGGAAATTGTCAGCTTTGGGTTCTCCAGACACGGGTAGTGAGGCGTCCTAAGGTCGTAGCAGCCTTGCCGATGCGCATGTTGATCTCGGCATCAAGGGATAGGTTGTCACTGATGGTGGATCCCAGGTATGTGAACTGGTGTACGACATCGAGCTTGTAGTCATCGATGTAGATGGCTGGTGTAGTTACCAAGTCCTGGCTCAGCACATTGGTCTTTTTCAGGCTGATTGTCAGGCCGAAGTCTTTGCAGGCCTGGGAAAACCTATCCATGAGGCATTGGAGTTCTTGCTCAGTGTGGAAGTGACAGCAGCAGCAGCAGCAAAAAGCATGTCCCTAATTGTTTTCTCCATCACTTTTGTTTTTGTTGACAGATGACAGATGACATGATGTAAAGTATGTGTTATGTGTTACATGACAGATGTAAAGTATGTGTTACATGTGATTCGTTCTCCGTCACTGTAGCAAGTGGCCTGACAGATGGAGTATGTGTTACATGTGATTCGTTCTCCGTCACTGTAAAGTCCTGACAGATGTGACGTGTGTGTTACATGTGTATATAGTTCTCCGTCACTGTAAAGTCCTGACAGATGTGAGTGTGTGTTACATGTGTTTAGTTCTCCGTCACTGTAAAGTCCTGACAGATGTGACGTGTGTGTTACATGTGTTATAGTTTCTCCGTCACTGTAAAGTCCTGACAGAGGAGTGTGTTACATGTGTTCGTTCTCCGTCACTGTAAAGTCCTGACAGATGTGACGTGTGTGTTAAGTTCTCCGTCACTGTAAAGTCCTGACAGATATGAAGTGTTGTGTTACATCTGATTAGTTTTCCGACACTGTCAGTCAGTCAGCCCAGGCGATGGCAGAATATCCACTCTACCGACAAATGCTAAAGCTGAGTTGCACTGGTAGAATGAATCTTCTGCTGGAGATAGGAAAAACAAAAACACGATCACCTATATGTCATTAAACACTTCTTTGGGGGGGGGAGAGAGAGAGAGAGAGAGAGAGAGAGAGGAGAGAGAGAGAGAGAGAGAGAGAGAGAGAGAGAGAGAGAGAGAGAGAGAGAGAGAGAGAGAGAGAGAGAGAGAGAGAGAGAGAGAGAAGAAGAAGAAGACAGAAGACAGACAGAAGACAGACAGACAGACAGACAGACAGACAGACAGACAGAAGAAGACAGAGAAGACAGAGACAGAGAAGAGAGACAGACAGAGAGAAAGACAGAGGCACAGATAGAGACAGACAGACAAGGCAAGGCAAGGCAAATTCTTTTATTCGAGGATAATGGATAAGCACTCGTGTGCTTTTTTACATCGAGTCCCCACCCTTTCCAGGGATAACATCAAGAAAAAAAAGATAACATTAACTAACAACAGCAATAATAATGATCCAAATACTAAGAACAAAAGCAAAGCAAGAAACCATACCAAGTATCAAACAGCATGCAATAAAAGGACAGATATACAATAATAAGGTAATGGCATAAAAAGGGAAACATTCAGAAACGAAAAAGAAGTAAGAATCAATGATGATTTTAATTTGGAAAAAAAGAAAAAAAAGAGCAAACATGAAAATTTGATGAGATAAATGACTGAAAACATAAATCTACCACATCTATGAACAATAAGTCATATAAAATATAACATTTGATAAATTGGTTGTGATTCACATACACACACACATTTACAGTTCTCGGCATGTCATCAATAACTTGAATCTAAAGGCAAAATCATAAGCTTGAATTCTAATAAAATCGTATAACAAAAAATGTAAACTACAAGAACTAAGGAACATATTAAAACAATGCTATAATACCTAAATACATTATATGATAATAATCATAAAATTATGTTCATGATCTATGCATAACGTGACTAAATATAATCAGCTTCTTAAAAACATCATTAATTTAAGTTTACACCGAAAAATCGACACACGTGATTATTAAGATACAGAATACAAAATATGACAAAAAAAAGAAGAAAGAAAAAACCCAAACATTTTCAAATGGATGATAAACATGTTATAAAGTAACTGAGACATTCAGGAGAATAATTGAAAAAAAATAATAAAAATAAAATATATATATGACATAAATATATAATATGTATGATTAATTCATATCACATCATATATATATGTATATATATATATAATACTATGTATAATGTATAAAAGTGAAAATCATCTTAAAATCATTACAAATTATATGATAAAAATACATAGAAACATTACACACACACCACACACACACGCACCACCACCCACACCTCTCTCATCTCTCTCTCTCTCATCTCTCTCATCTCTCTCATCCGCCTCCTCTTCTCTCGTCTCTCTCTTCTCTTTCTCTTCTCTCTCTTTCTTCTCTCATACATCACATCTATCATCATCTTATCATTTCTTTACATTCATCTTCTAAACACAACAGAAAACAACACAAAGCGATAGAGTGAGACAGACAGACTCACCGGCAGACAGATAAATGGACAGACAGACAGACAGAGACGAAGACAGTAAAGATATTATAGATCAATGATAATAAAACTTAGCATAGTATAACCTTTAAAACTTCACTTATCTATACTCTTCAAAAAAGGGAAATCACCAACATACCCTCTCCCTAAAGTCATTGAATAGTCAATCAATCA
>CM060341.1:38875875-38885875 GCA_030674155.1 Stramonita haemastoma | reverse complement strand
TTAGTTAGTTGGTTAGTCAGTTAGTCAGTTAGTCAGTCAGTCAGTTATTAGTTAGTCGGTTAGTTAGTTAGTTAGTTAGTTAGTTAGTTAGTTAGTTAGTTAGTTAGTTAGTTAGTTAGTTAGTTTTTTTTATATCGAAGATAACAGAATAAACACTCGTGCTTTTTTTTTACATCTAGTCCCCGTGTGTATGCAGTTTTGTAATTCTTGTCATCTGCTCCCAACGACACACAATGGCCTACGCTCACGAAAAGCGGAACAGGATTTAACGTGTGCGCAAGATGTTCTGCGTGCATTTGCGTACGGGGCCTCAGTTTATAGTCTCATCCGACTGACTTCACCTTCCTGGTGGGCAAAAACAGTGGCATAGGTAAAGCTAACCGTTGATTGAACATCGGAGCTCTAGCCGAAGAACGAAAAAAGAAGAGGCAGAATGACGGGATCTTTTACTTCCACATTTTAGTATATTCTACATAACTATATACACAAAACAAAGATTGAGGAAATGTCAGGTCTGTACAATAAGCCATCCTGGGAAATAGATAAAATCCCAATCCTTAAATAATCACACTTGTACACCGTTGCTGGATTTCGAACCCCAGCTTAACAGAGAACAGCTAGACAGTCACCTTGAGGAACACCGATGTCAAGAGAAATACACTTTAAAATACTGTAATCTTAGCCTGAGCTCGGCAGAAATCAAAACAGGGAGTTTTAAAATGATCTGGTGAAACTTGCCATAGCCGTAACACTACAATTAGGATTATTCTGTGACAGCCATGTGTGCCGACAGTGTCAAAGGCCTTGACCAGCTCTAAGAAATTCTGATTTTGATACTCTTGTTAAGTTGTTCTTGTTGTTGCTACTGCTGCTGCCGCTGTTTCTCCTGCTTCTGCTGCTGCTGCCGTGCTTCTTTTGCTTCTTTTGCTTCTCTGCTGCTGCTGCTTTGTTTGTTGTTGCTGCTAATGTTTTGTTGCTGCTGGCTATGCCTATTGCTGCTTCGATCGCTTCTTCCTTCGGTTTATTTTTTTCTTGCCTCTTTTAGAAGGCACGATGGGGGGAGAGGGGGTCTCGATTTTGCTACAGCTTTCTCTGAAGATATTTGTTGGTCTTTGGCAACAGATCTTCTTTTGTGGCATGGGTTGTGTTTAACCTGTGTTAACCAGAATCCCTGATCTTGTGTGTGTGTGTGTGTGTGTGTGTGTGTGTGTGTGTGTGTGTGTGTGTGTGTGTGTGTGTGTGTGTGTGTGTGTGTGTGTGTGTGTGTGTGTGTGTGGTGATTTTGTGTGTGTGTGCGTGCTGTGTGTGTAATGTCTAATGTGTATGTATGTTGTGTGTTGTGTGAGTGTGCGCGCGCGCGCGTGTAATGTCTAATGTGTATTTATGTGTCTAGAAAAAATAAAACATACAGACGGTTCTTCTAAACTGTCCAAAAAGGGCCACAAGAGATAGGTAGTGTTAAGTCAAGTCAAGTCAAAATGATCTTTATTGAGGGTAAAAGATTAAAATTAAACACCTTTTTTCATCCTGCCCTCACCAAAAAAACAAGAAAATTTACTTCTAAAACATACAAGGACAAATATCAACCTTTTCTGAAAAAAACTAAAACAAATGAGGATTTCCTTCGAAGAAATCTCTCAAGATAAATCCACCCAAGACATACAACATAAGCTCACGTCATACATAAACGTGTTCATAAGTAAGGCGACACGCAGCTTTTAGCGGGCATCATGTCCTTAACTGATTGTACGCTGTGCTGCGCTCCTGTCAGTCTGGTAGTTAGGGTGTTCACTCGACCGACACATCGTCACAGATATGTACTGATAAAATGAATCACCTACAACCAAACTCGCTCTTGTACGTTCCGCAGATTAACACAGGGAAAGGGGAGGGGATAGCGGTTATCAGAATATTCGCTGTGTCTCATTGCATTTAGAATGACATATAACACTATTTTGATTCACTCTGTAATGCTATTTTTGTTTACTCTGTAACATGAGAGAGAGGGAGAGACAGAAAGACAGACAGACAGACAGACAGACAGACAGACAAGACAGACAGACGGAAGAAAGGGCAAATTTCCAGCTCAGAGAATTCAGGGTGGGATGCGATGTATGCTGAAAGGGTCCCCGCGCGGGATTTCGTGGTGGTGGTGAGGTGTGTGGGGGGGGGGGGGGGGAGTTAACATTGTAAGTACATGAGAAGTCTGCCTATATGAATGAAGTACCTCCCCAGATAGGCAACCATACTCCGACTTCGGGTGATTTTCTCTTGCTTTGAAAGGAGAAAGCAGATTGTTGTGCTGAGGGGACGGGATAGCCTAGTGGTCAGAACATTGCGCTCGCAATTTGACGACCTGGGTTCGATTCCCGTTCGAGGAGATTTTTCTCCTGGAGTGAACATCAGTGCTGACTCCACTCTCCCCAAAAGTCCTTCGGATGAGACTTTAAACCGAGGCCTCGAGTGCGAACGCACGCAGGAACATCTTGCGCACACGTTAAATCCTGTTCCGCTTTTCTTAAGAGTAGGCCATCGTGTGCCGGTGGGAACAGATGACATTTACAAAACTGCATACACACGGGGGCTGGACGTGAAAAAAACTTAAGAGTGCTTATTCCATTATCCTCGATATAAAAGAATAAAGAAGAAAGATCGTGTCACGGCTGAAGAAGACGGTTCCCATGTGGACATTGTCTGGTTCAAACACACTTCTCTTCCATGTCCAGCCTTCATGCACGCACCAGCTGCCGTGGCTCAGTGGTTAGCGCCTCGGGTTATGGAATGGCAGCTTGCGGGTTCGAATCCCTTAGAGTCATAAGAATTTTTTTCCGACTCCAGCCGGCTCCTACCTAGAGTGAGTGTGCTGTGGGCTCAGTGGGGAGACTGGGACCACACAGTCGAGCTTCAGCCACTTTATGGATCCCAATTTGAGAGTGTTGCTCAATTACCTGACCAACACTGCAGGTATCTGTATATTTCGGGCCCAGTTGACGCCAGGATATAATTATGATAAGAAGCGTAGAGTACAACCCTGTCAGGTAGACTTAAAGCAGATGCACTTCCACAGCAGCAGATTTACATCATTCTCTCTAGCTTTGATCATCATATCATCAAAAATATTTTCTCTGATTCAGTGTTTCACAGAAGATTAGGCAGCAAAACACACACACACACACACACACACACACACACACACACACACACACACACACACACACACACACACAACTCACACACACACACACACAACTGACTCTACTCTCCCCAAAAGTCTTTCGGATGAGACTGTAAACCGAGGCCCCGTGTGCGGACGCACGCAGAACATCTTGCGCACACGTTAAATCTTGTTCCGCTTTTCGTAAGAGTAGGCCATTATATGCCGGTGGGAACAGATGACAACATTTACACAACTGCATACAAACGGGGACAGGATGAAAAAAGCACATGCGTGCTTTTCCAATTATCCTCGATATATAAAAGTATAAAATAAATAAAATGAAAAATGAAAACACACACACAACCACCACCACCACCACCACCACCACAACCACCACCACCACCACCACCACCACCACCACCAACAACAACAACAGCAACAACAGCAAAAACTCCAAACAAAAAACAACCCCCCCCCCAAAAAAAAAAAAATTATGATGCACGTCTCCACTCTCTAAGTACAGTAATACCTAACACTAATTCAACCCTGAATGTGGTGTCGCTACATGGTTTTCAGTCCATGACTGGATTAAGATGTTCCACCGCACAAATCGGGCCCAAAAGTAACTAGAAATCAGTTTTTAATTGTCAGCCACATCAGGTTAATATTTATCAACATACTTAAAAAGCACCACCAAAAATTAATGGCAGTAAAGAAAAGGTACAACATTAGCAACAAGCTGAGTCAAGACTACGAACGTAAAAGCGTTATTCCCACACTTTCTTTAGAAAAAAAATTGTTGTTCTTAACCCAGTAGCCACGCTCACACAGACGATAGGAATAAATTGTCGGATCTGGAATCGTTTGTCTGGCGATTTGCAGTCTGCGCATTGGCAGACCACCTGGAGAAGGACAAGGGGGAGGTAAGTGTGCACTGGAAGTTTTTAGAACCACCCCCCTCACACACACATGCACACACACACACATGCACACACACACACATGCACACACACACATGCACACACACACACATGCACACACACACACTCACAGATACACACACACGCATACACACACAGACACAGGCACGCGCGCGCGCGCGCGCGCACGCACGCACAGACACACATACTCACAGAGAGAGAAAGATACAGAGAGGGAGAAAGAGAAAGAGACACACACAGACAGAGAAAAAGAGAGGCAGAGAGAAAGAGAGGAAAAGAGAAAGAGAATTTTTTAAAATTATTATTCTTTCTTTTATTCTTTTATATCGAGGATAATGGAATAAGCAGTCTTGTGCTTTATTTCATCCAGTCCTCGTGTGTATGCAGTTTTGTGAATCTTGTCATCTGTTCCCACCGGCACACGAAGCGGAACAAGATTTAACATGTCGCAAGGTGTTCTGCGTGCGTTCGCACACGGGACCTCGGTTTAAAGTCTCATCCGAAGGACTTTTGGGGAGGGTGTAGTCAGCACTGATGTTAAATCCAGGAGAAAAATCTCCTCGACCGGACTCGAACCCGGGTCGTCAAATTGCCAGCGCAATGTTCTGACCACTAGGCTATCCGTCCCCCGCAGAGAGAGAGAAAGAGAGAGAGAGAGAGAGAGAGAGAGAGAGAGAGAGAGAGAGAGAGAGAGAGACACACACACACACACACACACACACACACACACACACACACACACACACACACACACACACACACACACACACACACACACACAGAGAGATTCGGATTCGGATTCGGATTCGGATTCGGAAATTTTATTCGTAAAGGCCATTGCCCCTTAGAAGGGGTTAACATACAAAATATAAACACACACACTTTGTAGGTTTTCACAGATTGACATACCATGTTTACAACGTATTGCGTACTTTAAACGCTTTGTACAAATAAACAACAAGATTTTTTGCAATTGTTTCGTTAGGAGTAGTCATCAACATGATTAATTTGAATGAAACTGGTTGTCGAAAATACTTTAACGGAATCAGTTGTTCTCGCAGCTCTTTTAGCTCTGGACAAGACAAAACAAAGTGCAGTTCATTTTCAAGTGCATCATGACATAATGGACACATCAAATAATGATCATTAACAGATTTATAGCGATAAGAATGTAAATATATATCAGAAATACCAAATCTAAATTTTGTCATGATGCGTTTCAGATGTCTATCTATGTGCATTGACAAATATACTGGAACACAATGCAAAGGGTTTAACATTCTGTACATATCAAATCGATCACTCTCCTGAACATGTGAAGACCAATTCTGCCATCTGCAATCTACCAGTCTTTGGCGAAACATATGAATAAACCCAGTTACGTCCCTACACCTTGATTTTCCCATACAAAACCAAAACCGCATTCATATAACTTCAATCTTATTCTCGTGGCCCAGTTTTTCTTACCTCTTGCATCTAAATTCATCAACATTTTGTAAGCTTTGTGGGGCAGTCTATGTGATTCCATTTGTATTAGTTTTAGCCAGTAACGAATACACTTAACTCTAGAAATTAAACTGATTGGATTCACACACAGAGAGAGAGAAACAGAGAGAGAGAGATTTGAACAGCTGCTAAGTCCTGCAGTAATACCGTTGTACACACATTGTGTGTTAAAGAAATGAAAAAAAAAATCAACAAAAAGGCAGAAAAAAGACCTGAAAATTTTCAAAACAGCGTTCACAAAAATAAACTCCAGCAAACAACACTGTTGATGGTGTGGTATTATAAATATAAAGTATAATGTATTATAAAGTAAATATGTAGAAGTATTTAAAAAAAACAAAACATTGCTCACAGCAAAACTTTACTCTCATACAAATGATTAAGGTAGGAAAAAAACAACTGAACATTTACAATACAGCATTTATAAAAAATATACTCCAGCAAACAACACTGTTGATGGTGTGGTATGAAGTAAAGATGTAGAAGTGTAAAAACAAAATATTAAAAAAAACAACAAACAACCCCCCCAAAAAATGCTCACAGCAAAACATTTACTCTCATACAAATGATTAAGCATACAAAGTATTTTTTACCAGGTAAAAAAGGCATCGAGTTTTCTCGACATCGACTCCAAGAATAAACTTAGGCTACAAAATCAGAGCGCTTTTTAATTAATGCAACCTCACCTCCAAACTTCCCCCTACCCCCACCACACCTGCTCATTACAACATACTCCCTTCCTACCTCCCTCCCTCCCTCCCTCTTTGCAACAACTACAACAATAAATCGATATATAGCGCAGAGCTCAATATCCATACACACTGCATCATCGACTGCACACAAAAACATTTTTCAGAACTGTTTGTCTTTTGAAACAAAGGAGGCTTTGTTCTCATAATTATTTGATTGAGAAATATGCATCTCTCTCTCTCTCTCTCTCCTCTCTCTCTCTCTCTCTCTCTCTCTCTCTCTCTCTCTCTCTCTCTCTCTCTCTCTCTCCTCTCTCTCTCTCTCTCTCTCTCTCTCTCTCTCGTTTGCATGTGCCCGCTCGCGCACACACACACACTCACACACATACACACGCACACAATCACACACATACCTGGCGTGCTCGCGCGCGCGCGCGCGCACACACACACCACACACAATCACACACGTACACAGCGTGTACACACACACACACACACACACACACACAGAGGGGGGAAAAGAATAAAATAGATCAATCAATAAAATGAATAAACACACAAACACACACGCGAGCACACACACACACACACACACACACACACACACACACACACACACACACACACACACACACACACACACACACACACACACACACACACACACACCACACACACACACACATAAGCACGCTTTAATTAAGCACCAAGTGAAAGTCGAGCAGCCGAACAAACAGACTCCCAAACTCTGTGTGTGTGTGTGTGTGTGGCGTGTTGTGTGTGTGTGTGTGTGTGTGTGTGTGTGTGTGGTGTGTGTGTGTGTGTGTGTGTGTGTGTGTGTGTGTGTGTGTGTGTCTGTGTCTGTGTGTCTGTGAGTGTGTATGTGAGTGTGTGTGCGAATGTGTGTGTGTATGTGTGTGTGTGTGTGTGTGCGCGCGCGCGCGCGCACATGCGAGCGCATGTGTGTGTGTATGTGATGTTAGTATGTGTGTGTGCGCGCGCGTGCACGACCATGATGGTGTGTGTGCGTATGTGTGCACGCGCATCTGCACGCGCATAATGTTTGTATGTGTGCACATGTAGTATGTGTGTGTACGTTTGCCTATCTTTATGTCTGTCTGTGTGGTAGCGTAAGTGGGTAGATGGGTGTGTTTGCATACTAATTATTTTTGAATCAACATTTTTTTCACTAAAAAGGAATATTGAAAAATGAAGAAAATGTCTAAAATAAACGCACACATGCGCAAGAGCCAGCATTTGTAGAGGTGTGTGTGTGTGTGTGTGTGTGTGTGTGTGTGTGTGTGTGTGTGTGTGTGTGTGTGTGTGTGTGTGTGTGTGTGTGTGTGTGTGTGTGTGGTATGTGAGTGTGTGTGTGTGTTTGTGTGGGTATGTGTGTGTGTGCGTGCGTGTATGTATGTATGTATATGAATGTATGTATGTATGTATGTATGTATGTATGTATGTATGTATGTATGTATGTATGTATGTATGTATGTATGTAATGTATGTATGTATGTATGTATGTATGTAGATACATTTATACACACACACACACACACATATATATATATATATATATATATATATATATATATATATATATATATATATATATATAGATATATATAGATATATAATATGTGTATAAATGTATCTACATACATACATACATACATCATCATCATGGCTTGGCTTCGCGAACGAAGATTAAGGGCACTGTCCACGTCTGGTGCAGGCTCGCTGGTGGCTGTTCAGTCCAATGCGTGACAAACAAACCCGGCCGCAGCGGCTGCAGGGGAAAGTCGATTCTGGGGTTGATGTAGAGGGGACGCGGTTCTTCCTCCTCATTCGCCTCTCCTCAAGGGCCGCTCTGCGATTGTCCTCAAAGGAGGAGACCGACTGATGCACAGTGTGTCGCCAGGCCTGCCGGTCAGCAGCAAGGACTGACCACTGGTTATGGTCTATGAGGCAGGCTGACAGAGATTTCTTCAGAGAGTCTTTAAATCTCTTCTTTGGTGCGCCTCTGTAGCGGTGTCCGGTGGAAAGTTCACCGTAGAGAACCATCTTCGGTAGGCGATGGTCCTCCATTCTAGAGACATGCCCTGCCCAGCGTAGCTGCGTTTTCAGCAACATGGCCTCAATGCTGGTGATCCCTGCTTGCTCCAGCACCTCAGCATTCGTGGTGAAGTTGCTCCAGTGGATGTCGAGGATGGAGCGGAGACAGCGTTGGTGGAAGCGTTCCAGAATTCGCAGGTGGTGTCTGTATGTGACCCATGACTCAGAGCCATACAGGAGGGTGGTCAGTACCACGGCTCTGTAGACACTGATCTTGGTGTCTTTCTTCAGGTGTTTGTTTTTCCAGACACGGTGGTAGAGTCTGCCAAAAGCACTGTTTGCCTTTGCCAGTCTGTTGTCTACATCTTTATCAATCTTTGCGTCAGAGGAGATTGTGCATCCCAGGTAGGTAAACTGCTGGACTGTCTTCAGTTCTGTCTCACCAATTGTAATGTGAGGTGGGTGGTACGCTACCTGAGGTGCGGGCTGGTAGAGAACCTCTGTCTTCTTCAGGCTGACTTCGAGTCCGAAGAGCTGGGCTGCCTCTGCAAAACAGGATGTTACATGCTGCAGGGCGGTTTCTGTGTGGGCTACAAGGGCAGCATCATCAGCAAAAAGTAGCTCTCGAATTTGTTGCTCCAGGTTTTTGGTGTGGGCCTGAAGACGCCGCAGGTTGAATAGGCTGCCATCTGTGCGGTAGCGTATGAAAACTCCGTCTTCGTCATCAAGATCTTCTGTGGCCCGCTGAAGCATCATGCTGAAGAAGATAGTGAAGAGGGTTGGTGCAAGAACGCAGCCCTGCTTCACCCCGTTTGTGATTGGGAAAGGCTCTGAGAGGTCGTTGCTGTTTCTGACCTGGCCACGCTGGTCTTCATGTAGCTGGATCACCATGTTGAGAAACTTTGGGGGACAGCCAAGACGCTCCATGATCTGCCACAGGCCCTTCCTGCTCACAGTGTCAAATGCCTTGGTTAAATCAACGAAGGTGATGTACAGTCCCTTGTTCTGTTCGCGGCACTTTTCTTGAAGTTGTCTGAGCACGAAGACCATGTCAGTGGTACCCCTGTTAGCTCTGAAGCCGCACTGGCTCTCAGGGAGGTGGTGTTCTGCAACAGCAGGTACTAGTCTGTTGAGGAGAACTCTTGCAAGGATTTTGCCAGCAATGGAGAGAAGAGTTATCCCCCTGTAGTTGGAGCAATCTGATTTTTCCCCTTTGTTTTTGTAAAGGGTGATTATGATTGCATCACGAAGGTTTTGTGGTAACTTTCCCTGCTCCCAGCAGCAAACAAAAAATTCATGGAGCTTGCAGTGCAGTGTTTGCCCCCCGTTTTTCCATAATTCTGGTGGAATACCGTCAACGCCTGCAGCCTTCCCACTCTTCAGTTGTTCTATGGCTTTAGTTACCTCTTCCAGGGTTGGTGCTTCGTCCAGTTCTTCTTTCACTGGTTGCTGTGGGATCTGTTGGATCACTGCGTCATCAACAGTGCGATCAGCGCTGAAGAGGGTTTGAAAGTGTTCAGCCCAGCGGTTCAATATGGACATCTTGTCTGTGAGGAGTGCCTGGCCGTCAGTGCTGCGCAAAGGACTCAACACTTGGTGAGAGGGTCCATAGACTGCCTTCAAAGCTTCGTAGAAGCCTCTGTAGTCACCTG
>CM060341.1:38848375-38873375 GCA_030674155.1 Stramonita haemastoma | reverse complement strand
ATAACATCGTGCCTGGGAAATATTCCGTAATCAAAAATTGTGAAAATATATGTTTTTTTTGGAGGGATGGTTCGGTGTCTGCCATCGGGACCAAACTTCAGTCCCAGTCAACGACCAAAGCGCATCCCTACTCTGCGACACATATCCTGTTGTTTTTTAAGAGTAGGCCGTTGTGCCGTCAGGAACCAATACTCATTTCAACAGAAACTCAAACACACGGGGATCGTCGACATGGACAAAAACACTTCGTTTTCTTAGATCCATTATCCTTGAAAATACAGATTTACAAAAACTGCAAAACATGATATGTAAAAAAACAATGAGTGCTTATTCCATTATCCTTGATATAAAAGAATAAAAATAAAATTATTTAAATAAAAATAAAAATGGTGAGAGCTGAATCTCCATCTGTATTCTGACATTTTCCGAACATCAATAATTATTTTTGTTATAGAACAGGAAAACAATAGACACTGACAGATCTTGAGTACGAGTAGAAAAAAATGGTCATATGGATATATAATGAGAATAATGGCACATTGTGCAGAAACAAAATCAATAAGGACACACACACACACACACATACACGCGCGCACGTACTCACACGCACACACACAATTACGCATGTATGCACGCACACCCGCACGCACGAAAGCACACACGCACACACATACACACATACACACACTCACGCGCGTGTGCAAACACACACACACACACACACGCACGCACGTACGCACGCACCCATGCACGCACGCACACACACTGTTGTTGCTGTTGCTGTTATTGTTATTGTTGGGGATTTTCTTCTTGTTGTTGTTTGCTTTTGTTTTGCTAGTATGTTGTTTGATGCTTTTTTGTTTTGTCAGTTGTTTCTTGTGAGTGGATGTTTGATGTTGTTATGTGTTTGTGTGTGTGTGTGTGTGTGTGTGTTGTGTGGTTTTCGCGCACAGTGTGTGCGTGTGTGCGTGTAGCGTGTGTGTGGTGTGTGTGTTTGTGTGTGTGGTTGTGGTGTGCTGTGTGCGTGCGTGCGCGAGCGAGTGCGTGTGTGTGTGTTCTTTGTTTTTGTCAGGTTTTTGTTTTTTCTTGGCTTCTTTTTTCATGAGGGGGGGGGGGGGGGCTGTTTTGTTTTTGTGTTGGTTGGGGTTTTTTGCTTTTTTGGGGGGAGGGGGATGATGTTGGCTATTTTTCTTCATTGGTGGGTTTATTATTTTTTTACATTGTGTTTGTTTCCTTTGTATGGCTTATTTTTTTAGGCTTTATTCTTATATATGCATATGCTTTTTCTTCGATAGACTGCTTACACATAACCAAAACAACACAAAAGGATACTCTTATGAGAGAGAGAGAGAGAGTCAAGCTACTACAGATGCATGATGCACGTGAAATATAACTGTTCAACCATACACAGGGTTGAGCATTGTGTCACAGGGCCAGCTAGCCCAGCACTCCACCTTTTCAATGGGACAATGATTGAGTGCTACTAGTCGTGTACACACTATGCAGAAAACCCAGTGCAGGGTGGTCATTGTGAGTGACAGAGAGCAAGGTATTCCCAGCAAGCCTATGCACACAGCACAGGAAGACAGAAGGTCTTTGTGGGGCTGAACTTGCTTAAGGAGAAGAGGAGAAGAAAGAAGAAGAAGAAGAAAGAAGACACAAGTGCAGTGTGACATCTGGGCATGGCAAGTGCAGTTTCACCTGACTCAACAGGTAAGCCTAGCTGTTGTTGTTATATCTAGTGATTGTGCTGGAGTTTGTTTGTTATTGTGTTACATCTTTTGTTGTTATTATGTTTCGTTCCTTGGTAAGATGGAGCTCCCAGGTTCACCAATGGTGCGATATTGCGTATCGACCTTTTTGTACCCACCACTAAGGTAGCTGTATAAGATAGTACATAAACACCTCTACCTGTGTGTATGCAGCTTTAAAAACGAAATATGTCCCTGCCGGCACGAAAAGGCTTCAGAAATACCAACGTGTTTTTGGTTTTTTTAACGCGTGCACATACGATTTGTTCATCCTCAGATACAGGTTCAAAGTTCACCAGAGAGATTTTTTGCGTATGCAACCGATCTTTAAATTAGTACACTACAACTTCGAGAGCGATGTCGAAACACACCAATGTAATGCTTTTTATCAATATTTTGTGATAGTCCTTACTGGCAAGAATGGATTACTCTGTGACAGGCAGAACGAATTTTAACGTCTAAGCAAATGTTCGCCTGTGGTTGCACACTGAGCCATAGTCTGCAATCTGACCCAAATAATGTTTACGGGAGTGAGTCAGTAATATTGTAGCCAAGGGAAAAATCCCTATGAAGGGGCGTCTCGATTGTGGCTCAACCCAATACGTCAAATCGCAAGTGCAACACCCCCCTTCATCATGTCCCCATGCTGCAAAGTTAGACACCGAACCTCCAGGTTTACAATGTCATCTGGAAGAAAAGATGCTCGGAAAAAGAGCCAGTTGTAAACCTTAACTGATCACTGATAAACTGAAAAAATATCGTAAACGGAATTGGGGCCGAAGGTGAACATTTTGTAACCACTGTTGCCCCCTGTCCCTCCCCCCTCTTTTCCCTGTTAGGGGTACATTGCTATTTGTGCTGTAAACCAGTAGTATATAAAGCCCACTAGCAGAGGTCACGAAAAAAGCTAAATGATAACTTGCAGCAAATAAAAACACCTAAAAACTGAAACAAAAAATGCCTGAAATTAACGCTTGCAGTCATGGTGCTGTGTGTATAACTGTACAAGGGACTTGGGGGGGGGGGGGGGGGTAAAAATGCTAAGCAGGTTAGTACTTGTCACTGATTGGTCAACTATAGGACTAACCCCTCTACTGCAAATTAAGCAAAGTTGCCGGCTTGCGTGGCGTGTGCAGACATAAGGTGAGCGCGAAATAGAACTTAGGTTTGCATCTGAAGTTGCAATGTTTGTACTGCTGCTTACAAGTTTCGAACAAAACTGCGATATCCACCAGCATGTTGAATATGCCATACTATACACAGGTTGGTAATGTTCTTACTGGGTGCGTTCTAATTTATACGTCAATGCTTTCTAGTCATAAACGTAACAGCCCAACACGCAGGTTTTAAATTCCAGCCGGCCATTTTGATTTGACAGCGATTAGCTTTAGTCCAGAAAGCGTGGCATTGAAGGTTTAACTTGTGTGAAGCCTTGTCTGAGAAGAAAATAACTGCTAGGAAGTAGAAGCATTTCCTCAAGTGTGTGAAACAACTACGGTAGCTCAGGACTACATTTAGAGCTTGGGTCTAGTTTTCGTGCTTTCTGCTACCAAGCCTTCAGGACTAAGAGAGATCTGGTTAACATTTAAACTTGAAGTTGTTCTCGAAGCTAGACAGGGGGCGCACATGAAAAAAGTGCCGGAGTTTTGTTTGTATTAATCACTTTATTTACAGTTTAATACCCTTCTTTGTTCTTCGGCTACAGCTCCAGTGTTTACTGATAGTCCTTTTTAGTATGCGCCTGCTTTTGTACTGTCTAGGTAGCGGCATGCTGACTTCTGGAGTGTGATGTAATGTTTAAGAAATGTAGATGTGTGTCCTGTGTAATGTGGCTCCTGTGGAGTATTCCACGTACCGACACCTTTGGGGAAAACGAATAAATCTTCAACTCGGAATATTAAAGTTAAACACACTTTAATCATCCCCGAAGGGCAATTACAATACTGAGAGGAATATTGATACGAATCATAATTGTTCAACATTATATGATAGATTTCAAATAAAAAAAGTTAAGCACACTCGTACGCGCGAGCACACACACACAAACGCGCGCGCGCGCGCACACCACACACACACACACGCACACACACATACATACGCACGCACACGCACACACCGATGTTTGGATGCACTATTATTAAAACCATGACTATTTTCAGGTGGCAGCAGGCCTCACCGACAAGCAGTGTTCACTGCTCATTTCACCGGGACATTCTCATGTTGCCGTGTCTGAAATACAACACCGTTAAACAGTGTCTGGAAGAAGAAACGAGCCATGTTGGCCATGACAAGTGAGTATGACTAGCCAGTTAAGAGTCCAAAAGAATTTGTGTATTTGATATTCAGCGCTTACGGTTCAGGAACAGTAGTAGCGGTAACCTTAATACGGAATGAAAGTGTTCGTAGTTTTTCGGTGACCCATTTTTTTTGTCTTGGCCTCTTATGGTTTGTTAATAAAAAGAAAATGTCGCAGATTTTTGTTAAAAAAAAAGAAAAAAAAAGGAAGCTGTTTTATACGAGATCCATGATGCAAGGAGGGAAATGAGTTTTTAACTGACTTAGACTTCTCTTGATATTCACAGTGAGTTCGAACACAGAATAGCACTCTTATCAAGAAAAGTAGGTATGTGCACGCACATACCCGCGCACACACGCATGCACGCGTGCACACAGACTCGCGTACACATGCACACACTCAAATGAGCACGCACACACTCGCATTAGCGTGCGTGCACACACACACACACACACACACGTGCGCTCGCGCGCGCACACAAAACACACAGCCGCACGCATACACATGCGCACGCAGTCGTTGATTCAATTCTCATCTGATCCAGAACTTGACGCTATTCTCTAAAGTGTGACTGGTCGTATGGGAAAAATAAATTTAGGTCACGTGTGCAAGACGGCATTATTTTTCATACGGGTAAAAGAACCAGGGCAACAAGAGCATTGTTCTTGGCAAAATGATGTAGAATCTTGGTCTCTGCCCGTCTGTCTGTCTGTCTGTCTGTCTGTCTGTCTCTCTCTCTCTCTCTCTCTCTCTCTCTCTCTCTCTCTCTCTCTCTCTCTCTCTCTCTCTCTCTCTCTCTCCCTCCCTCCCTCCCTCCCTCCCTCCCTCCCTCTCTCTCTCTCTCCCTCTCTCTCTCTCTCTCTCCCTCCTCTCCTCATTTCCTACCCTCCCTCTTCATACTTTTTATACTGTTCCTTTACTTATCCAATGTTGTGTATTTCTCACACATTTCTGGTTGTCTTTATCAGATACTTTGCTGCACTGGCTTCATCACGACCTTCACGATGCTAAGCATGCATGACTTCACTGTGCTAAGCCCTGTGTTGGTAAAGAAAGGGTAGGGAATGGAGGATACAGAAACCTAGAAACAAAATTCTCTAAAGAGCCTTATTTTCGTGAGTTTTGGAATAAAGAATCGATCTTCAGAGCCTGTGTAGTGACAAGACGATCCGTGGATCCCTTTTGCCTTAACTCCGCAGTTAGGGAAGCTGGTCTGTTGGCTGCTTTAATCTTCAACACGCGGTTATTGTATGGTCCCAGTGCTGGTTTTCATACAGACTCGTGTATGTGTTCAGATCAAACTGGACCGAGCCAGAGTATTGGTAAATATTGCACGCATTTGCATGAGAGTAGGTCTAGATAACCTGTCGTCTTATAAACACTATCCAGAGTGTGAGCAATTTCAGTAATCCAGAGTCCAGATTTGGAATCGGTAAAGAGTAAGGTAAAGGTGTCCCATAACCTATGAGGTCGTTTGAGAACGAGATGTCCAAGACCTCAGCTTTTCTAGGGGCCAGCATCTTGAGAGCGGTGCTCGTCTCCTCTCCTTTGCTGCTTTGTCTTCCCCGTCTCCGAAGATGGTAGGTACCCGTTGACAGCTGGGTGAACAGGGGAACTGTACTGAAGCCCAGGCGCGTGAACTGTCACCCTTTCCGCCGCGAGACACCCACGCTCAATGCTGTTTAACCTTAATCCATGGTTAGACAGCATTGGGCATAGTTACTTTGTGGATGGGTGACTGTTTCCTATCCACAAAACCACCACGCTCAGTGCTGTTTAACCTTAGAAAGGTAGAAAGCACTGGGCGTATTTACCGTGTAGATGGGTGGCTTCGCTATTATGAGACAACCACGCTCAATGCTGTTTAACCCTGAGTTATAAAGCATTGAGCGTAGTTACCTGGCAGGTAGGCGACTTTTCACTATCCGCGAAACAAGCACGCTCAATGCTGTTCAACCTTTAGAACGGTTGGAAAGCATTAAACTTGGTTACCTTGCGTATAAGTGACTGTCCTTCAAATGAAACGCGCTGAATGCTGTTTACCCATAAGATATGGTTAGGAGGCATTGGGCTAGTTTCTTAGCGGATGGGTGACTACTCACTATCCGCCAAAGGAAACACACTGAATGCTGTTACCCATGATTATGGTTAAGAGGCATTAATGTAGTTTCTTAGCGGATGGGTGACTGTTCACTCTCAACGAGGCAACCACACTCCACGCTGTTTAACCTGAAGTAAAGGGTAGAGAGCGTCAGTGGGTTTGCCTTGCAAGTGGGTGACTGTTCGTGGTCCTTGTTTCTGTACAGTCCCCAGTTCATCCAGCTGTTAATGGAACCTGCCCTCTTTAGAGATGGGGAAGATAAGTAGCGAGGGAGAGGAGATGGCGCTGCCCTCAAGATGTTTGCCCCTAGAGAAGCTGAGGTCTTTGACACCTCGCTCCCAATGACCACACAGGCTATGGGAAACTTTACCATTTTTTCCTTTTAAGGCAAAGCAACCGGCTACAGAACTGCTCTTGCTTAGCAGATTCACAGGCATGACCAGCATCAGCTGTGAGATGTCGACACTGCTGACAAGCAAAAGACTCGGGTCACTTTTTACACTTCATGTTCTAACCAAATTCAGCTCCGAAGTTCGGCTTTTCATACAGTCTTTGCCTCTTCACTACCTAGTCGGTTGCTTTTGAAGATAACAATGGGAACCAGTTTCTGATTGCATCAATACCTTTTGCTAAAGAAAAATATGACCAAGTCGAAAGGAAATAGAATCCGATAGACAAATGACGCTAAAGCTGAAAGGTAGGTAAAAAAAGAAAATGATATGAATCCCATAGAATAAAAAGATATAACAAACATTTGGAACAGATCCAAGAAGACAATCTTGGCGACAGTGATCCTATGGAAAGATAATACCACCACTTCCACAGACTGGGACAGTGGTCATGAGGGGTGTGATTTGATCACACTCATACAAATTGAAAAGATTTAATTACCTTAGACTCCTTTCCACCCTTAGTTCACTCGGTCCTAGTGTGGTGAGTCATATGTGGATCATCGTGGAGTCTTCAGGACTGGGGCTGTCTATCATCTGGGGAGATGCTGTACCCGTCTTTGCATGTGTAAGTTCATAGAAAACTGTATAGCTACTGAGTGACCTTGAGTGTAGGATTCAGCTACCAGTTTTAACTAATTTCGTGTTTGGGAGAAAAACAGAGTATAGGATTTTTTTTTTTAGAAAAGAACTTGCAAAGTTGCTGCAGACATGGCAGCATTCATATCTAGATTGGGGAGTATCATGGTAGTGTTGAAAAAATGTCTTATTTTCAAATGAGATATTCTGAAATAGTGCAAAGAAATAGAATAATATGTGCCTGATTGATTAAACAAAATAAAATGACTGCAGTCGCATAAGAGATTTAACTAATTTTATGAAACCTGTAAGGTTTAATGTAAAAGGGTATGGTGCATTAAAACTCGAAATGGTAAAGAAATTCATTGTAATGTGAACCATAAAAACTGGGATGTTTTCAGTCTACTGATGATGACTTTTGTTTTCAGGGGCCGAAGAGCTGGAATCCAGAGGCAATGACCTGATTTGTGTTACGGCAGTTGTCATGACATGTGTTTTCAAAAACAGAGGTAAGGAGTGTATAGTTTTGCTTCCATTCTTTGTGTCTCATTCCTGACCTGATAACTACTCTAGTCCAGTCTTAATTTTTTGCCGGATCAGGGAATGTTCCCCATCCTTTGTTACGTGTGTGTGTGTGTGTGTGTGTGTGTGTGTGTGTGTGTGTGTGTGTGTGTGTGTGTGTGTGTGTGTGTGTGTTTGCAGACCAATTCGATAAAAAAGGTTAACAGATAGATTTGCAGGTTTGTGTTTAAGTGGTGGTTATAACTTTGATTTTTAAAGTGAGGTAATAAAATAACTTTGATATGTGAGCTGAGAGAACTAAACCAGATAATGATGAAGTCTGTAAAGACTAATCCTATTCAATCATTTTTAAGTAGACCTGCTCAGATGAATGTAACTTAACGACCACCAAAATCAGAAGTATTGATGCCACATGATCACGACTTTCTCTCTTGTCAGGGGCAGAGACTGGAATCAATGCATCCTCATCATGAACTGAGGGTTTTGCTGTGGCTGTGTCGTGTGACTCACAACAGGTATGGAATAGTTTGAGTAGAGAGAGTAAGTAGTCAAACAGAAAAAGAATGTGATAAAATCGTCACAAGTACAGATAGTAAGTAAAGTCAAACAGAAATTAGAATGTGATACAATCGTCACAAGTACAGATAGTAAGTAAAGTCAAACAGAAATTAGAATGTGATACAATCGTCACAAGTAGAGATAGTAAGTAAAGTCAAACAGAAATTAGAATGTGATAAAATCGTCACAAGTACAGATAGTAAGTAAAGTCGAACAGAAATTAGAATGTGATACAATCGTCGAAGAGTTATTTTATGTTTATAACATTTCGAAAAGATAAAATCACACCATTTTGAATGAATGAAGCACAAGCTCAAGAGTAGTGCATCTTTGAAAAGGCATTGTGATTTTCTTTTTGTAACTTGTAAAAATATTTCGTTTACAATACAAAAGCTGAAGAATATGTTGTCTTTAGTGAATCATTGTGAAATCTTTTGTTACAAATAGCAGCATTGACTTAATAACTTTACTATTGAATACAATATTAAAGTAAGATATTGTTAGGAAAACATTATTGGGTTTAGGGTAGTCAATCAAAGCATTGTTCTTAGGCAGCGAGTCGTGGCCAGTGTCGGTGACCAGATGAAGGGAAGGTGAAGCTCCAAACTGCTAGTGTGCCAGGAAAGCGTGTTCCCTGATTGAAGAGTGAAAGTTGATCAGCAAGACTGTGGATGTGCTAGCGGAAATGTGTTCCTGACTGAAATGTGAAGAAGGTGATCAGCACAGACCTGTGGATTGCTAGCGAAATGTGTTCCTGACTGAAGTGTTGAGAAGTTTTATTCAGCCACAGACCTGGTGGATGTGCCTAGCGGAAATGTGTTCCCTGACTGAAGATGTTGAAGAAAAGGTTGATTCAGCCACAGACTGGTGATTGCCTAGCGGAAATACGTTCCTGATGAGATGTTGAGAAGGTTGATTCAGCCACAGACTGGTGGATGTGCCTAGCGGAAATGTGTTCCCTGACTGAAGATGTTGAAGAAAAGGTTGATTCAGCCACAGACCTGGTGGATGTGCCTAGCGGAAATGTGTTCCCTGATTGAAGATGTTGAAGAAAAGGTTGATTCAGCCACAGACCTGATGGCTGTGCCTGGCAGAAGTGTGTTCCCTAAGTCAGTGATGCTGCATGTGTTGATCAGTTTCTACAAGGTAGAAGTTATGCCACCTGATGTAGTCTTTTTCTGTGCTATTTCGATATGAACATTGTGCATAGCGGATGAAATGACATACTGCACATGAAACGATAAGCTGTTTAGCTCTGAAATTTACCCATAGCAGTTCTGATTTCAAGTCTTGCAATGCTTGCGATAACAGTTGATAAAATGTTTTTGCCTTTTGTCTGTAAATTGGAAATTAAGCAAGGGACTGTTGTCTCTTTAGTAAGGTAGCCGTGATATTTGCAAATAAAAACTATGCTTTCCCTTCCTTTGCAACATAAAAGTATAAATATATTGATAGATTTCAAACTAGAATAATTATGTGAGGCAGAGGCATGTCACTCGGAGTCAACTTAACAGTTTTATTTTTAAAGAAGTCCTACCTCTTTTCTAACTTACAATATTCATTTAAAGAAGATTTGTGTCTCTCGTAAATGCTCATTTACTTCATAAAAGTATTTCAGGGAAGTTTGTTTTTTCAATGCGTGAGTAGCCACGCACACAACACACACACACACACACACACAACACACACACTACACACACACACACACACACACACACACACACACAAACACACAACACACAACACACCACAAAACACATACACCCCCCCCCCCCACACACACACACACACACACACACACCACACAACACACGAGTAAATTTCAAGTTCTCTCCCTTTTCTAACTGGGATGACAAATGCTCCCGTAGGTAAGACGCTCTTTACCCTCACCTTTTCCATCCTCTTATTTTCTGCCTCCCACTCCACTCTGCTGCCATGTTTCAAGCAAATATCAGACAACTTCCTTTTTCTGTCCAGATGTCATACAACGCTCGACATGACCAGAATCCCAGGACACAGAGGAGAACAGCACTACCAGTATTCAAGGAGGACCTCTATCAAGAACACCCTGCATGGATGAGAATGCTTCACTTCAGGGAGACAGCATCCCCCCACCCCCACCCTTCGCCTATTTTGGACATTTCCAGTTACTTGGGGTATTTCCAGTTGTTTTAGACATGTGCAGTTACTTTGGACAAGTCCCTTTAGGCTTCCTGTGGCAACATCTGTGAAAAAATCGTAATACATGACGCGCAGATTTGATAATAAATGGGATCCAACAGCTAGTGAGGACAAACCCAGACAGTGGCAAGCGGCACTGTTTATAGGGCATGTATTGGCTAGAAGCAAGAGCACCAACTCCTCCAGACAAAATAACGTATTCCGTTATCGGTAGATGCATGCATCTCGTATTATGACAGTTATGCTGTATATATTAGAAAAAATATGAGAAGACACTTTTGTTTTTTTCATGTCGTCAGTGTTGCCTTTGAAGTGTGTACTTTACCCCTAATCCAGTAAGGAAGAGAAGAGAGAAGTGGGTTGAAAATTTTTGCAAACAAATGATTTTTAAAATGCTGCAAAAATGAAATAAAAAATTTAGAGAAAGAAATGACATGTATGGAAACATTGCTGCAAAATGTAGCAAAAATGTGAAATGTTTACCTGGAGATTATATTTTCAACATTTCCTATCATTTTGAGTGCCGACTTGCTAAAGCCTTTTTCTTACCTATTTTTTTCCAGCAGTGTCTGGAAACTATTTGAAAATTCAACGTTAGCCTTTGCCATTGCTAGATGTTTATTGCACAGCCCACCTGAATAATTATTTATTGTAGTTACATAATTTATGTTTCCTTTCACGCTTTGTCGAGTTTAAAGTTTTCTCATGTTTAAGAGAATTTTTTTTTTTTTTTTCCTTTTTTTTAAAAGACTTTTTTCAGAATTATTACCCTTTTATGCACAAAAACACCCACCCAATGCCACCTCTCGTCTTTCTCCTCCCACCCCTTCCACTCCCTTCTTCAACTTTTCTATATTCTTTCCTTGTGTAATATCATTGAGAGTAAACATAGTTAAATTAAAGACAACAACAACAATGGCTGCAAAGATACAGTTTTAAAAAAAAAACAAACGAAACAATAAGAAAATGTTGGGGAGAAGATAAAGATTCAACAACAAAAAGTTGATTTATTAACATGGTAGCGAAAAAAGATGCTGATTAACAATCTTTAAACGAATGAGGCTCTAGTAGTAAAACAACCAGAACAAGATGAAAGGGTGGAGTACCAGTTAAGATGCAAAAAATATGACAGATGAAACGAGTTTTCTTCCCATTTGATTTTCATTTTTTTTTTATCAATAATACAGAATAATGGCTGGATGTTTATACTACCTATTCTTGAAAATGACGGGTGTAATATGGTTTGGTATTTGATATTTGGATGACTTAGTATCTGTTACACGGTTGATTATGCATTTCATGTTTGAAGTGAATTGATATAAAAATCAATCATGAACAAAACGGTGTATAAAGAATTTTTCAAAAGTTGAGTGAGCTTGTGTATGCTAGTGGAATAGAGAACATCTGGTAAATGTTTATTATTATATTTATTTTTTGCTTGAATCTGATCAAGTCGATGTCTGTTTGAAACAAAAAATTTTTTTTCTAATAATCGAAATGTTATATTTTCCGTTTTTAATGGTCCACTTGCTGCTGAGCAAGCACAGTGGTCTGAAGAAAATTCATTGAAAATGGGATTGGAAAGATCTTGTGTTTTTGTATCATGAGGATATTTTTTTTCTTTTTGTTTTATTTTCCTGTTTAAAGAAATCTATGAATTTTTGTTTGAAAAATTCCTGTGTTGTCCCTGCTTGAGTGCACGGTGCAATCATTGTTTTAAGAAAGGTTTTTATCTATGGTTTAAAAAATCAGATTTCAGTCGTTGGTTGCAAAATACTGTCTTGATGTGACTTTTGGGATTGGCTGTAATTCTTCTCAGTAGGGTTTTTTTTGTTGGGGTGGTTTTGGGGGGGGAATGAATTGGACCAAAGTCGTTCAGAAAATTGGCTTTTGATATGAGTATGTATAACCAACAGTGCTTTTTTTGTTAAAATTTAAAAAAGTTATATTGGAAAAAAGTGAATGTGTTTCATACATTAGGCAGTTATTGGACAGCAAAGTGTTGCATGCATCAAAAATAGCCCCAAATGGAAAAAAAGGTACACGTTTTATTAATAATTATTCTTGAGGGTCCTATTCACAAGACTTAAGTTTTGTATATTTTCAGAGAGAGAAAGAGAGAGTGTGTGTTCTTTTTCAGTTTGTCTGTTTACATAACTGACACGTGTGTGTGTGTGTGTGTGTGTGTGTGTGTGTGTGTGTGTGTGTGTGTGTGTGGAAAGGGGGTAGTATGGGGAGATCAGATCAGGTTGAAAAGAGAAGCACGGAAGGGAAAGGAGCAAAATGGATGTACATTTTAGAGCAGTGAGGATTAAAAAAGATAGCTGGCTAATAGTTTTTTTTTTTTTTTTACAGAGTTTACATCGAGCTTCCTTTTTTAAATCGTTACAACTTATTCACTCAGGCTCAGGGCTGGAACCACTTTGAAAGCAAAACTGGAAATTTGACAACACCGAAATCCAATACATAGTCTTAGCTAATGAGAGGATTAGTGATTCTGATTTAAAACTTCAGACTATTGCGAGATTCATAGCCTTTTGTCCATAGCTACATGCAGTTTGTCTGCCTACTGTTGTGTCCACATTCTTCCTAACATTGAGACCGACCAAGTGACGGTCAACCCTTCCCTGATGTTCACTAACTTTTAACACTAACACTAACCTTTAACTCTAACCCTGACCCCCTATGTGGACACAAAAGACAGGCAGATAAACCGTATGCAAGCTGACACAGCGACCAATTTTTTTTTTCTTTTCGGGCTGGTAGAGCAGCCGTTGTAAACTTGTAGAGAAAAAGATGCAGGAATGGGGACGCGCTAAGTTTTTTTTTTTTTTTTTTTTTTTTTTTTTTACTAGAATATAGGGAAGGGAAAAGCGACTCGGTGACTAAGCCAGTGATGGTGGGACTAGGGGAAAGGCAGGCAGGCAGTCACACTTTGTGATTAGGTTCAGGGGGAAATCGAAGCAGGAGCATCTTAGAAAACGAAAGTTGGTCCGAGAACAAAAGTAAGGTGTTGTTTATAGACATCATAAAATATCACTTGAAAGGTGCAGAAGGTGAACGAGGTTTATAAAAAACAAACAAAAAAAAACAACAACAACAACAGTTTAGCTGGTTTGAGAAGACATTATGGAAAGATCGTCATGGAGTTAGGGGACTGGGTGTGAGGAGGCATCACGGAAAAGGGGCATCCTTAGAGTGGGATAGCCAGTATGTGCAGGGCAATAGGAATAAGAGAGAGAGAGAGTGTGTGTCTGTGTATGTCTGTCTGTGTGTCTTTGTGTGTGTTCATTTATTTATTCTTTTCTGTCGAGGAAAATGGAATAAGCACTCACGTGCTTTTTTTTTTACCTCTAGTTCCCGTGTGTATGCAGTTTTGTAAATGTCATCTGTTCCTACATGTACACAATGGCTTACTCTTACGAATAGCGGAACAGGATTTGTGTGTGTGTGTGCGCTCGCGCGCGCGTGTGTTGTGTGTGTGTGTGTGTGTGATATCTTCAGTTTAACGTCTATTCACATATAGTGATTTTAGACAGATGTAGTATATCTGTATGTATAGTAGTGTGTGTGTGTATTTTAGTAGTGTGTGTGTGTGTTTTATGTATGTATGTGCGTGTGTGTGTGTGTGTGTGGTGGTGTGTGTGTTGTGGTGTGTGTTGCATGTAAATGTACAGAATCAGAATGGTCTACCAGAGGCACTAGTCATCACCAGTATATGTTGTTCTGTGCAGCCATCAACCAAACCTTACCATCTGTGAATGTTGTTCTTTTAAGGGGATGCTATGTGAAAATAGTTCTGAAATAACATGAATTTTATGCTCTGTGTGTGCATTTTTTATTTTATTCTTTTATATCGAGGATAATGCGATAAGCACTCATGTGCTTTTTTTTTACAACAAGTCTCCGTGTGTATGCATTTTTGTAAATGTCATATGTTCCCACCGGCACACGATGGTCTACTGTTACAAGTGTGTGTGTGGTGTTGTGTGTGTGGTGTGTGTGTGTGTGTGCGTGCGTGCGTGCGTGCGTGCGTGCGTGCGTGCGTGCGTGCGTGCGTGCGTGCGTGCGTGTGTGTGTTTAAGAATTTTTTTGAGCTGCTGGCTTTGTAGTTGTACTTTGTATTTGTCATTGGAAGTTAAAAAACTCAACATATTTGGAAAGGTGAAAGAAGTGTTGGAATGTCATATGAAAAAAATAGTAGTTTTATATTAAAAAAAAGTTTTTAATTAAAGACAGATTCTATCTCCTACAGCATTTCTGTATTTCCAATTTTGTCATTTAGCAAAATATGATATGTGAAAAGCCGTTTTGCTTTCTTTTCTGAAATGTGGAAATAGTTTCATGTCGGGTTATCTGATTTCCTGCTTACCTGAGCTTGCCTTGTCACAGGTCAGGGATGACCATTACCCAGGTCATAGCACCTCCAGCCTATCAGTAGATCTTCTTGCCGTGTTTGATTTTCGTAGCTAGCACATTCAATGTATTCGGTCACAGCCAGTATATTGTTTTCTTAGTTTTGTTCAATCGATAAAGAAGCAAAGCTGGTAGAAAACCTTGGAGGCCCCAGAGTGTAATTAAAAACAAAAAAAAAATCCTTGAAAAAAGAATATTGGACAAACAGAAAAAGACGGAAGAAATCAGAGGGAAAAGGATTAGGAGCCTCATAAAAAGTCTGGGGTTGTATTTTTAGGATTACAAGGATTTTCTATTGATCAGTGCTGATTGCTGCACGATTTTTTGTGTAGTATTTTGCATGTTTCTAACCTTTATACTATAATGTGTTATGTCCATTTGTGCTTTATTTCAAATGTTTGTATCATAAATCCTACCATGCCAGTGGTATGATGTAATTAATGTATTGTACCCTATCACTACAAGAACATAGTGTAGTTCAGGTTATGGTTTGTTTTGTTCAGGAGTTTTCCTTGCCTTTACTTTTATGCTCTCGTGAAACCTTGGTTGTGAGCAACAAGAAATTGGTGTTGCGTATGTGTGAGCCTTTTATTGGTTTGTTTTCTCTTATGCTCGTGAAACATTGGTTATGTAAAAACAAGAAAATAGTTTAGCATATCTAAACTTTTTTTAATGGTTTGTTATGAACTGTTTACAAGGAAATGTTCAAAACACTTGGAACAAATTAATGTTGTTTTTTTTTTTGTTTTGGTTGGTTTATTTTTGTTTTGCTTTAGATCAATTGTTGAAGTAGAGGTAGGACGTGCATTTCAGTAGGAAATGCTGGTGATCAGCTGGTCTTGTATGTTAGGTGTTGTCTTTCTTATACACTTTATCATTGGGGCCATTTATATTGTTTACCCAACTTCTCTTGCCTGTACGTGCATTTTAAGTGTTAGCTATCAATGTTTGGGTTATTATCCAGCTAAGACTGACCACTTGGCTGGATACAAACTGTATGACCTCCTTGTATTCTTTAAATAGGATCCCAAACATAAGACACAAAGATTCACTAGTGCGTATTTCTCCTATTCAGTTTTCTTAACATACATATTCAAAGCAATTTCTCTTTTTTATCATTTTCTTGAGAGCAGTTTCAAAAGGCCACAGGAATATCAAATATTCCTTTGAATGCAATTGACACTTTTAAACAATAAATACAGTTGCATGCAGGAAAAAAGAAAAAAAAAGGGTAGGTGCTGCACATGTGGCGAGACGCTCTCCCCGGGGGAGAGCAGCCCGAATTTCACGCACAGAAATCTGCTGTGACATAAAGTGGTACCAAAAAATAAATAAATAAATTCTGAAAAGTGTCTTGCTGTAAGGTACCACAGCAGGTGGAGTTTCAGTCACCACTGGGACCTCTGATGAAAAGCTCATCCAGGAGCCGAAACTCGAGTCAGGTCAAGCCAAAGCTTAAGGCATGGTCTTACTCAAAGATGACTAAAATGATGCCACTGAAAGACATTATTCCCTAGAATTTATTTTCTTTTTTTTTTTATTGAATCTTTGTCATTTTCAAAATGATTGAGAAGATGGTACCTGCACTTGATTTTACTTAGTATAATCTACTCTTACTCTTGTTACCAGTTCCATTTTCTCACATTTTCTTAAATAAATGCTCCTTTCGCAACAATTAATCTTTAAAAGTCTAGCCTTATGTACTCTGGAGGATGGTTGTGGAATGATATTCCAGACCTCCTGAAAATGGGAATCTAATTTTTCGAGATTTAAAACCAGCTTGTTTAATTACTTAATGAATCTCTCTGATTTGAGATTTCTTTTTCCAAACATGTATTGAACCCAAACATGTATTGAACCTATCTGTTATCAACACTATTATTGTTACTCATCATGTCTCTTGCCGTTTGTCGTAGTCGTTTATATCATCGTCGTCATCATTGACATCATCAGCATCATCGTCATCATCATCCTCAACTCCATCATCCTCAGAGAGTCACTTTTGTCATCCTCATTGTAGTTATTTGCGTTATCATATTATCATCGTCATCATCGTTCTAGTTTTTATTATGATTATTTACGTGACTGATGGTCGGATGCTTTTTAGAAATGTTAATATTTGCAAAATCATGCTCTCCTCTCTCTCTCTCGCTCTCTCTCTCTCCGCTCTCTCTCGCTCTCTCTCTCTCTCCTCTCTCGCTCTCTTTCTCTCTCTCCTCTCCTCTCTCTCTCTTCTCTCTCTCTCTCTCTCTCCTCTCTCTCTCTCTCTCTCCTCTCTCTCGTTGTTTTCTGTTTTATTTTTGCTTTTTGACTTTTTTCCTGTTTTGGTAGTGTGTTTTTTTTTTAAATATATCCCTAATCACGGCAAGGGCCGGAGGAAAAAAGTATGTAAATACTTACTCTGTTACCCTTGAAAAATAGAGTATTCAATTCTCTCTCTCTCTCTCATACTCTCTCTCTCTCTCACTCTTCTCTCCTCCCCTTCTTTCTCTCTCCTCTCTCTCTCTCCAGTCTGTATTTAAAGTTGCATTCATATAATAATTTGTTTTACATCTTACATTGTTTGATTTGACTTTTTTTTCTTTTCCTTTGAAAAAGAAATTGTTTGTTGTTTGGTTGAGAGGATTTTTTGTTTTATTTGTATTATGCTTATAGGGCTAGTTGTAAAATAAGCATGTCTGCTTATGCCATGACCCTTTTAAATACAATTTATTCTATTCAATTCACATTTCATATTGAAATGTTTTGCTCTTTTTGGACTTCATCGCCAAAATCTGGTGTCGCATTTGTGTTTGCTTTTTTATGTACTCTGTTTCAAGCATTAAGTGCAATGTGGGGCAGTTCACTGCTGATGCGCTCTTTTGATTTCTGTGTATATTGTGGAGTTTGGGTATTTTGAACTCCTGTGTTACCAATTAGACCTATCCATCATTATTCCAACATAGCCTGATCTCCTTGTTTTGTTGCAGATATGAGTGACTGTGGTTTTGCTCATGTAGCATGTTCTGTCTTGTTTATCAATTCCCCAGCTGTAACATATGGTTTTCTGCCATTATTGGGCTGATGGCTTCACTTAACTTTTATTTTTGTATATGTACTTTACTTTTATATTAGTCATAAAGAGCCATCCTATTGCTACAGCAAACTGTGACCCTATAACACTGCTCGGTTTCTTTTATTCCAAACATAACACCCTTTTTGGAACGAACAACATAATGCTTTTGAAGCTACACATTCAGTTGTAGGTTGACATGTTTTTAAGTATTTGTTTTGATAATTATTTTAGAGGCTATCTAGGCAGTTAAATGTTCTAGTTGCATAAAGCCATATCAAGCAAGTCAAATCAAGTCACAATTTTATTTCCAGATGGTACATTAAGCAATAAATTTGCTTTCTTTTATCAAGCCATCTATCTAGCAAAAAATCAAAAAGATCCCCCCCCCCCTAAAAGACCACTTAAACTAAATAATATCCAATGCCCACATGTGTCGCCTTCCAATGAATATATAAAGTTTGTGTGTAGCTTGTTGTATGTATCAGTTTTTGATTATAACAACCTAATGGACATGGCGTAGTTAAATCATGTCTATCGTTTTTATGTGAAATTGCTAGATGATGGTTGTGCATAGTATATGGTTGACCTGTTTTAGTTAGGCACTTAATGGCCTCCACTATTTTGTCCCTCCCCATAATGTTTGGTATTTCTGGGTCAAAATAAGTGCAAAGCGCAGTTTTTTTCCAAATGTAATGCATTTGAAGCTGGTCTCCAATGGATTTTACTCTGTGAAAGGTGAAAATCCCTTTCTCTCGCAGTTTGTTCAAATTTGTCTTTACTTTGGAGTTGCAAGTATTTTTAGTGGCTTCCTTGCTTTTGTCACACACTTTATTGAAAAAGACCTTTCTTTTTACCGTGACCTCAAACTTGTTTTAGGTGTTCAGCTGGAATTGAATGATGCTGATAAACTGTTACTGTTTACCTGTATCACATGACAACAGCCAGGTTTACCTGTATCAGATGTATACATCCAAGTTTACCTGTATTAAGTAATAACATCCAAGTTTACCCATATGAATGTGTAGAAAACGTACTGGTTTTTTAAGAGGATGAACCAAATGAAAAGTTTTTGGTTATATTTTTTTTGACAGCCGCCTTGTAAAATTGATAGATGTTTAAGTTTAAAAATGAAATGGTGAGCACACACCACAGGCACTTGACTACCCACTTGGGTTTTTTTCCTAAGAAAAACCCAAGCATAGCCACACTGCCTTTTTAACAGCCAACACCCGCTGTTAGGGCACAGACCGAATTCGCCATTGTGCTCAGAGATAGGATTATCATTTAATGATGGGGTTGGCACTGAAAAGCAAATATCAGTGGGTTGGTCATTGTGTCACTGCTGGTCAGAGCATTGGGAAAGCCTACCTCCCCCTTCAGCCAAAAAACAAACTGAGTTAGGGTTGGGTAGCCGGCTCGCAGCTGAAATAAAACACAATGAACTTCTTTATTTAAGAATAATTTGGGTGTTGTCAAAACTTGATAACAATTGTGTGCAAAAGTTATAAACCTACAAATAAAACAAAACTTGACCAACAAGATCTTTGTTCATATTCCATTCATGAATGAAAGACTGACTGTGTTAACAAGTGTAGAGAAAATGCACATGATCTCAGATGCATACATCTCTCTCTCTCTCTCTCTCTCTCTCTCTCTCTCTCTCTCTCTCTCTCTCTCTCTCTCTCTCTCTCTCTCTCTCTCTCCTCTCTCTCTCTCTCTCTCTCTCGGTAGGGTCCTTTTTTCTATTGGGCAAGGGCCTGATGAAAAAAAGTGTGTAGATGCTTACTCTGTTACCCATGAAAAATAGAGATTATTCTCTCTCTCTCTCTCTCTCTCTCTCTCTGTCTCTCTCTCTCTCTCTCTCTCTCTCTCTCTCTCTCGATATAAAAGAATAATCAGATCTCTCTCTCTCTCTCTCTCTCTCTCTCTCTCTCTCTCTCTCTCTCTCTCTCTCTCTCCTCTCTCTTCTCAGTTTCTTAACTATAAACAGTTTGTCTTAAGACTAGATGTTCGATTCAGTTGGGAAATATAATGTGTATTGAAAACATATTTATGTTTATCAAATTAACTGTGATCAAATGTATCTGTTTTGACATTAGTGTTCAGGTTAGTTGGGAATTATGTGATGTTGAATATACATTGATATCATTTTTAAAATCATAATTGAACTCTTGTTGTAGTTTTTTTTTATTGCTGTTGTTTAGTTTGTTTTCTTTAGGGGGTCTTTTTGGTTTATGTTTTGCTGCTAGTCCCTAATCATATAAAAAAAGTATGTGAACCCCCTACCCTTATTTCTACCTGTCTATGTTGCATTCTCCCTCCTATTATATATTATATTCTAAAGTGCTGAAATCAGTCCTCATATGTGCAAACATCTCAACATTCAGAGGTATTAGCTTCCTTCGAGTGCTTGTCAGAAATAAACATTTCATTTCATTTATTTTTAAACACTAGACTATCCCGTTCCCATGTACAAGACAGCATACTCCTTGTACAATGTAAATCGAAATTCCGCAAAAACAAACAAACAAACTCGATTTTAATATGTTTAAAGTGATGCAAAAATACTTGTAATGATATTGCGATCATTGCAAGTATGAAAGAGTGTTTTTGTTTTATGCCAGAGGCACAGTTATGAAATGATGGATTTTTGATGATTTTCTTTATTGCTATTCATGCAAAGAAATATCGGTTTGGTTTGCGTTTTAATGTTATTTGTAGATAAACTTTTATAAATTCATATCAATCGGAAAAACTTTTCAGAGTTTTGTCGAGGTGATGCCTCATTTTCAAGATAGAAAATATTGAGCGAGAAACGCGTTTTCATGTTGCTTCAACCGCATAGCGGGAGTGAGGAATTCTTCTGTTAATATCTCTGGGCTGAAATTTATTTCTCTTTATTTGTTTGTTAAATTGATTGGGTTGTTTTCTTCTTTGAACTAGACAAAAACACATGTATCTAGAAATCAGGTATTGAAAAAGAATTCAATGCTCATGTAATTTTCTTATATGTTTCAAATATTTGTTTTAATCATAAAGATTATTTCTGAATGACTTTTGTGCGAGGAGGGTGGGTATTGGTAAGAGAGAGAGAGAGAGAGAGAGAGAGAGAGAGAGAGAGAGAGAGAGAGAGAGAGAGAGAGGTGTTTAGTCTTTTTATATCGAGGATAATGGAATAAGCACTCATGTGCTTTTTTACATCTTGTCCCCGTGTGTGTGCAGTTTTTGTAAATCTTATGTTCCCACCTGCACACAATGGCCTTCTTTTACGAAAAGCGGAACAGAATTCAACGTGTGCGCAAGATGCTCTGCGTGCGTTCGCACACGTGACCTCGGTTTTATTTATTTTATAGTACTTTATGTCACATTAGATTTTTCTGCATGAAATTCGGGCTGCTCTCCCCGGGGAGAGCGCGTCGCCACAAGTGCAGCGCCTACCCATGATTTTTTCCCCCTCAGGATGGTGTCAAACACGACACCTGTGTGCATGCTGGTTTTGTTTTAATTTTGTCTCCGCTCTTACTGGCACACGATGGCTTGCTCTTCCGAAAGGTGGGATGGGGTTTTAACGGGTGCGCAATATGTTCTGTGTGCGTTCGTCCACGGGGCCTCGGTTTATAGTCCATTCCCGAATGACTTTGACATTCAAATCGATTTTTTCGTCAAACTTGGAAGAAAGGGTGAGGCTGGGTACGAACCCAGAAACTTACGGTTTACATATTGGTAGGCGAACGTCTTAACCATCCTGCCACCATCCTGCACACGTTAAATCCTATTCCGCTTTTCGTAAGAGTATGCCATTACGTGCCGATGGGAACAGATGACACTTACAAAACTGCATACACACAGGGACTGGATGTAAACAAACACATGAGTGCTTATTCCATTATCCTCGATATAAATAATAAATGAATAAATAAATAAAAATAGATAACACACATACGTACGTACGTACGTAAGTACATACATACGTACATACATACATACATACATACATACGTAGTGACATTATTTTATATAGGGTTAAAGAACACAAGAGAGATGCAACCTCATGTTCCTTGCCTATATCCAATATTTGATAATTATGGTTGTATAATTATTATTATACTGTGTCCCCGTGTAGACATGTCACAACCTGTCTGTGACTGTGTCGTTTTGTATTGCAATGATGTACATACATCTACCCCCTCGTCTATCATCTTTAAACAGTCACAGTCATATAATTGTTAATCTATTTGTGTTGTTCAGCTGCAGCTCATTAAAATTTTTGGCACAAAAATTCCTGGAGTCCTCATTGAATTAAAGCAGGGTTTATTGTACTCATTCATGTATTGGTGCCACGTTGTTCTGAACTAATAAAATCAATTTGTATTAAACAAAGCGAAAAACACAAAAACTCCGCATGTACACTGGTGTCGTGTCTAGACATTAGCTCCAAAACCAGAATGTGGCCACCTTTGTTGTTATTTCGTGGGGTGTGTGTGTGTGTGTGTGTGTGGTTTATTTATCCATTTATTTATTATTCATTTCTCTATTCATTCATTTATTTGAGAAAAAAAATGGAATAAGCACTCGTGTGCTTTTTTTACATCCAGTCTCCGTATGTTTGCAGTTTGGTCTATTTTGCCATCTGTTCCGACCACCACACAATGGCCTACTCTTTCGAATAGCGGAACAGGTTTTAAGGTGTGCACAAAGTCTCAGTGAGCTTTTTCACACGGGACCTTGGTTTATAGTTTAATCCTCAACACATTTGGGGGAGTGTGTCTGTGTGTGTTGTTTTTTATTTATTGATTCTTTTATATCGAGTATAATGGAATAAGCACTGATCTGTTTTTTTTCACTTTCAGTCCCCGTGTGTGTACAGTTTTGTCAATTTTATACGTTCCTACCGTCATCCGTTCCCACCGGCACAGAATAGCCTACTCTTCCGAAAAGCGGAACGGGTTTAACGTGTGCGCAAGATGTTCTGCGTGCGTTCGCACACGGGACCTTGGTTTAAAGTCTCATCCGAACGACTTTTGGGGAGAGTGGAGTCGGTAATGATGTTAACTCCGGAGGAAAAATACTCTTAAACGAGATTCGAACCCGGGTCACAGATAAGTGTGTGTGGGCGTGCGTGTTTGTTCCTGGCTATTAAGAACAAAAAAAATAATCCAGTTTTTTTTGCTTCGAGAAATTGCAATAACAATAAAATACCAAATCAACTCTCTCTCTCTCTCTCTCTCTCTCTCTCTCCTCTCTCTCTCTCTCTCTCTCCTCTCTCTCTCTCTCTCTCTCTCTCTCTCTCTCTCTCTCTCTCTCTCTCTCTCTCACATCCTCTCATCCTCTCGTCCCTCCTCTCTCCCCACACACACACACACACACACGCGCGCGCGCGTCAGCTCTCACAACACAACACACACACCACACGACACACAGCCTACTTACTTTTAAAAAAAAAATTCGTTCCTCGGCTAGAGCTCCTAGTTATGCCAATGATGTGACTTTGTGTTGGACGTTTTCGCCTGTCATGAAAGTAGCCGCTGTCTGACCTGGGGATTGCTCGTTAGAAATATCCCTCGTTCCACTGGAGGTGAGACATGGACAGTGTCACAGTGTACCAAAGCAACGCAACGTCACCATACAAGGAGGATTCCGATCACTCCAACACCTGCATCCCTCTTTAGAAATAGATATATATGATATCAGCATTACTTTATTTTTTTTTTTCTTTTACATTGAGGATAATGGAATAAGCATTCGTCCTTTTTTCATCCAGTCCCCGTGTGTATTCAGTTTTGTAAATCTTGTCATCTGTTCCCACTGACACACAATGGCCTAATATTACGAAATGCGGAACAGGATTTAACATGTGCGCAAAATGTTCTGCGTGCGGTCACAAACGGGGCCGCGGTTTACAGTCTCCTCCGAAAGACTTTTGAGGAGGGTGGAGTTATATCACAGTTATATACGATATCGGCATCAGTTATAATTTTATAGATCAGCATCACAGTTCTAGTAATCTTGGACCAGACCAAACAAAGTGCATCTGTTCTCCCCAAGTAAGGTTAATTAAGCAGTGTTGATCGCGGTTACCTCATGGATGGGTGACCCGTTCATGCACCTTAGCTTCTGTACAGTCCCCCAGTTCACCCAGTTATCAATGGGTACCTGCACTCTTTAGGGACAGGAAGGTAAAGCAGCGAGGGAGAGGAGATAGGCTCTGTTCACAACATGCTGGCCCTGGAGAAGCTGAGGTCTCTGATGCCTCGCTCCCCTACCAACACACAGGTTATGGGACACTTTACCTTATGTAAACATATCGCCAAAGGCAAACATGTATTGTTCTCCCTTGTTCATTTTCTAAAGAGTGGCTCCATCTGTGACAGCTAGGCCGTGACCACAACAGCTCTACTCCTTTAGAGGGGAAAAGAACGCTCTGAAGTTGGAGTATGGCTGCCTTATGGTGACGAACTTGAAGATGGTCCTGCAGCCCCTGTCTCGCCCAGTGTGAACTTTGACTGTCACTCCCAGATAATATGAGGTGAGGGCCACAGAGGGAAGGGTTATTGTGGATGACACACACGGTGTATATACGACACACGCAGAGCATCTTGCACACATGTTAAATCCTGTTCTGCTTTTCGTAAGAGTAGGCCATCGTGTGCCCGTGGGAACAGATGACATTTACAAAACTGCATACACACGGGGACTGGATGTAAACAGGCACAAGAGTGCTTATCCCATTATCCTCGATATAAAAGAATTTAAAAAATAAATCAATCAAGCTGGATATCAGGCGACAACAATCACAACATCAGCAACAGTGACATCATCATCGTCATCAGCAGCATCATCACCACCACCACAACCATCAACATCGACATTATCATCATCATCATCATCAACAACAACAAGACTGGTGGTCTAGAAAGGGCCCGTCGCCACAAAAGCAGCGCTACCATTTTTTAATTTCTCCTGTCTGTATGTATATTTGTTTCCCTATCATACTGATTTTGTTCTCAAGCATTTTGCCAGGGACAATTCTAGTGTGCTGTGGGTTCTTTGACGTGCGCTACGTGCGTGTGGTACACGAGACCTCGGTTTATT
>CM060341.1:38825875-38843375 GCA_030674155.1 Stramonita haemastoma | reverse complement strand
TGAAACATCCTCAGACACTTCCTCTTATGTGGGAAGTGTTGTTTTTTTTGTGTCTGCACATCATTTCAGTCATGCTGACCAGTGAATAGTATGTTGTATTGATGAATTATGTTGAGTATATTTTGTTGTGTCAAAAAGTCCATGGGACCTTTATGGCAATAAATAATTTCTGATTCTGATGCTGATTGTTCATCCTTTCAACCCGTGGTCAGAATGCGGCTACCATCATGGGGGCAAAACTGGTGCATACTGATAATGTCACCATTGGGGACCTCCCAGCTCTAGCCGAGAAACAAAACACAAACAAAAACACAAACAAAACACAAACAAACACAAAACAAAACACAAACAAACAAAACAAAACACACAAACAAAACACAAACATAACAAAACAAAACACAAACAAAACACAAACAAAACAAAACAAAACACAAACAATAACAAAACACAAACAAAACACAAACAAAACACAAACAAAACACAAACAAAACACAAACAAAACAAACACAAACAAAACAAAACACAAACAAACAAACAAAACACAAACAAAACAAAACAAAACACAAACAAAACAAAACACAAACAAAACACAAACAAAAAAAACACAAACAAAACACAAACAAAACACAACAAAACACAAACCAACAAAACAACAAACACAACAAAACACAAACAAAGCACAAACAAAACACAAGCAAAACACAAACATAACACAAACAAAACACAAACAAAACACAAACAAAACACAAACATAACACAAACAAAACACAAACAAAACACAAACAAAACACAAACATAACACAAACAAAACACAAACAAAACACAAACATAACACAAACATAACACAAACAAAACACAAACAAAACACAAACATAACACAAACATAACACAAACAAAACACAAATAAAACACAAACAAAACACAAACAAATCACCCACTTTATCCTAATGGAAAACGCCATCGGGCGGTATGAACACCTCCTGACTTCAGTGAAATAAGTGCAAGCTAAAGTGGTACTGGCACGTCACGTGAACATCTGGACTGGCCAAGACAGTCTTACAGGGAACAGTAAGGGGAGGGAGACGAAGAGGCAGACAGAGAAAACGATGGGAAGACAACATCAGAGAGTGGAGGACAGGCCTTGGGTGGTATGACATACCACAGATAGCTGAGAACCGTGAGGAGTGGAGGAAGCTGGTTGCAAAATCTTCAGCGGTGCCTTAACAGTGTAAGGGATAGGTGAAGGCGAAGGATGGTGAAAGTAAACAAAGCGCTGAAACATTGACTACAAAGTTGATATGTTTTGCAGTACTGTGTTGAGATAGGACTTCATCCCCACCACAATCTGTGCTCTACTTAACTGGAAAAAAAAACATCTTCTGAAGGCAGAGTATGGGAGCCTGTGTGGCGAGACGTTTGAAACCAAACAAGACATTTGAAATAAAACAAGACGTTTGAAACCAAACAAGACATTGAAATAAAACAAGACGTTTGAAACAAACAAGACATTTGAAATAAAACAAGACGTTTGAAACCAAACAAGACATTTGAAATAAAACAAGACGTTTGAAACCAAACAAGACGTTTGAAATAAAACAAGACGTTTGAAATAAAGCAAGACGTTTGAAATAAAACAAGACGTTTGAAATAAAACAAGACGTTTGAAATAAAGCAAGACGTTTGAAATAAAACAAGACGTTGAAATAAACAAGACGTTTGAAATAAAACAAGACGTTTGAAATAAAACAGACGTTTGAAATAAACAAGACATTTGAAATAAGACAAGACGTTTGAAATAAAACAAGACGTTTGAAATAAAACAAGACGGTTGAATAAAACACAATTGGCCAAAAAGGCAGACATCCCGTTGATCCAGTGGTGTGCCTATGGTCTGACAATTATCCGTGTTGTTGTGCGTTCCTCAGTTAAACCCACAGACATTACCCAGAACATGCATCCTGCCTGCCTGCCTGCCTACCTGCCTTCCTGCCTGACTGACTAACTGACTCATTTATACTAATACTATACTAATACTAATACTAATACTGATGATAATAATAATAATAATAATAATAATAATAATAATAATAATAATAATAATAATAATAATAATAATAATAATAATAATAATAATAATAATAATAATAATAACTAATAATAATAATACATGGAATTTGTATAGCGCTATATCTGGTAAAAACAAATAAAAGCGCTTGCATTCGACCTACACAACACACAATGAACAACAATTTACAGTTTTAACAAATTCGAATGTACACACACATACACACACACACACTACACACACACACACACACACACACACACACACACACACACACACACACACACACACACACACACACACACACACACGCACGCACAGCACCACGCAGCACGCGCGCGCGCACACACACCCACAAACGTTATGCACTTTGGCAGGTGGATGTTGAGGGCAGGGACAGGTAAGAGATGGAAGCGGAAGAAGAAAATAGCATTTCACCGAACAACCTCTTCTATTGAACTACGTTCAGAAGTTGACGTGGGTGACTTTTTCAAGTATCTCACCAACAGACGCGTATAATAATAAAAATAATAATAATAATAATAATAATAAAAAAGAAGAAATAAAAAAGAAGAATGAAGAAGAAGAAAAAATAAGAAAAAATAATAAAAAAAATAAGATAAGAATAATAACACATCATCAAACATAATCATAAACAACAAAACAAACATAAAATACAACAATAATAATAATAATAATAATAATAATAATAATGAATATATATATAATAATAATATGATATAATAATAATAATAATAATAATAATAATAATAATAATAATAATAATAATAATAATAATAAAATAGATAATGATATAGATATATGATAATGAATGAATAAATGATATGATGATAAATAATAATAATAATAATAATAATAATAAAAAAAAAATACTACATAATAATAATATATATAATAATAATAATAATATACTAATAATAATAATAACTAATAATATATATATAATAATAATAATAATACATCGAATTTATATAGCGCTAAATCTTGTACAAACAAATCAAAGTGCTTGCACTCGACCTATACAACACACAAGCAAACAAAACAGTTTATAGTGTTGCACTTAAAAAGGTTATACACTTTGGCAGGTAGATGTTGAAGGCAGGGACAGGTAAGAGATGGAAACAGGATTAAAATCTAGGTTTGAAATATGTGTGTTTTGAGGTTGGGTTTAAAAGTGTCATAAGTAGGCCTATGTCGGATGGAGAGAGGAAGGTTGTTCCAGATCGATGGACCAGAAATAGAGAAAGAGCCGCGAGCCAACGGTAGATAGGTTGAATCTAGGTATTCTTAAGGACAAAGTATTTGCCGAGGAGCGGAGGGAGCGAGAAGGTGTGTACAAGTGAAGACATTCACAGAGGTAGGAAGGTGCAGTATTGTGGGAGACATTTGTAACAGAGGGTATTGATCTTGTAAATTACTCTCTGTGGTGCGGGCAGCCAGTGTAGCGAGTGGTTAAGACCGTTCGACTTCAATGCCATGCATCCATCAAGTCGTGGGTTCCAACCTCCAAGGCGTAATTAAGGGTTGGAATTTTCACGACCTCGAACATACCCAGCATGCATCCTCGAAGAAGAAATGCAGCTGCCTCCATGGTGGTCGAAAACAGTCTCATGCAAATGTTCACTGTTGGTGAACACTCGGGGCTCTAGCCTATGTGGTCGTAGGGGAGCGAGGCATCAGAGACCTCAGCTTCTCTAGAGGCCAGCATATTGAGGGCGGCGCCCATCTCCTCTCCCTCGCTGCTTTACCTTCCCTGACCCTAAAGAGGGCAGGTACCCGTTTACAGCTGGGTGGATAGGGGACTGTGCTGAAGCCAAACTGGGCAAACGATCACCCATCCAATAGGTTACTATGCTCGATGCTGCTTAACCGTGGCTGGGGAAAAGCGAGTGCTCTAACCACAGAGCTATCCCGTCCCCTGTGACACCATAGCAACAGTGTCACCATAGCAACAGTGTCACCATAGCAACAGTGTCACCATAGCAACAGTGTCACCATAGCAACAGTGTCACCACAGCAACAGTGTCACCATAGCAACAGTTTCACCCAGTGCAATAGTGTCACCATAGCAATCAGTGTCACCATAGTAACAGTTTCACGATTAGCAACAGTGTCACCATAGCAACAGTGTCACCATAGCAACAGTGTCACCATAGCAACAGTGTCACCGCAGCAACAGTGTCACCCAGTGCAACAGTTTCACCAAGCAACAGTGTCCCCCAGTGCAGGCCACCTCGCTGACACCAGTACCTGACAGTACCTGTGCTCAGCTCTCACAGGCATTGCCAGGTGTGACAAGCGAGGCGAGTCCTGACTGATCTGTCTGTCCATCCAGGATGCTAAGCTGGGGAATGTCCAACAAAATCCACATGTGGGGGGGGGGGGGAGGACCAGAGAGCCTGGCTGGTTAGAGTGTTGCGCATTGTGCTCGTGATCTGCTGACCTGGTTCCAACCTCTTCCTAGGGGATATTTTCTTCTGGAATTGACATCTGTGCCGACTCCCCTCTTCCCGAAAGTCTTAAGCATGAGACTATAAACTGAGGTCCCGTGTGTGAATGCATGAAGATCCGCACACGTTGAAACCTGTTCCGCTTTTCGTAAGTGTGTGTATGAGGAGATTTTTCTCCTGGAGTTAACATCAGTGCTGACTCCACTCTCCCCAAAAGTCCTTCGGATGAGACTTTAAACCGAGGCCCCGTGTGCGAACGCACGCAGAACATCTTGCGCACACGTTAAATCCTGTTCCGCTTTTCGTAAGAGTAGGCCATCGTGTGCCGGTGGGAACAGATGACAATATTTACAGTACTGCATACACACGGGGACCGGATGAAAAAAAGCACATGAGTGCTCAATCTGTTATCCTCGATATAAAAGAATAAATAAAATATAAAAGAATAAATAAATAAAACAAAATATGTTACTCAAAACAAACGTGTAACGCTGCAATGGTTCCCTGCCCACTGTGGTATGCCTGGCAACAAACAGGCTGATGAACTTGCACAACAAGGGGCACAGAAAGATCAGTGAGAAATCAGCCTCACCTTCCATGAAAGAAAGACAATCATCAAATATATGGCCCGACCAAGAGAAGAAAAGAATCACTATCACCACCTCAAAAGAGAAGAACAAGTCACATTTCTAAGACTCTGCACTGGGCGCAACAGACTGAATTAATATATTTAATTCAATTCAAAACATTGTGTTGCCATTTAAGCCATATAGACTTATTTGACACAACAAAACAAAAATCAGTTTTAATTATCTTTCTGCCGAAATGTAAACAGGTAAAGGTGTCCATAACCTGAGTGGTGGTAGGGGAGCGAGGCGTCAGAGACCTCAGCTTCTCCAGGGGCCAGCATGTTGAGGGCGGCGCCCACCTCCTCTCCCTCGCTGCTTTACCTTCCCTGTCCCTAAAGAGGGCAGGTACCCATTTACAGCTGGGTGAACTGGGGGAACTGTACTGAAGCCAAGACGCGCAAATGGTCACCCATCCAACTGGTAACCACACTCGACGCTGTTTAACTTGGCTGGGGAAAGCGAGCGCTCTGACCACTGAGCTATCCCGTCTCCATGCCTAAATAATGTCCACTAAAAACATGTTGCATTCTACTTCTCTTTTTCTTTTTTTTTCAAAATATTCATTCACGTAACTAATGATATCTGCTTGATAGATCTAGATATCAACTGTGATCATGCCACTTTACTTATCTATATGTTTTTTTTACGATTTTTGTTTTGGTTTTAACTTTTTATAACAAATAGTTTCTGAGTTCATCATAAAAGACATATTTATCGAGTACATGAAATTAATATTCTATTTTGTTACAATATTTATATTTTCTGCCCTCTCTGAGCATATTAAATTTTGGTGCTTCCCTTTCTCTATCATTAAATCGTGACAGCTTATGCGAATTTTACAAAAAAGTATTTTTATAAGTTTTGTTTTCATAGGTTCATATGTCCACAAAGCTGAACCTTGCTCCTTCTCCCCTGTGTGCCTGTGGTAATGAAAACCAGACAGACGAGCACATCCTTCAGAGGTGTACGCTATTCAGCGACCTGAGGAAAAAAGTGTGGCCGACAGAGATAACCCTACAGACCAAGCTGTGCGGCCCACGAGAGGAGCTGGAAAGGACATGTATGCCGTTATTTTTCCCAGACACATCGGACTGTGTAAAGCAAACGATAAAAGAAGTAGTTACACGGTATTCATGATGCCCTGGCTTGCCTCCAAAGCGCTTCTGAAAGCATGCTTCACCACACAGTAGCAACCATAGACTGGAAGAGAGGCACTAGTCTCACAGGAACACTTCATTCCAATTTATGGTGGTGGTGGTGGTGGTGGTGGTGGTGGTGGTGGTGGTGGTGTGTGTGTGTGTGTGCGCTGACCTTAAAACTGAGAGAGAGAGAGAGTGAGACAGAGACACAGAGAGAGAGACAGAGACAGAGACAGAGAGAGAGAGAGAGTGAGACAGAGACACAGAGAGAGAGAGATGAGACAGAGACACAGAGAGAGAGAGTGAGACAGAGAAGAGAGAGAGAGAGAGAGAGAGAGAGAGAGGGGGGGGGGGAAGAAGGAGACAGGCAGACAGACAGACAGGTGATGGCTTTCATACCCACCCCACCATCCATCCCTGCTACTAGTCACTCCCATCAACACCCCACCCCCTTTTTTTTTTTTTTTTTTAATCTTCTACTTTTCATTTCATTCTGATTCACTTACTTTACTATGTTGCATACACATACATACAATACATACATACATACATACATACATACATACATACATACATACATACATACATACATACATACATACATCACTATCTCTCTATTATCTACATCTATCTATCTATCTATCTATCTATCTATCTATCTATCTATCTATCTATCTATCATCATCTATCTATCTATCATCTATCTATCTATCTATCTATCTATCTATCTATCTATCTATCTATCTATCTATCTATCTATCTATCTATCTATCTATCTATCTATCTATCTACTATCTATCTATCTATCTATCTATCTATCTATCTATCTATCTATCTATCTATCTACTCTATCTATCTATCTATCTATCTATCTATTATCTATCTACATCTACTACTATAACTATCTATCTATCTATACTACTAATCTATCTACATACACTACATAGTCTGGCTACCGTGGGTGCACCTCTGAATATCTGATAAAACATGCATACAAACGTTAAACACAAACAACACAGACACCACACACACACACACAGACACACATAGGACAGACAACACACACAACATACACATACACATAAACAAACACATATACACATACATACATGCAGACCCACATACAAGCACACATACATCCTCCTTTACTACATACATACATGCACACACACACACACACACACACACACCACACACCACACAACACACACACACACACACACACACACACACACACACACACACACACACACACGCACGACCGCGACACGAGGGCGAGCCCACGAACTGTGTCCTGTGACAGGAGCAAGGGAAGGGAGCGTAGTCCAGCGGGTATTCTGTATGTCAGCCTCTGTGTTCGTAGTTGGTCAGCGAATGTCAGGGGTATTGGTATATTTAATGTTAAGAGTATGTAGTATTGTATGTATGTATGTATGTTGTATGTCATCGTATGTCTGAGTGTATGTCTGTATGTCGTGTTATGTGTAGTGTATGTAGTGATGTAGTATGTATGTGATGTATTATGTATGTATGTATGTATGTATGTATGTATGTATGTATGTATGTGATGTATGTATGTATGTTATGTATGTATGTATATTGTATGTGTATGTATGTATGTTATGTAATGTATGTATGTATGTATGTATTATGTATGTATGTATGTTGTATGTATGTATGTATGTAGTGTATGTATGTATGTATGTATGTATGTCATGCATGATGCATCATGTATGTATATGTATGTATGTATGTATGTATGTATGTAATGATAGTATGTAGTATTATGTATTATATGTATATATGTATATATTATTATGATAGTATGTATATGTATGTATATTATGTATATTATATGTATGGTATATATTATGTATGTATATTTATGTATTATTATGTATATGTATGTATTATATATATATATAATATATATTATATAATAATACATATATAATCATATGCATGTAGTATGTAGTCATGTATTAATGTATGTATGTAGTATGTATGTTGTTGTAGTATGTATGTGTGTGATAAACTAAACCGTGTGTGTTGTGTGTGTTGCGATATAATGTTATGTTATTGTTGTATATTGTGTGTGTGTGTGTGTGTGCGATTAAGTATGTTGTGTGTGTGTGTGTGTGTGTGGTGGTGTGTGTTTGTGTGTGTTGTGTGTGTGTGTGTGTGTTGTGTGTTTGTGGTGTTGTTGGTGTGTGGATGTATAAAGCCGTCCAGCTGCTGCCTTTTGTCAGTGTTGTCATTCTCCCATCACATGTGCCATCCACTGTCAGTGTTGTCATTTATCCCATCACGTGTGCCATCAACTGCCAGTGTTGTCATTCTCCCATCACATGTGCCATCAACTGCCAGAGCCTGTATCTAGCTTCTCAGCGCTGCCACCAGCCTAGTTTTTCTCCCTGTATGTTTACTTTGCCATTAAAAAAAAGTTGATTGAAAGTAAATCTATTTTGTGGATGATGAAATAAGCAAGGACCCTTGACTGCTTCATGCTGGATTTTCCCGCTGTGGACCGCTCTCCTGCTTTCTACTACTACTACTACTACTAACTACTACTACTACTACTACTACTACTACTACTACTACTACTACTACTACTACTACTACTACTACTACTACTACTACTACAAACTACTACTACTACTACTACTGATAATGATGATGATGATAATAATGATAATAATGGTACTACACTACTACTACTACTACTACTACTACTACTACTACTACTACTACTACTACTACTACTACTACTACTACTACTACTACTACTACTATTATTATTATTATTATTATTATTATTATTATTATTATTATTATTATTATTATTATTATTATTATCATTATTATCATTTTTTTATTATAATAATAATACATGGAATTTATACAGCGCTATATCTTGTAAAATAAAAAAATTCAAATCGCTTGCATTCGATCTATCCAACACACAAGCGAGCAATAACAATTTATAGTTTTAGCAAATTCGAATGCACACACACACACACCACACGCACACGCACACACACACGTCCTGGTAATCCAAACATTATTGTCAGGACAGTGGAGCCAGGCCTCGGAATGCAGACACGGCAGCTGAAGTCAGGGGACGCGATAGCTCAGTGGTCACAGCGCTCGCTTTCCCCCTTGCCAAAGTTAAGCAGCACCGAGCGTGGTTACCAATTTGATGGGTGACCGTTTGCGCACCTTGGCTACAGTACAGTTCCCCCGTGTTCACCCAGCTGTCAATGGGTACCTGTCTTTTTCAGGTTCAGGGAAAGTAAAGCAGCGAGAAAGAGGATATAGGCGCCGCCCTCAACATGTTGGTCCTTGGAGAAGCTGAGGTCTCTGACACCTCGCTCCCCTAGGACCACGTAAGTTATGGGAACACCTTACCTTTACCTTAGTGAAGCTTAGGTCGCTGATGCCTCGCTCCCCTAGGACCACATAGGTTATAGGCCATCTTCACCTTTACCCTTTTACCTAAGGCAGCGGAAGAACAATGAGGGACTTTGCTGAATAATGAATGAAGGTGCAGCTCCCCACGAGGGGCCTCACTGTTGTGGTGGAGGCTGTCTTCTTTCCTGAGCAGGGTCACGAGTTCTGAGGCCTGGCAGGGGAGGCAGTGAATGGAGCGGTTATTAAGGCCTAAAGTGCTGTTTATTTAGGTTTTCCTTTTTTCTTTTTTTTTTGGTTGGGTGTGTGGGGGGGGGGTTTGTTTGATACCCTGTTTTAAGCATTTGGCCTTTGGAAGCATAGAAGATGGAAAATACTTGTTTTGTGCAAGTTTTGTCTTTATTTTCTTTCTTTCTTTTATTTTCCTTTTTTTGTTTTTCTTTCTTTCTTTTCTACCTAACTTTCTTTCTTTATCTTTCTTTCTGTCTTTCTTTCTATCTTTCTTTCTTTCCTTCCGTCTTTCTTATTTTTCTTTTTTCTTTCTTTTTTTCTTTGTTTGTTTCTTTGTTTTTTTCTTTCTCTGTCTCTTTCGTTCTTTCTTTCTTTCTTCCTTTCTTCTTTCTTTTTTTTTTCTTTCTTTCTTTCTTTCTTTCTTTCTTTCTTCTCTTTCTTTCTTTCTTTCTTTCCCATTTCTTTTTTCCTTCTTTTATTCTTTTTCTTTTTTTCTTTTCTTTCTTTCTTTCTTTCTTTCTTTCTTTTTTTCTTTCTTTCTTTCTTTCTTTCCTTCCTTCCTTCTTTCTTTCTTTCTTTTCTTTCTTTTTTTTGCCTTTTCTCTTTCTTTTCTTTTCTGTCCTTCTTTCTTTTCTTTCTTTCTTTCTTTTCTTTCGCTCATTACTTTTTCTTTGTTCGTTCTTTTTTCTTTCTTTTTTTTCTTTTCTTCTCTTTTCTGTGTATAAATCCTGTTTCCCATACAGCATAAAAGAAAAAAAAAGCGACTTTAAAAACTCTTGTTCATCCTTTTGAAACATACCAACTGGCTGATCGGTTGTCCGATTGGTTGATAGTTCGATTGCTTGGCTAAAAATCGATCGATTGTTTGGCTGATATATCGATTGATTAACAGATTGCTTAACCTATCGATCGGTTGATGGCTATGCTGACTTGTTTTCATTGTGGTGCTTGCGTTAAGTTTTATTTGTATGTTTGGCTCAGGCCAAAGGCTGTGTCAGTTATTGATGTCAGCTAATTGCAAAGGCCTACACTAAACATTTCATTATGTTGTAACACGTGGAGATTGCCCTTCGCCATGATACGCTCTTAACATAACAACATGCAAAACCTCTGAAGTCGGAGTATGGCTGCCTATATGGCGAGGTTACTTGAAAACAGTCATACACGCAAACATCTAACCCAGTGTCCGATTTCAATCTCACAGCGATTCCCAGGTGGGATGCGTGAGTGAGTCAGAGAGCACAATCTGGATGACTCTTACTGTGTTAAGCTGGGGAACGCACAACAACAACAACATGTTAACATTCTTGCCAGCACGAACTGTGTCTGCCTTATTCCTCGTGGCTGAGAGACAAGAAGACTGTCTACAGGAAGAAGGTCATACTGGTGGTCAGTTTCTTTGTTTGTTTGTTTTGAACGGACGCAACAGACAGGATGGTCTGACTTCCTTCCCATGGGTCATGAAGCCGTGGGTTCGAATCTCGGCCGCATCTGGTAAAATAAAGATGGGGATTCTTCCCAACTCCCAGGACTTCTTCTAATGCAGACCTGCCAGTGTCTTAATTCCCTTCGTGTATAATTACACATAATGTATGCAGAAGATCAAATATGCACGTTAAAGATCCCGTCACTCCTGTCAGCGTTCGGAAACATGAACATACCCAGCATACACCCTGAAGTCTACAGAATCTTCACAGTGTTGAAGACGGAAGAGATTGGAAAGAAAAAGATGTGACGTGTGTGTGTGTTGTGTGTGTGTGTGTGTGTGTGTGTGTGTGTGTGGTGTGTGTGTGTGTGTGTGTGTGTGTGTGTGTGTGTAGTGTGTGTGTGTGTGTGTGTGTGTGTGTGTGTGTGGTGTGTGTGTGAGTGTGTGTGTGTGTGTGTTGTGTGTGTGATTGTGTTGATTTTTGGTTTTATGTATTGTGTTGTGCAATGCGGCGTGCGTCCTGCGTGTTGCATGCGTGCTTGCGTTAGCCGTCTCGTGTAGCGTGCGTGCGTGCGAGTTCGTGCGTGACGTGTTGTGTGTGTGTTGGAGTGTGTAGTGTTTTGTATGTGTGTGTGGTGGCGTGCGTGCGTGCGTGCGTGCGTGCGTGGTGCATGGTGCGTGCGTGCGTGCGTGTGTGTGCGGTGCGTGCGTGCTGCGTGCGTGGTGCGTGCGCGTGCGTGTGTGGTGTGTGTGTGTGTGTGTGTGTGTGTGGTGTGTGTGTTTTGTGTGTGTGTGTGTGTTGTGTGTGTGTGTGTGTATGAGCTCTAAGGTTGACCAATGGTGGGATTTTGCGTGTATAATTATGGCCGTTTTTGCCCATCCTTAAAGTAGTTGCGATCTGACTTTGGGGATGATAAGTTTGTCATCCATTCCTACTGGCACACCATGGCCTACTGTAGTGAAAGGCAGAACGGGTTTTAACGTGTTCACAAGATGTTCTTTGTACATTTGTACATAGGACTTTGGCTTGTATTCTCATCAAAAGAGCATTCAGGGATGTGGAGTCTGTAGTGATGCTAGATCCGGAGGGAAACCCTCTCAAACATAGGGTTCAGTAGTGGCTCCAGCCCTGGCCGTCATACTGAGTTCAGTGTTGGCTATCCCGCCCCCAGGGGCATCAGTAAAGTGGAAATTGTCTATTTTGATCTGGTGTTTCCCCTGTGTGAAGAAAGCCCTCTCCTTTCTTATCCACAACTGCTCAAAACTGTTCCCCCATCCATCAGACCACGAAAGGTGATCTGGGTGCTAATCTTTCGGATGAGATGATAAACCGAGGTCCCCGTGTCTTACACATCATTTTTTTTACTGCACGTAAAAGATCCCACCGCAGCAAGAAAGTTGTCCCTGGCAAAATTCAATAGAAAAATGCCCTCTGATAGGGAAACAAATACAATTGCAGACAGGAAAAAGAAAAAGAAATGCGTAGGCACTGCAGCTTGTGGCGACTCACTCTCCCCGGGGAAATTAGCCCACATTTTACGCAAACAAATCTGCTGTGATATAAAGTGGTGTAAAAAAAAAATCCTTAAGAAGCTTATGGAGCACCAAGTCTCTGGTGAGGATCGAACCCTGGACCTCCTGATTCAGGCTTCAGCCACTGCCCCAAGGAGGCGGGGAGGACGAGGAAGGTTAGCTGACTGGAATATATCACCCTGAAACGTTGTCTGATATTTATCCTGTGTTTCCCCTTGGAATGATAAGCCCTCTCTTCTTATATCCACACTGAAACGTTACCTGCACTCGAAATATACACTGAAAGTGTGATCTGGATATATATGCTTCTGGATGAATATATAACCGAGGTTACCCCGTGTACGTTACACTGATATTTTTTTACTGCTGTCTGGAAATATCCCACCCAGCAAGAAACGTTAGTGACTGGAAATATCAATAGAAAAATCGCTCTGATAGGGAAAAATATCACCTGCAGACTAGTGAAAGAATAAATGAAACGTAGCTGCACTGGCACTCATATCCCCGGAAATTAGCCTGACTGAATTTTACCCAAACTACTGCTGAGAATATATAAAGTGGTTGTAAGAAAAAATCCTAAGAGAGCTTACTGGAGTACACCAATCTTGGTGATGGATGAACACCTTTGAACGTTCTCGGGATTATTCACCACTGCCACAAGGAGCGATGGAGAACCTGAGAAGTTAGCTGACTGGAATATATCACCCTGAAACGTTAGCTGACTGGAATATATCACCCTGAAACGTTAGCTGACTGGAATATATCCCCTGAAACGTTAGCTGACTGGAATATATCACCCTGAAACGTTAGCTGACTGGAATATATCACCCTGAAACGTTAGCTGACTGGAATATATCCCCTGACTTGTGTTTCAGGTGGGGACACCATGAGGATGGGGGGTACCTGTCATGCTCCTGGCGGTCTGGCCTGTGGCTGGCACTGCTGTGTTTCGGGTCTGCCCTGCATCCTGCCACAGGAGCCACACCCCCCTCCCCTCCTCTCCTCCCTCCTTCACCCAGACATCATCTGCTGGGTGACCTCTGCCCCCAATTCCACACCCCCCCTCCCTCCTCTCCTCCCTCCTTCACCCAGACATCATCTGCTGGCGTGACCTCTGCCCCCAATTCCACACCCCCCCTTCCCTCTCTCCTCCCTCTTCAGCCAGACATTGTCTGCTGGTGTGACCTCTGCCCCCAATTCTACTTCTTCAACATCTCTTTGTCGGTATGCAGAGGTCCTGAATGGAACCAGAGGGGTTTTGGAGTGGGTTGAAAGCAACGGAGCACAGTGCAGAGGGTACAAAACGTGGTTTTTAATTGTAGATCCCGGTTATGGCGTTGTTTTATACTTTCAGAAACTGTACATGAGAATGCATAGCTCCCTAATGCTCCTTAGCGATTATGAAATGAGCGGCATGAATTTAGCACAGAGGAAGAGACAAATTACCTACAGATCTGGGATTCTTATTGTCAAAGGGGGATTACGTTTAGAAGTTACAACCCCACAAGCAAAGCATTGGCCACTGTCAATGTTTACAGTGAAGTACTCAGCTCATCCTCTGACAGCGCTTCCTCCAGAAGTGGACCAGTTCTCAAACGCGGCCTGGTTCACGTTCAGCAGCTCCATTTTTCTGTTCAACTGTTCCACAGGTATGCCTAGTTCCTGAGGCCATTGGCCTGTGATGGTGTGAGACACTGTGTTGGCGATGAAGATGAAGACAGTGTGACTACAGAACAAAAGGGTGTGGGGACTGGTTCCCCTACCACGACCAGTGTCTCAAATTAGAAGTACTTATCCGGTGTCATGTTTCGCCCTGGTTTGCTTACTCAACTGACCCCACAGAAGCAATAAAACGATGCCATGAGGTACACGGAGCCACACTTCTTGTTCTGTCTGAAAAAGAAGGCACAGACCCAGTCGAAACTATGATGCGCAAAAGTGGAGCCAAATCAATTCCACTAAACCTCCGAAAAGTTCAACCGACATCTAAGAAGCATAAACATCTGTATCGCTTCCACTGGCAGTGGGGGACGAAGGGAAGTGCCATTGCTTATGGGCAGAAAAAGCTCGAGGAAAAAGGGATGCTGCTGGACTGCGCAGTCATGACCATTGAACCAGATGTTCATATCGTCCCAATCAGGTGCTTCCTGCCAGGTAGCTCATCTTCAGGTGTTGTCTGCATGAAGCCAAACCCCACACTGCTGAACAAAACCACCAAGAACATCAAAGGCGTTCACCTGACAGAAGCCACACGCCAGGTGCATCACGTGTCCACCAAACGATGTGCAGACGGCTCTGTTGTACAGCTGTTTCATCAGTGTCAGTGGCAGGGTCAGGAGTTGTCCACACAGTGGTCCCCTAACAACTTCCCTCTGTTCCAGTGTCAGTACGGCCCACCTGTCCACTACACTGTAGTCTGTGATGGACTGCAAGACTGTGCAGATGGAAGTGATGAAGCTGGCTGTCTGTTTCCGCATCTCCTGAGCAAGAATAAACAAGTTTTTGTTTGTGAAAACCGGCAAGTGATAGATGAGAGGAGGCGTTGTGACAGTGTGGCAGACTGTTTTGATGAAAGCGATGAAGAGCTGTGCACCAGCTGTCAGCAAAGTTGGTGTCCAGGGACTGGATGTGTACGAGCACTGCATGCTAAGCTTTTGACCGGCTGTACCTATACACCATTCATAAGATTCCCCGAGCCAAATACTGTGGGCTTTCCTATTTTGTCTATGGATGGCTATGGAATGTCCCAGGTTAATCTTGTTGAAGAAACTCAATCTAGAAAGGTACTTTAATTGCAGTAATGGTTTATTTATTCCAACATTTTTACTCAACAATGGAGAGAAGGATTGCTTGAATGGAGAGGATGAAGGTATTGCACAGGACAATTTCACTTGTCCCGGGTTTTACAGATGCCAGCACTATGGAAACTGTGTCCATCCTGATTTTGTGTGTGACGGCATTGCTCACTGCCCCAACAAAGATGATGAAAGATATTGCAGACTTCATCATCCCTCAGGCTGCACGTGTGAAGGCTATGCCTGCTCATGCCAGTCTCTGCCCCTGCAGGTATCTTACTTTTGGTATCTGAGATATCTGGACCTGAGCACCGTGCCTGAACCAGCTGTGGGGGATCTGTTTGACATGGAGTTTCTACAGCTTTTGAATTTATCATCTTGTCAGCTGCACAACGTCACGCTTACAAACATGCCTCAGCTCAGCATATTGGATTTAAGCTACAACGCTTTGTCAGGGTTGTCCTCTATGTTGATAAAAAACGTAATTGGCCTGAAACATTTAAATATATCAGGCAATCCTTTGGTCTCCAAACTTGATGCTTCTTTCTCGTCTTTTCTTGTACAAGCAGGTTTCCACCACATTGAACACTTTGTCATGCGTGATGTCAAAATCAGGAAATAGTGGACTATTCCTTAACTGGCCTGACTCGTCTTCAAAGTCTTGACATTAGAAATAACCGAATTGAAAATTACCAGGAAAATGTTTTCAGAGGTTTGGATTCCCTGACCCTGCTGCAAACTGACGACTTCAGAATGTGTTGCTCCTATTTCCATGGCAAAGCAGTAGAATGCCTTGCCCCTGCAAGTGAGCTGTCTTCTTGTGCAGATTTGCTGCAGTCTGACTTTTTCAGATTATTTCTCTGGGGAGTTTCTTTGCTGACCATTTTTGGGAACTCAGGGATTTTTACCTCTGATGCTATTACTTGGAAAAAGAAGCCACTGACACCTTTCCGGTTGCTGGTCCTCAATCTGTGTGTTGCTGATTTCCTGATGGGGGTTTACATGATGATCATTGGTGCTGCAGACTCCTATTTCAGGGATGATTATGTGGCCAATGAAAGGAGGTGGAGGTTGAGTGGTGCATGCACTGTTGCAGGCATTTTAGGCTTTGTGTCCTGTGAAGTGTCAACATTGATGATCAGTCTGATCACTTTAGACCGCCTGCTGGTGCTTTGGTTTCCACTCCAGTCTCACCTTCACTTCAGTGTTAAATCCTGTGCAGGGCTGTGCTGCAGTGCATGGACATTAGGAAGCCTTCTGGCTGCTGTGCCTTTCATGGGTCAGTTTGAATTCTACGGAGAGAGCAGCATTTGCCTCCCTTTACCCATCACCCGCCATCAGTTTTCCGGACAGACCTACGCCTTTGTGGTTTTCATTGTCCTCAACTTTCTCCTCTTCTTGTTCATCGGAACAGGACAGCTGGCCATTTACTGGGCAGTGCACAGAGCAAGGGCGGCTGTGAAAAATCCACGTCAGGAAGAGCAAACCTCTATCGCTCGACGTCTGTTCCTGGTGGTCTTCACTGACTTCTGCTGCTGGTTCCCTGTGGGGTTGATGGGCATCCTGGCCTCTGCTGGTGTTCCTATCCCTGGGGTGGTCAGTGTCTGGGCTGCAGTGTTTGTCTTACCCCTCAACTCAGCCTTGAACCCTTTTCTCTACACACTCAACGGCCTGAGGGAGAAGTGGAGAGCTAAAAAGCTCAAAGACAAATGCAAGAGAATGTTGGGTAACCTGAAAGGAGAAATTCACACCTTCAGTGCCGGCATGATGGAGGAACTGATGCTGATCTACTTACGTTCCAAC
>CM060341.1:38810875-38820875 GCA_030674155.1 Stramonita haemastoma | reverse complement strand
ACTTCTGGTGTTGACACTGTTTAGCAGAGCTGTCACTTCTGGTGTTGACGCTGTTTAGTAGAGCTGTCACTTCTGGTGTTGACGCTGTTTAGTAGAGCTGTCACTTCTGGTGTTGACGCTGTTTAGTAGAGCTGTCACTTCTGGTGTTGACGCTGTTTAGTAGAGCTGTCACTTCTGGTGTTGACGCTGTTTAGTAGAGCTGTCACTTCTGGTGTTGACGCTGTTTAGTAGAGCTGTCACTTCTGGTGTTGACGCTGTTTAGTAGAGAAGTCAGAGGTACACGACAGTGTCTCTGTAGCCTGTTTCCTTTCCAAAACCACGTCTGTAGCCTGTACTTTTCTCAGAACCGAACAGCAGAGTTCTACAAGAAATGTACAGCCTGTACCAGACAGTTGAGTTCTACAGGACATGTACAACAGAGAAACATCCTGTACAAAACAGCTGAGTTCTACAGGAAATGTACAGCTGGTCTTGTCTTCAGCTTCAGATTGGATTGATCAAAAAACTCTTGGCGGTGTGACAGAGGAAGAAGATGTCAGTTGAGGTGTCGCAGTCTTCCTCCCCCCCCCCCCCTCCCACTCTCTCATTTCCTTTTACCATCTGGGTACAGCTGCTCTTGTTTGCTGTTTTTTTTTATTCTTTTAAAAGATTTTGCCTGAGTGACAGTTGTAGATAGGGTAGGCCTAGCCTAAAGATTTTGCCAAAGCGAGTTGTAAATACTGCAACCGAAAGACTTTGCATGGGTAGCAGTTGTATATGTTGAAGCCTAACGATTTTGCATTCATGACAGTTGTAGATATTGCAGCCTAAAGATTTTGCCATGGGATAGCTCAGTGGTCAGGGCACTCACTTTCCCCAAGCCAATGTTAAGCAGCATCGAACGTCGCTACCAATTGGATGGGTAACCGTTTACATGCCTTAGTTTCAGTACAATCTCGCAGTTCACCCAGGTGGAAATGGGTACCTACCTTCTTTAGAATCAGGGAAGGTAAAGCAGCGAGGGAGAGGATATGGATGCTGCCGTCAATATGCTGGCCCCTAGAGAAGCTGAGTTCTCTGATGCCTCGTTCCCCCACGACCACATAATTATGTTATTGGACACCTTTGCCTTTTTACGACATGTAGATAGTTATTGCAATCTAAAGACTTTGCCAGTGGGACAGAAGTGGATAATCGCAGTCTCCCTCTCCCTCCCCCCACCCCCTTCCCCACGTTTTGGCTGCCATTCTGTCAAGCTTTAGGTCTGACCTTTGTCCTCTCGTGTGGCTCTGGGTTCTTCCATTATTTTATGTTCTGGTATAAGCGAGAGGGTAGAACATCTGGTGTCTGTGTGTTCTCCCTCTGTCGTCTCTTTGCATGCCATGCATTCTATGTTACAGCCTGATGTCAAACACTTTGTCCATTTATTTATATATTTATTTATGTACTTGTTTATTTATTCAAGTTTTATTCATTTATTTCGTGGATTCTTTTATTTCGTGGATAATAAAATTGGAGGACGCGATAGCTCGGTGTTCAGAGCACTCGCTAGTTAAACTGACCGGCCCCCACATAATTATCAGAACGGGGGGGGCGGTAGGGCTGTGTTTACAGTTGTACTGTCTGAACCTTTCCTTCTGACCCTATGTTTATACTGTCTGAACCTTTCCTTCTGACCCTATGTTTACAGTTGTACTGTCTGAACCTTTCCTTCTGACCCTATGTTTATACTGTCTGAACCTTTCTTTCTGACCCTATGTTTACAGTTGTACTGTCTGAACCTTTCTTTCTGACCCTATGTTTACAGTTGTACTGTCTGAACCTTTCTTTCTGACCCTATGTTTACAGTTGTACTGTCTGAACCTTTCTTTCTGACCCTATGTTTACAGTTGTACTGTCTGAATCTTTCTTTCTGACCCTATGTTTACAGTTGTACTGTCTGAACCTTTCTTTCTGACCCTATGTTTACAGTTGTACTGTCTGAACCTTTCTTTCTGACCCTATGTTTACAGTTGTACTGTCTGAACCTTTCTTTCTTACCCTATGTTTACAGTTGTACTGTCTGAACCTTTCTTTCTGACCCTATGTTTACAGTTGTACTGTCTGAACCTTTCTTTCTTACCCTATGTTTACAGTTGTACTGTCTGAACCTTTCTTTCTGACCCTATGTTTACAGTTGTACTGTCTGAACCTTTCTTTCTTACCCTATGTTTACAGTTGTACTGTCTGAACCTTTCTTTCTGACCCTATGTTTACTGTTGTACTGTCTGAATCTTTCTTTCTGACCCTACGTTTACGCTGTCTGAAGCTGTATCCACCTTTCTTTGACCCAATGTTTACAGCTGCACTGTCTGAAGCTGTCTCTACCTTTATTTCTGATCCTGTGCTCATCCACTCATATGTTCAGAAAGAGGTTTGAAGCAGTTTTGGACATCAGCGCCTCATATACTCAATGAGTAGTAATTTGCTTTTGAATGTTTGAGTTCAGCATCTTCTGTGCCACTGAGATAGTTCTTGTTTTACAAAACCCGTGTGTTGCTTGAGCTGCCACTGTAAAATCCCCTTTCCAGCTTATAACCCATCTCACACTGACTTTTGGATGAGACTATAAACTCAGAATTCGTGTGCGAACGCACGCAGAAACTTTTGTATATATATATATATATATATATATATATATATATATATATATATATATATATATATATATATATATATATACATTAAAAACTTGTTCCGCTTTTAGAAAGAGTAGGCCATTGTGTGCCTGTAGGAACAAAATTTACAAAACCGCATACACACGGGGACTTACAGTATAAAAAAAAAAAAAAAAAAAGTAAACGAGTGCTTATTCCGTTATCCACGGCATAAAAGAATAAATGATTATAGAAAAAATGAATATTTTTGGAACCGCACTAATACTCTTCTAGATCACAAGATGATTACAACAAGAATAACAATCATGACTAACACTCCTCCACGTCACAACAACAACAATCATTACTAACACTCCTCCACGTCATAACAACAACAACAATCATGACTAACACTCCTCCACGTCATAACAACAACAACAATCATGACTAACACTCCTGTATATCACAACAACAACAATAACAACCATGACTAACATTCCTGTACATCACAACAACACTAACAATCAGGAATAACACTCCTCTACATCACAACAAAACAACAACAATCATCGATGTGAGTGTCAGACTAAGAACAATATGCATAAGGCGATTGTGGTACAGCTGCTTCTCCATTGAATTAATTGTATAACATCTTTATCTTAGTTATCTGTCCAGCTAGATACACACACACAACACACACACACACACACACACACACACACACACACACACACACACACACACACACACACACACAAACACACAACATACATACATGCATGCATGCATACATACATACATACATACATACAGACAGACAGACAGACAGACAGACAGACAGACAGACAGACAGACAGACATAGACACAGACACAGACACACAGACACACAGATACAGACACACACACAGACACACAGATACAGACACACACAGACACACAGACACAGACACACAGATACAGGCACATACACAGACAGACAGATACAGACACATACACACAGACACAGACACACAGACACAGACACACAGACACAGACACACAGACACAGAAACCAACACAGACACACAGATGAACAGACACAGACACTCACAAACGTATATTATATATGGAGAGAGAGAGAGAGAGAGAGAGAGAGAGAGAGAGAGAGAGAGAGAGGAGAGAGAGAGAGAGGAGAGAGAGAGGAGAGAGAGAGAGAGAGAGAGAGAGAGAGAGAGAGGAGGAGAGAGAGAGAGAGAGAGAGAGAGAGAGAGAGAGAGAGAGAGAGAGGAGAGAGAGAGAGAGAGAGAGAGAGAGGAGAGAGAGAGAGAGAGAGAGAGAGGAGAGAGAGAGAGAGAGAGAGAGAGAGAGAGAGAGAGAGAGAGAGAGAGAGAGAGAGAGAGAGAGAGAGAGGGGAGAGAGAGAGAGAGAGAGAGAGAGAGAGAGAGAATACGTGCATCTTTGCGAGTGTGAGCGTTGGCGTTTATGCATTCATGCCTGTTTGGATTTGTGTATGAATGCGCAAGTACTTACCTGCTCCTTAAAATACTACATACATTATAATATACGTATTTTAACGATCGTGCGTATGTATACGTATACGCATGCGTCTGCCCGTGTGGTTACAGGCTTAAGGACTGTGTAGCGGTTGCAGATCGATTCTTTGAGACAATAGAAGTGAACACAGAACACGTTGTTTGGGATCTCTTGGGAAAGTGATAGTTGAGGTTTCCAGCGGGCTCCGTATGTCGCGAGGCGATGCCTATTGATTTCTAAATGTATAGTGTACTCGCGTATGTGTAGACATATAGACATGTATAGACATGTGTGTGTATGTGCTTGCGTGCGTGCGTGCGTGCGTGTGTGTGTGTATTTTTTATTTATTTATCTTTTATTTATTCTTTTATATCGAGGATAACAGAATAAGCAATCATGTGCTTTTTTCCATCCGGTCCCCGTGTGTATGCAGTTGTGTAAATATTGTCATCTGCTCCCACCGACACACGATGGCCTACTCTTACGAAAAGCGGAACAGGATTTAACGTGTGCGCAAGATGTTCTGCGTGCGTTCGCACACGGGGCCTCGTTTTAAAGTCTCATCCGAAGGACTTTGGGGAGAGTGGAGTCATTACTGATGTTAACTCCAGGAGAAAAATCTCCTCGACCAGAATCGAACCCGGGTCGTCAAATTGCGAGCGCAATGTTCTGACCACTAGGCTATCCGTCCCCCATGTGTTCGTGCGTGTGTGCGTACATTCGATATTGCTAAAACTATTTGTTGTCATTGGTTGCTTGTGTGTTGTGTGGGTCGAGTGCAAGCGCTTTGATTTGTTTTTACAAGATACAGCGCTACATAAATCCCATGTATTATTATTAGTAGAGGAGTATGTGAGTTGTTATGTATTTGACCACCAGCTTCCCAGTGTGTGTGTTGTGTGTGTGTGTGTGTGTGTGTGTGTGTGTGTGTGTGTGTGTGTGTTGTGTGTGTGTGTGTGTGTGTGTGTGTGTGCACGCGGTGTGTGTGTGTGTGTGTGCGTGCGGGCGCGTGTGTGTGTGTGTGCGTGTGTTTGTGCGTATGAGTTTGTGTGTTTATGTGTGTGTGAGTGTGTTTTGTTTTTTGTTGAGCAGTCAAATGACGAGCTACCCCGTACGTCACAATGTAAAGAGTACATGTAAAAAGAAGTGTGCAGGTGACATCAAAGAGTGTGCATTATTAATTAAGCGTCGCCACAAGAGCAGCGCCACCCATTATTTTGTTTTCTTGCTTTGTCTGCAACTGTACTAATGTCCCTATCAGGGCCCTTTTCTTCCTGGAGTTACCGACTCTAGTCCCTCCTAGGTCCTTTGGATGAGGCTTCAACCTGAGGTTTCGGGTATGATCTCACACAGAACACCTTGCGCACATGTTTACACCCGTTCTGCATTTCCGAAGAGTGGGCCATTGCCTGTCGGTAGGAATGCATGGGGACGGGACAGCTCAGTGGTCAGAGCACTCGCTTTCCCTAAGCTAGTGTATGTCAAGCAGCATTGAGTGAGTACAAGGTGGATGGGTAGCCGTTTGAACGCCTTGGCTTCAGTGCAGTCCCCCAGTTCACCCAGATAGAAAATGGGTACCTGCCCTCTTTAGAATCAGGGAAGTAAAGCAGCGAGGGAGAGGACATGGGCACCGTCCTCAATATGCTGGCCCCTAGAGAAGCTAAGGTCTCTGATGCCTCGCTTCCCTACGACCACATAGGTTGTGGGACATCTTTATCTTTTTCTAACGTTTTTATAAATGAATGACACATGTTGACAAAAGCATGCACACTGGTGTGTTTAGACATTATCCCAGAAATCGTTATGGGGCTACCTAGGACTGTTTCTGTGGCATAATCAGGATAACAAATCCAACCCAATCCATTTAATCCACACGTGTTGTTTAAACCTCCGTCGACCATGTCAGGAACCCTGTCACTTCGTCAAGTCTGAAAATCTCAGATAAAAACTTTGCAGCAACAATATACAGATTCAAACAAGGTTTCAAAGCCACCTTTACCGTCGTTCCCTGTGTCAATGCCCTGGCCAGCCACAAGGGTCAATTCCCAGGACGGTCACCGCATTGTAGCAGACGACATCGACGCTACAGAAAAGGAAGTGGAGAAAACCAAAACTCCACCCCTTGATCCCAGCCTCCTTTGGCCTAAACCACGGCGTCTTTGCTCAGGACGCAAACCAGAAAATAAACTACAACGAAAACGAATTGAGGTGCCTGCTGTTTGTGTGCCAGTGCATGTCTGTCTGTCTGCCTGCCTGTCTGACTTTCTTTCTGTCTGTCTGTCTGTCTGTCTGTCTATCTGTCTGTCTGTCTGACTGTCAGTCTGTCTGTCTGTCTGTCTGTCCTCGCTATCTCTCTTTCTCTCTGTCTGTCTGTCTCTCACTCTCACTCACTCACTCTCTCTCTCTCTCAATACTTATTCTATTATTCATGAAATAAAAGAATAAACAAAAGACTGAATAAATAAAGCAAAAATAGAGCATATACATACATACACGCACGTGTGCACAACAATGAATACATACGTGCACGCATGCCCATACATACATACATACATACATACATACATACATACATACATACATACATACATACATACACACACACACACACACACACACACACACACACAACACACACACACACACACACACACACACACACACATACTACATACATACATACATACATACATACATACATACATACATACATACATACATACATACATACATACATACATACATACATACATACATACATACATACATACATACATAATACATACATACATACATACATACATACATACATACTACATACATACATACAAACACAGCTGCAACGAAGACGGCAATCCCGCTCTCACGGGGCCAAGTTTGTCGGAAGGAAGCATGGTACTGTGTAGGCAATGATGACCCCTACAACTGCCATACAATAATAACTTCATACCAATTGATACACTACAGCAAAGTGCAGGGTATCCGCTACACGCGCAAACACAAACAAAGGAACCTGCAAACACCAGCGAGCGCGCGCGCGCGCACACATACCTAGAAATCCTATGCATAAGCTGACAAGGCACAAAAGATGTCAAAAACGGTGGTTACGGGCCCTTGACACCCGCACTTTTGATCAGTTACAGAGCCCATAGCACCAAGAGCGTGACCTACTCTATGCATACAACCTTCCCGACCATTTTGCATTTGTGTGGCACTGGAATTGTAGCGACACCGCCGCCCCAAAGATGGCAACCTCGCTCTCATGGGGCCATGTTTACCGGAAGGAAGCATGGTACAGTGTAGGCAATGATGACTCCTACAACTGCCATCCAAAAAAAAAATCATAGAATATGATGCACCACAGCAAAGTGCAGGGTCTCCGCTACACGCACGCACATAAACCAACGCACCAGCAAACACAAACGAGAGCGTGCACAGCCTAGGCATAAGCTGAAGAAGGCGCCAAAGATGTGACGAAAACGGCGGTTTCGGGCCCTTGGCACCCGCACTTTTGCACAGTCACAGAGCCCACAGCACCAAGACCGTGGCCTACTCTATGCATACAACCTTCCCGACCATTTTGCATGTGTATGGCACTGCAATTGTGCCGACACCGCCGCCCCGAAGATGGCAACCCCACTGTGACGGGGCCCAGTTTGTCGGAAGGAAGCATGGCACAGTGTAGACAAGGATGACTCCTGCAGCCGCCGTCCAATAATAATTTCATACAATATGATGCACCACAGTAAAGTGCAGGTCTGCGCTACACACACGCACGCACACCAACGCACCAGCAAACACCAGCGAGCGCATGCGCAGGCGCACGCATACCTACCCAGCCTAGGCATAAGCTGAAGAAGGCGCCAAAGATGTGAGAAAACGGTGCTTTCGGCCCCTTGGCACCCGCACTTTTGCACAGTCACAGAGGCAACGGCACCAAGAGCGTGCAATACTCTATGCATACAACCTTCCCCACCATTTTGCATGTGTGTGGCACTGCAATTGTGGCGACACCGCCGCCCCGAAGATGGCAACCCCGCTCTGACCGGGCCCAATTTGTCGGAAGGAAGCATGGCACAGTGTAGGCATTGATGACTCCTGCAACTGCCATCCAATAATAATTTCATACAATATGATGCACAACAGTAAATTGCAGGGTCTGCGCTACACGCGCGCACACAAACCAACGAACCAGCAAACACCAGCGAGCGCGCGCGCAGGCGCACGCATACCTACCCAGCCTAGGCATAAGCTGAAGAAGGTGCCAAAGATGTGAGGAAAACGGCGGTTTCGGGCTCTTGGCACCCGCACATTTGCACGGTTACAGATCCCACGGCACCAAGAGCGTGCCTTACTCTATGCATTTAACCTTCCCGACCATTTTTCATGTGTGTGGCACTGGAATTGTGACGACACCGCCGCCCCGAAGATGGCAACCCTGATCCGACGGGGCCGAGTTTGTTGACAGGAGAGCCCCGAAGAGCTAAGAAAGCTAGTTTGTGTCAAGGAAAGCTGGTAAGTGTACGCGACAAAAAACAAGCATTGGGCAAAGGATATTGACAATATACAGCAATATGATGCAGCAGGGCAAACTGGAGGGTCGCTGCCACATGCACGCACACAAACAAACACACTGACAAAAACCAGCGCGCGCGCGAATGCGCGCATGCATACCCACCCCCCGCCCGAAAAAGGTGCCGTTTTGAGCACAGATGCCAACCAAAGAGCCGTTTTCAGCCCCGTCCAGCCCCGACTTTTGCACGGTAAAAGACCCCACGGCACCACGACAATATCGTACTGTATGCATACACTCTCTCCCACCATCTTGGATAGGTGTGGCGTCGGATTTGTGGCGACAGGAGAGCCCCGAAGAGCTAAGATAGCTAGTTTGTGTCAAGGAAAGCTGGTAAGTGTGCGCGACAAAAAACAAGCATTGGGCAAAGGAATATTGACAATATACAGCAAAATGATGCACCAGGGCAAACTGGAGGGTCGCCGCCACATGCGCGCACACAAACAAAAACACTGATAAAAACCAGCGCGCGCGCGCGTGCGCGCATGCATACCCACCCCCCGCCCGAAAAAGGTGCCGTTTTGAGCACAGATGCCAGCCAAAGAGTCGTTTTCAGCCCCGTCCAGCCCCGACTTTTGCACGGTAAAAAAACCCACGACACCAAGACAATATGTGACTCTCCGCCACAAAATGAGTCGCTTAGCACATCACCCAATTTTGCGCTAGGAGCCATTAAAGGCAGGTGGGGGTCAAGTCGTCAATTTTGAGATTTGATCAATCATTAAACTATATCCGTTATTCTACCTTGTAATGAAATATCAAGGCATAATTTTTATTCCTTTCGCTTTTAAATGTGTTATGAAAATACCCAAGCCCTCATTCTGACAACCTGTTACGAAAATAAACTTGCCCATTTCCATTTTGTCAGATCATGCAGTCTATCATTTCAATTTGTAATAACTTTGCACAGATTTGCCCGATTTTCAATCTGTTTTCTCTACTTTAGGTCCCGTCTTTGCCAAAACCGCACATTTTTCGCTGGGGTGGGTATGCGTGCGCGCACGCGCACACGCGCAGGTGTTTGTCAGTCTGATTGTTTGTGTGCGCACATGTGGCGGGGACCCTGCAGTTTGCCCTGGTGCATGATATTGCTGTATATTGTCATTGTTATTGTGCGCCCTGCTTGGTTTTTGTTGCGTACACCCTAGCAGATTTTCTTGCAAGAAACTAGCTTTCTCAGCTCTTAAGGGTCGCGGAGTCGCAACGAGTCCGGCGCCACACACCTGGAAAATGGTGGGAGAGGGTGTATGCATACGGTGCCATATTGTCTTGGTGCCTTGGGGTCTGTAACCGTGCAAA
>CM060341.1:38770875-38808375 GCA_030674155.1 Stramonita haemastoma | reverse complement strand
TATACCGAGGATAATGGAATAAGCACTCATGTGCTTTTTGCCATCCAGTCCCCGTGTGTATGCAGTTTTGTAAATCCTGTCATCTGTTCCCACCGGCACACAATGGCCTACTCTTACGAAAAGCGGAACAGGATTTAACATGTACACAAGGTGTTGTGCGTGCATTCGCACACTGGGCCTCGGTTTAAAGTCTCATCCGAAGAATTTTGGGGAGGGTGGAGTCAGCACTGATGTTAACTCCAGGGGAAAAATCCCCTCGAACGGGAATCGTACCCGGGTCGTCAAATTGTTAAATTTTATGCATACCAAGAATATGGCGTATTTCGAGAAGGTGTGACGAAGGGCCGGTTTGAATTCCGTCCTGCCCCGACTTTTCCATAATAACAGAGCCCAGGGCAACAAACAGAGTGCTTAACTGCATGCTTACACATCTTACTAGCATCTTTGTTGTGGGTGGTTCCGGTCTTGTGGCGACACCACAGCCCAGAAGAGGGCAGTCAAGCTTTAATATAGCAAATTTGTCGGACCGAAAGCTGTCACAGTGTACACAACAATACATAGTATTACACACAATATTAATGATATACAACATGACGCAGTACAGAACAGTGCAGGGCCGTTGCCACACGCACACTTACAATTATAGCATTGAAACATTTGATTCCAATCTGGAACTGTCGTCGTATGAAATTAGTGCTAAATTGATGAATAGAATGCATTCCAAAATGAAAACATCACATTTTGAACATATTTCTTGTTCTTGTAAACTAGAAATTTACTGTATAAACTGAGGCTAAATGCATGGAATACCAAATATTCTAAAAATGTGTCATGTTGCCGTTCTCAACATCTTTCAATCCACCATTTATTGTTTGATTGACCAATTCTTATTTACCTGTTTAAAAGGAGAGGACTAGATATTAAAAAAAAGATATACCACTGTTCAAGAAGTTTTATATGACTCTCAGCAGTTCATAACATCAGTTACTGATGTTATATATTCTTACCTCTTAAGACTTACTTAGTTTATATAAATATAGTAGTTATATATAATATAGTGATATATATATATATATATATATATATATATATATATATATAATATATAATATATATAAGAGAGAAGAAAGAGAGAGAGAGAGAGAGAGAGAGAGAGAGAGAGAGAGAGAGAGAGAGAGAGAGAGAGAGAGAGAGAAGAGAGAGAGAGAGAGAGAGAGGGATGATGGTTTGAATGGGGGGGTGTCTATATCACCAAGTAGTGAAGGACATTAAACAAAACAAAACAAACAAAAGCACTCATACATTTCTGAAAGCAGCCTACAACCCAAAGGTAAAATGTTTGTGACTAGCTGAACAAAACCTTAATCTGAACGCTGCTGTGTGTGTGTGTTGTGTCGTAAAGTGGTCAGGGTCCTAAGTGACCATGCTCAAGAGAGGTAAGACCTTCTCCCTGGGTTCTGGAACTTCCTGTGGAAACTTAATAAACTTCTCCTTCCCTGTACCAGATGGGCTGCCAGTACACAGACTGCACATTGCTAAACAAAAGGAATCTGAATCTGATATTCTCCTTGGGAGCGTGCATATCAATACAACAACAGATTTTACTCGGAAAGTCAGGGAGTCTTGTAATGGTTTTGAGTCTGCTGTCTCAACTTAGCTTTTTTCTATGTAATATCTTTTATGGCTATCATTTTGAGTCGTTTTTCAAGCCCATTGACAGAAAAATCGATTGCTGGTAGCTTAGAAATAATTTCCAGTTATATTTAGACCAGGTTTTTGGGTTGAAGGTCTTACTCTAGTTAGGGACAGGAAACACATTTAGGGACACATCACTACACGTGCAAATCATGTCTGTGGAAGGCAGGTCAGGTGAGTTGATGTTATTTTTCTTTCTTCTTTTTTTCTGCATCATTTCAAACAGCCTGACATCTGCATGCAGTGTGGACCCTTTGACCAGCTGGGAAAACAAAATGTGTGGGATTTTGAACATCAACTTGACGTTTTTGCCTTTGTCTTTTTTTTTTTTTTTAAAGACTATGAAGAAGAGCAGTACTGGTAAGTAACTTTTAGTTAGAAGTAGCTACTTAGTAACAAGGCCGTAAAGTATGATTGGATATTTGTATTAGAACTTGGGGGAAAAACCCTGCTTTTGTAAATTTCTTGACAACTGCTGCCAAGAAATGTTGATCTTGGAGAGCAGGGAGTAATTTGGTGCCTTCACAAACGGGACCTTAGCTAGGAGTCTGATGTAGTCAAGTTGTGTCATAACCAACCAGGCCTATTCTGGGGTGTTGCATCCTGAATGGCACAGCTGTTCCATGAACCAGAATGGTTTGGAACTGTCACGAATACGCATTCTCGCACGCGCACACACCACACACACACACACACACACACACACACACACACACACACACACACACCACACACACACACACACACACACAACACACACACAACACACAACAATGCACGTACCCACGCAGTCAGACTTGCTAGTTAAGATAGTTCTTGGTCATTACGTTAAAGCAAGATATAAGGGAAGGTTTTTAGTGCGAGTTTAAGATCTTAACTCCTACCTCCCCCCCCCCCCCAATAAAAAAGCGTAAACCCTTACTCCTATTATAATGCTTGGGATGGGAAAGATATTCAGATGCTCTCTTCCTTCCTACAGCCGCTTTTTCAATATTGTCAAATAGAGAGAGCTGTAGAATTGGGAAATGGAAAAAGACAGATTTTGGATACACGATCTTTATATTTAATGGTAGGCAGGCATCTTTACACCCACAGGTGCAAATAGACATCTTGTGTTTTGAAGACATGTTCATGCATCGAACTGAATGTCAAAGTCATTCGGATGAGACTAGAAACCGAGGCCCCGTGTGTGAACGCACGCAAACATCTTGCACACACGTTAAAACCACGTTCCGCCTTTCGGAGAGCAGGCCATCGTGTGCCGTAGGAGCGGATGACAAAATTATATAACAAAAACTCAGCATGCACAAGGTGTCTGTTTAGACACCATCCCTGAGAAAAAAATGGGTAGGACGCTGCACATGTGGCGGCGCGCTCTCCCCGGGGAGAGCAGCCCGAATTTCATGCAGAGAAGTCTGCTCTGACATAAAGTGGTATAAAATAAAATAAAATAAAATAAATTTTCTTGCTGAAAGTTTTTGCAGGGCAGTTTTGATGTTTTCACAACAGAACTGACAATAAGGATAAATGGAATAATGGGGTTTTTGCCTGTTGTCTAAATGTTTGTGAATTTTAACATCTATCATTGTTTTCCTCTCCGGCTAGTGCTCCAAGGTTCACTGAAGTCGAGATTTTGTGTAAGCGACCGTTTTTACCCACCGTTAAGGTAGCCGCATTCCGAGTTCAAGAATGATGTCTAAACACAACACCTATGGGCGTGCGCTTCTAAAAAAATATCATCCGTTCCTACCGGCACAGAACGGCCAACTCTTCCCAAAGGCGGAACGAGTTTTAACGTGTTGTTGTTGTAGTCATTTTAAAGTCTATCCACACTTGCTGATATTAAACATTTGTTGTCAACGCAGTTTAGATTGCTTGACTCTACATTTATGAGTTGTGCTTGGCCTTTTCTTGAGATAAAAATATGGACAATAAGTAAATAAATAAATAATCGATATTTTAATACAATAAAGTTGCGTGTCATTATTCATGTGTTAAAGACTGGAGGAATTGAATCTTATATTATCACTTCTATCAATGATGTCATTGTTGTCCATTACTGGTAATTGGGGGATCAGTGTTCTTGCGTTTGATCCCCTTTTTGCCCGAAAATTTACCCCATCCACTAGACTGTGAGTGGTGATCTGTGTGCACGTCTTTCGGATCAAATAGTGAACAAGGTCTTGCATGCAACACGCATTCAGAGCAAGTAAAAGAACCCATGACACCAAGAAAGTGTTCTCTATCAAAATTCTGTAGAAAAAGGCATCTAATGGGAAACAAATACACTTAAAAGCAGGACCTTTTTATTTTTTAATGAATGGCACTGCTTTTGTGGCAACGCACACTCTCCCTCCTGGGAGAGAAGCCCAAATTTCACGCAGATAAATATGCTGAGACTGGAAATAGAATTAAACTCAATTTTCAAGAGCTATAGTACTAGGAAATGTATAGATCAAAATATGTTCACTAAAAATTGGTTTCGACTGTGGGAGGGGCATCTATAATACATGCTAATGTATTTCCCTTCAGTAGATTTTTTTTAATGGTAAGACCAACTTCAAAAGCATCCACAATGTATTGACCATGAAATTTGCCATAGACTAGTATCAAACTTTTCCCGGCAACAGTGATGTTTTTTTCTTGCCCCTCTGGCTGGTGGCCCCACGGCGGCCTGACATTGATAGTCTCCCTATGGACTTTTGACCCTGAAAATGCCACACATTTCTTTGCATGGCTGTGGCGGAAAGATTGAAATTAGCAGGGCGGGAACAGTAGGACTGAAACGTCACAGAAGATGCAACAAAAAAATATTGTTCGAACTCCATACCCTGTAAGTTCTTCAGACAAGACTCTGAACCCAGTTCTGTGTGCGAACGTGTGCGGAACATGTTGAACACATGTCAGAAGACCTTTGGGTAGGACATCTTGCACGCACGCCAGAAGACTTTTTTTCATAATTATTTCTAAAGGATCTGCCGAAAGAGATAATGAAAAGACAGGATCATGGAACAAAGTATAAATAATGAAAACCCATAATTAAAAAACACAAAACTTTCAGCAACCGCTCACAGTTTTGCCATGGACATTGTGCTATAGATCTGTAGTAGCCAGTTGCTCATGTTTTTTTCCACCAGGTCTTCCCCACTCCTCCTGGACCTGTCCACTGCAGGCTGTGAAGACACCAGCAGCACGATGCTGGAGCACAGGGCCCAGTGGACTTGTCCTCACCCACATGACTTAACTTGACTTATGTAAGACCGATAGGGAGGACGGGTAATAACCGGAGACAAGGAGCAATGCTTGAACACAACCCTGAAGGGTCGACCTCTGAAGGGCAGTATACTCGGTAGAAGTCCCTGAAGGGTAAAGTCCTAGAAAAGTCCTTAAATGGCAAACTCCTGGAAAAAAACAGCCTTTAAAGGACAGCATCCTGCTTGCAAGAAAAGCCCTGAAGGGCAGAAACATGCAAAACAGGCCCCTGAAGGGAACATGAAACAGCCTGAAGCAGAACAGCAACATGCCCCTCAAGGGCAAAACCAACATGCAAAACAGGCCCCTCAAGGGCAGCAACATGCAAAGCAGGCCCCTCAAGGGCACACTCCTGAGAGAACCAGCCCCTGAAGGGCACACTCCTGAAGACACACCCTGAAGGGCACACTACCTGAAAACCAAAGCCCCTGAAGGGCACACTCCTGAAAGACCACCCCTGAAGGGCACACTCCTGAAAGACCAGCCCCTGAAGGGCACACTCCTGAAAGACCAGCCCCTGAAGGGCACACTCCTGAAAGACCAGCCCCTGAAGGGCAACTCAAAGACCCCGAGGGCAATCCAGCCAGCACCTAGCATGGTTGCCCAGGAATCTAGGATCAGATCCCACTAGGCTGAAACCTTTCAGGGATCAAATGCGGTGAGAGCAGTGAGGAGTGCGGTCTCTGTCGACATCTGATATTGGACATGCAGCAGCATGTAAACAGTAGAAATGCAAAGCCTCCTGCCATGAAACCGCTACCTTGCATACTTCACAGGTATATTATTTGCACTGAGTACAGCCTGTCAATGCGGGTGTGCATCATGTTCACAAATGTACCTCGGTCTTTCACATTACCCAAGCTCGAAAAATATTCGTCCCTGGAGTTTTATGTAAGGCTCAATGATCGCGGATTTCAGAACTTCATCAGGAGCCTTTGAACCTTACTCTGTGATCACACAGATTGGCAGACTAGGCGTCGACATTGAGTTCGGTGTCCTGAGCTGGCATAGCTAGCGAAACCCTTGCAGACAGTGCTCAAGGGGGAAAGTACACATCCAGCCCTCAGACTTTGTTCAAGCATTTAAATGCTCGACCTTCCGGGTCTCTTCCATCTCGCCCTGATTCCCTAAAAGTCTTAGCATAGATGTCAAAAGTCATGTGGGTCATCTTAGTTCTCTGGCCCTGTCTCTGACGTCGTGACTGTTACACGTAACGTAACGAGACCTCACAGAGGTAAGTGCACATGCAATGTTGTCTTCTTTCTTGCTTTTGGTTGGTACCACTGTTGAATGTTATGTTCCATTACTTACCCAAGTAGACAAAACTTTCAAACCTTTATAGTGCATTTTTGATATTTTGCATCCCTGTATACATAAATGAAAATAAAGCACCAGCAAGCGTGAATACAAGTTATGAAAGTTGATAGAATGTCTCACTGATTTGTCAAGTACTGTCAAGATTAAAGCTGGGTAACAATGATTTCTGAATTGTTAAATTAGAAATGCATCACTTAGCTATTTTTGTTACTTGTACCTGTAGACACTTAAAGCACCCTGCAGTTTATTGTATTGAATACATATCTTTGTATGAAGCTAGCAAGACATCAAAGAAGCAGGAATTAATATGAGAAAATAGATTAATTAAGTGCATTACATTATCACGATCTTCTTCTTCTCCGTCTTCTTTTTCTTCTTATTCATAGTAGAAGAATAATAGTAGCAGTGCAGATGCAGTAGTATTTGCCTGGCCAAACAATGGTCGCAGTTGATGTGAGGAAAGTGCTTTGACATACTGCCAATGCTCCCTAACAATTGTGCGTATTCTAAAGTACAGAATACATACATTATCATCTCTCTCTCTCTCTCTCTCTCCTCTCTCCTCTCTCCTCTCTCTCTCTCTCTCTCTCTCTCTCTCTCTCTCTCTCTCTCTCTCCTCTCTCTCTCTCTCTCTCTCTCTCTCTCCTCTCCCCCTTCGGATGAGACTTTTAAACCGAGGCCCCGTGTGCGAACGCACGCAGAACATCTTGCGCACACGTTAAATCCTGTTCTGCTTTTCGTAAGAGTAGGCCATCGTGTGCTCGGTGGGAACAGATAAAATTTATAAAACTGCATACACCGGGACTGGATGTAAAAAGCAGATAAGTGCTTATTCCATCATCCTTGATATAAAAGAATAAATCAAATCAATCAATCTCTCTCTCTCAAATATATAATATATATATATATATATATATATATATATATATATATATATATATATATATATATATATATATATATATATATATATATATATAATATATATATATATATATATATAATGTGTGTGTGTATGCGAGCAGGCATTCAGTTTTGAAATGTCTCAATATTTTTGTGCAGAAATCCCTCTGTCATCAAGACTGTTCCCGTCCTAGGTACTCCAATGCCTGAGGATGCGGCACAAGCAAGTGGACGCATTCAAAACGGTAATACCAGTATGTTATTTTGTTTGTTGCTGTTGTTGTTGGGCGTTTCTGTTGCATCGTATTCTGTCGTGAATATTATCGTAATGTATTGTGATGTACTGTCTACTAATATTGTGCTGTATTGTATCGTATGTATTGCATTTGTATAACTCTGTCATACAGTGTGTTGTGGTGCTGATAAAATAAATGACTTTTCCCCCAATTACCTTTTCCAGACAAACTTTGTTCAATCTTGGAAATCACTTCGTTGTTCTGGCAACAGTGTTGCTCTCTGTCCTGTCTGTCTGTGCTGTCTCTGTTTCTGTCTGTCTCTCTGCTGTCTGTCTTCTGCGTCTTTTCTGCTCTGCCTCGCTGTGCATGGGGTCGCACGCGTGTGGGGGGGGGGGGGGGGTTGCTCAGGCATTTGAGTTCAAAATATCTTGCTTTTCTCTTTGTAGAGTCATTCTGTCATGGCCACGCCGAAGTTGGAAGCGCTGGGTCTGACTTGTCAGGGGCTTAATGGCGAGCTGCAGCACTGTTTCTGCTCATAGGACAGACCTAGCTGCTGTCTGAGCGTCCACGAAGAAGAAGCAGAATCCTTCTGTCATCAAGACTGTTCCCGTCCTAGGTACTTCAATGCCTGAGGACGCGGCACGAGCAAGTGGAAGCACCCAAAAGGTAACACCAGGAGTCTTTGGGGTATGCACTGCAGTTAGTTTTTCAGGCAGTGCTTCGGGGAATAGTGTGGACCTGCGGAGCCTGTCTGTTTTCCAGGTAGCATGTGCACGCTGGTTAGGTTTGATCGGGCATACTGCTGGCTGTAGCAGGTCTGCATTCTAGCACAAAGAGATGGTTCGTAATGTGAGGGCAAGATGTTCACTTTAGCAGGGGACCCCACAAACCCCACAAATGTACATTTTATTGGTGCTAAAAGAATCATGTTGTCCACAGCATGATGATCTTCTTAGATTAAAACCAATGTTGTTTTTTGTTCTTACACATAGTTTTTCTTTTCAGGTTAAATGATCCACTGAAAAAAAGAACACCAGGAAAACTTTAAGGAAAACTACATGAAAACTACCCCAGAAAACTCACATGGAAAATTACCCCAGGAAAACTACCCCAGAAACACAAAATTATCCCAGGAAAACTACCCAGAAACTACATGGAAAACTACCCCAGGAAAACTACACCAGAAAACTCCAGGAAAACTACGAAATCTGACCCAGGAAAACTAACCAGAAACTAACAGAAACTACATGGAAAACTACCCAGAAACTACATAAAACTACCATGGAACACAGAAAACCCAGAAACTACTACCAAAAACATTTAAACTGCACCCCATGACTGAACAACTACACTGCACCATGAAGACTCCCCATCCACATACTACATGCACCATGGAAGACTCCCCCACTACACTGCACCATGGAACTGAACCATATACACTCCAAGAACCATTACTGCACCATGGAAAGCTCCCCACTAACTGCATGATCTGCACTATGGTAATCTGCACTGCCAAGTGTCACTGCCGGACTGCCACATTCTGTCAGATGGGTACAAATCCGTAAGTCATTCTGTCTTACAATGTAGTGTTCGTGTGTGTCGTACCTGCAAGGTCCGTCGCGCGCGTAATGCCGGTCGATTCGCGTCGCGTGCGTAATGCCGGGTCGATTCGCGTCGCGTGCGTAATGCCGGGTCGGTTCGGTCGCTGTCGCGTCAATGCCGTGGTCGGTTTCGTTTCGTCGCTCTCGATTCGGTCGGTTTCGGATAGACTCCATTTCGGTGGTGGTCGTGCCGTCAGGTTTGGTCGTTGTCTGGTCGAAGTGCGTGCTTGTGGTGTGACGTGCAAGTCCTCGAGTCGCATCATCACTAGTGTAAAATTTAGTTATGTAGATTTCTCTGTGCGAAATTCAAGCTGACCTCCAAGGGGAGAGCAAGTCATCACAAGAGCATTACCTCCCATTACTTAAGATTTACTTTCTACATGTGAATTTGTTTCCCTGTAAATGTGACTCTCTCTCTCTCTGTCCCTCTCTCTGTCTCTCTGTCTCTGTCTCTGTCTCTGTCTGTCTGTCTGTCTGTCTGTCTGTCTGTCTGTCTGTCTGTCTCTCTCCTCTCTCTTCTCTCTCTCTCTCTCTCTCTCTCTCTCTCTCTCTCTCTCTCTCTCTCTCTTCTCTCTCTCTCTCTCTCTCTCTCTCTCTCTCTCTCTCTCTAAGCTTTTTATGCTCGTTTTCTATTTCTATTTCTTATTGGTTTGTTTGTTTGTTTTTTTCCCCGAGGGCTGGATGTTAAAAAAGCATGTAGTGCTTAATCTATTACCCTCTGAAAAATAAAATTTGTTCAATTTGTTCTCTCTCTCTCTCTCTCTCTCTCTCTCTCTCTCTCTCTCTCTCTCTCCTCTCTCTCTCTCTCTCTCTCTCTCTCTCTCTCTCTCTCCCCTCTCTCCTCTCTCTCTCTCTCTCTCTCTCTCTCTCTCTCTTCTCTCTCTGTCTCTCTCTGTCTCTCTCTCTATCCCGTCTCTCTCTCCCGTCTCTCTCTTCCGTCTCTCTCTTCCATTATCCTCGATATAAAAGAATAATTAATCAATCAATCAAATCTCTATCTCTCTGTCTGTGTGTCTGTCTGTCTGTCTGTCTCTCTGTCTCTCTCTGTATGTATGTGCAGGCAGGCATTTAATTCTGAAATGTCAGGGTTTTTGTGCAGAAACCTTCTGTCATCAAGACTGTTCTCGTCCTAGGTACTTCAATGCCTGAGGACGCGGCACGAGCAAGGGGAAGCACTCAATAAGGTAAAACCAGTGTGTCATCTCTTGTTGGGCATTCCACAGCTGAACATTCTGCGAGTACTCAAGAATATTCCCTGTGTCCCTACATCATACTTAGGAATATCACTGACTGCACGGTACGCGAAACTTCTGGGTGAGAAGTTTGCATATGTGGCCATTTTCTTCAAGCACTTGATGTAGGCAGCTGAACTCAGGCTTCAGAAGGTTTTACCCTTACCTGAAAAGTACAATAATTATTCATGCTCAACCTTTGTCATAGATGAAAACAAACTCAACGTACATCAAAGCTAAACATTAATGGGCATGAACTCCTTGCTTACATCTATATCTCACATCTATCAGCCCGGACCATGTATGTTTCTTTGTTGACCAGTTTATAGACCCATCCGGAAGACTTCTGGAGAGTGGAGTCAGGACTAGTATTAACGCCAGGAGGGGGGAGGGGGTCAACCCTTTCGAATGGGTGTTTTGAGTTGTACCTAGAGTAAACCATCTTTGTTCACTGCATGAACATTTAATGAAATTAGATCTCCCGTCAGAATGCTGCTACCTTAATGTTAGCAAAACAAAACAAAACAAAACAAAACAAAAAAACACCCAAAGGTCGGATACCCCAAAATCTCCTCATTGTTGAGCCTCGGAGCTCTAGCCGAGAAACGATATCCAAAACAAAAAGAAATCCAAACCGCCAGTTTTATTCTTTAACTAAACAGTTTCCTTTTCAGGCTCCTCTGATGCCGTGGAAGTACACCACCAGTGAAGACTTGAGCACAGAAGTGTACACCATGGATTACTGCACCACGGAAAACACCATACACCATTCTACCACGGAAAGCTACGCTACATCATGGAAAAAAATACCATGGAAGACTACGCAACACCAAGGAATACTACGCTACATCATAGAAAACGCCACCATAGAAACTACACTATACCACTGGAAACACCCCGAAAGACAACGCTACACCACGGAAAACACCACCATGGAAGACTACGCTACACCACGGAAAACACCACCATGGAAGACTGCGCTACACCACGGAAAAGAACACCACGGAAAACTACGCTACACCACGGAAAACTACGCTACACCACGGAAAAGAACACTATGGAAAACTAGCTACACCGCGGAAAACTATGCTACACCGCGGAAAACTACACCATGGAAGACTACGCTACACCATGGAATAAAACACCAGGACAGACTCGGCTACACTGCGGTAAACACCACCATAGAAGAATACCCCAAACCACGGAAAACACCACGGAAACTACGCCACGCTACAGGAACACCATGAAAGACAACATTATACCGCGGAAAACAACACCACGGAAATTACGCTACAACACGGAAGACTACGTGACGTTAAGGAAGATAGCGTTACACAAAGGAAGATGTCACACCTCGGAAGACTACGCTACACCAAGGAAGACTACGCTACACCAAGGAAGACTGCGCTTCACCAAGGAAGACTACGCTACACCAAGGAAGACTACGCTAGACCAAGGAAGACTCGCTAGACCAAGGAAGACTCGCTAGACCAAGGAAGAAACTCTACACCAAGGAAGGGGGGAGGGGGTGGTGGAGTCGGCACTGATGTTAACTCCTGGAGAAACATAGCCCTCAAATCACTCTGCTCTGCCAGTTTTTATCCCTACATTTTATCACATCCTGTTTAGTTGCAAGGACGAGTAAAAGAAAAAGAATCACAGTTCATTAAAACTATACATTTTCCCTTCATAATTATTATTGAAGTAGGGTGCCTGGAAATATAGAAAAATGTCCTTCGTTTTTAGTTAGATGGCTTCAAGGCATAAAGATCTTTGCTTGATATGGACTGAGTTGACATTAGTATAAAGTTCTTTCTTTCATATTGGGCTAGATTGTATACAAGTATTAGCCCCTTTCCTTTATAGTGAGTTAGTTTCTATTCAAGTAAGAGGCCATTTGTATACTCGGTTAACTGGTATCAAAGTATAGTTTTTCCTTTATATTGAAGTTATTTTCACATATCAAGTTTTTTAGTATTAAAGCAAAAGCTGTTTCCTCCATATAAAACTAGCTTCTTAAAAAGTAAACAAATATTTCATATTCTTTTAGTCACTGTCGTTGTATAGACTTCCTTACTCCTTATCCAGTCAGGTAATATCAAGGTGTAAAACTCTTTCCCATATATCGAGGTAGCTGCTTACCACATGCATGGTGTTCTTGTCATTCTATCATTTTTCATTAAAGTACTAAGTTGTTTAGTTTATATTGAGTAGTTGGTATCAAAGTATGAGTAGTTGGTATCAAAGTATAAACATCTGTCTTTACACTTATTTTGTATCAATTTTTTCATTGAACAACTTTTTTCTACATGTTGAGTTATTTGGTTTGAAAGTATAAAGTTCCTTCCTTCGTATTAAGTTGGTATCATTGTCCAAAGCCGTTTCTTTTATATTGAGCCAGTTGCTTTTAAAATATATAGTTTTTTCCTTTCTTATTCAGTTTGTGTAAAAGTAGAATTAGTCTCCCCGTCATAGAGAATGTTAGTATTAAATCATAAAGTAAGTTTTTATGTTGATTTATTTGGTGTCCAAGCATGAAGTTCCTTTCCTTCATAAGAAGTTAGTTGGTACGGATTTATAAGATTCTTTCTTTTATGTTGATTTAATTCGTGTCAAAATTCGAAACAAATCTTTTGTATCGAGTTATTGCTACCAGAGTATAAAGTTATTTTTTATTGAAATAGCTCCCAAGTAGTAAAGTTCTGTTTTGAATATTTTGCTACTATCATAATTTTTTTATTCAATTTGTCGTTTCCAAAGTAAAAGTCATTTTCTTTATTTCCCAGCTTGTGGTATTATAAGGACATTTTTCTTATACTGAGGTGGGGTGAAGATTAGGTCCCAAACACCACACACACACACACACACACACACACACAACACACACACACACACACACACACACACACACACACACACACACACACACACACACACACACACACTCACACACCACACACACCACACACACACACACACACACACACACAACACACACACACACACACACACACACACACACACACACACACACACACACACACACACACACACACATTTGTTCTATTTTGATTGCTTTTGAAAAAAAAATTGGTCCAACAAATCTTTTACTGGCTTACAACGTCGTTTTGTTTGGGCGCCAAAAATGCAAAATTTCTAAATACAATTTCCGATCACAAGTATTCTACAAAACAGAAACATGGCGAAAAGTCCTGGAAATGTACACTGATTGAGACATCTGTCATGTTGCAAATCTTTGACAGTCATTACTGGTATAGAATCGCCTATTTTGCAGAAACAAATTATTTTCCTTGATTTTGCGGAGATCAGCTTAAGAGAGAAAATGATGCACAAGCCGAGTGCAGGATGTTTCATAAAGAGCAGTACTTTTCCCGATGCTCCTTTTCCCCGTAGTGCTGTTCCCTGGAGCTGTTAACACTGACTCTAACCCCAGTTCTTGCCCCATGCCGCAAACCCTAACACTTCACCATTTGATCCTAACAATTAACTCTTTGACACGGATTCCTTAACTCTGACTCGTTCTGCGGTATGGGGAAACAGCTGTATAAGGGAACAGCAGCACAGGGAAAGGGGGGGTTGGGGTACTGACCGCTTGGAAATGTTTTATTCCGGAGAATACTGTGATAGAGGAAGGATTTGCGAAAGAGAGATGACATGCAGAAAAAGAAGTAATGATAATTATAGCATCGTTATGCTTGCATAGCACTGCTGCTTCAGGAATTGTAACATTTTTAGAGAGGACCACATGCCCATGTAGGATGACTTGCGACCCCAGTCCATACATCAGATATCTCCGCTGGGACTATAATATAGCAACAACAGAAAAAAGCCAGTCTTCAGCTAACCTTTGAAAATAGTGGCAATACTGAAAAACTGCGTACTGCGTACCCACGGTTTTACCTATATAATGTGACACATAGTTTTGGCTTTAAATTCTACTAGTTATACAGTTATAGTTTTATACATGTTTTTCTTTTACATTGAGTCACTTAGCTGGTTAGTGTAAATCTCTTTCCTTCCTTTTGAGTTTTCACTAAGTTTTTTTTTCCCCATTCTATGAAATAAGCTGGTGTCAAAGAATAGAAATACCCCCTCACTATTGAGCTAGTTGAGTCAAAGAATAAAGTTCTAAGTTTGGTATCAAGATAATTACCAAATTGTTTTTTTTCTCAGATTCAGTTATTACAAAAACATACAGTTCCCCCTTTCATATTTCTTTATTTTTTGTATCAGAGTAAAAACTTTTCCCCTTCATATTCATTTAGTTGGCCTTAATTTTCCTTTGTTGAGTTAGTTCCATCAAAGCATAAAGTTCTTTACTTCATGGTGAATGAGCTGATGTCAAAGTGATAAGGTCTTTCTTTCTTCATATGGAATTAGTGTCCACGCATCAAGCTTTCCCCCATTTTATTGAGATAGCTGTATCAAAGCATACAATTTTTTTTTCAAATTAAGTTGGTACCAAGGAATATAGTTCTGTTTTTTGTATGAAACTGATTTGTAGCAATATATTTCTTTACACTGATTTAGTTGGTATCAAAGTGTAAAGCTCTTTCTTTAAAATCGATTTCATTGGTATCGAGGTATAAAGCACCTGTCCGTCATACTGAGTGACTTGGTATCTAAAAAGTTTTCTTTGTGTTGAATTACTTTTACCGAAGTATAGAGTGTTTTTCCTCACATGATTTAGCTGGTATCAAAGTGTTAAGTTGTTTCCCAATCACATTCAATGTAATGTTAACAAAGTGTAAAGTTCTTCCTTCATATTGAGTTAGCTGTTATCAAAGGATAATTTTTTCCCCTTCACTGTGAGTTAGCTATTATCAAGGTATAAATTTCTTCCCTTCATACTGAGTTAGCTGTTATCAAAGTATAAGTTATTTTCTCCATATTGATTTAGTTGTAATTTATGTATAGAGTGGTTCCTTTCATATTGACTTAGTTGATGTCAAAATGTAATATTTTTGCCATTTATATTCTGTTTAATGCTGTCAAAAGTATAAAAGTCTTTTCAACATACTGAGTTACCTGTACTCAAAGTATAGAGTTCTTAATTTCATGTTGAACTAGCTGCTATCAAAGTATTAAGTTTTTTCCTTCAAGTTGACTTAGTTGGTACAGGCGTAAAAAGTTGAGTTTCTTACTATTGTTTGGTGTCAAAAAGTAAAAGTGTTCCTTGAAATGAGGTGGGTTTTTTTCCTTGGAATGAGTTAGTTGATGTCATAAAGTTCTTTCCTTCATATTGAGCTATTGTTATTAGGTATAAAACTCTTCCCTTCATATTGTGTTGTTAACATTTCCCTTCACATTATAGATTGCTGTTGTAAAGAAACAGTAAAGGTTTACTCTTAAATGATTATTGATATCAGGTTTGTATTTTTTGTAAAGTTCACAAAGTTTTTCGCAATCCTATAAATGATCACTGGTAAGAAAGTTCCTTTTTTCTGTTTCATCAATCTGTTGAAGTGTTGGGGCGCCCAGATAACTTTGTTAGATTCATTAGCAATAATTTACGTGTTTCCTCTCGTTTTATTCTGCTGATATGATTATAAGGCTGTGTAAAACCCTTATATGGTACTTGATATCAGCTGGGCTAGGGTTATTTGAGGGCTTGTTTCTCAATTTTCTGATTGGATAATGGCTTTCAAATATTTTTTTGAGTGTTTGCAAAACTCCAGAGGGATTTGGCACTGTTTTTTAAACTTGTGAATTCAAAGGAAACAATATTGTCCTCATGCATTAATTCATAGTTCCTTCCTAAACCTTGTTATACGCGATCCCTAATATCTTGTCTTTTCTAGATCTGTTTTTCCCTGAATGCATCCAGATAATCTTAAATTTGGTATAGTCCTGTCACAACTGATGTTAATTCAGGAAATAGTCCCTTTATTTGTTGCAATACCCACTAAGACAAGTGTGATTATCCCCCTGACCCCCCCCCCCCCCCCCCAACTAGGCCCAGGCTAAACAAAGGCACAGATAATGTCAGGAAAGTGCAGGAAAGGCGAGAAAAATAGAATTGAAGGAAAAAAACTAACATTACCACAGACACACTAGAGCAACAATAAACCCAGACAAATGTAAATCACTTGTTTACACTGTAGAAACGCATGCAGCAGCAGCACACACTAGAGCAACAATAAACCCAGCCGACTGTTCACTGCCGCTGAACATGAATAGACCCAGGCAGCAATTCACACTGGGGCAGTTAGTGCTCCGGACGTAGGGAAGATGAGAATGCTAACTTGGGTTCATGGATGATAGGAAGGAGTGGGAAGGGAAGACACTTTTTTCCTTTTTCTTTTTTTGCTTTTCTGAGTGTGTTTTTTTTTTCGCCAATGAAGAGAAACGTGTGAAGCACCCACGAAACATGTAAAAAGATGGTGCTCCATGATCTGCATGCAACTGAGGCCTAATAATATTATATATATTATTATTTATTTTTTTCATTTTATACCACTTTGTCACAGCAGATTTCTCAGCCTTAAATTCGAGCTGCTCTCCCGTGGGAGAGCGTGTGGCCACAAGTGCATCGCCACCCATAATTCATTTTTTTCCTGTCTGCAACTGTATTTGTTTCCCTATCACAGTGGCTTTTTTCTACAGAATTTTGACAGGGACAAACCCTCTTGTTGCCGTGGGTTCTTTTACGTGCGCTAAATAATGTGTAACACACGGGACCTCAGTTTATCGTCTCATCCGAAAAACTAGCACCGAGACCACTCAGGTCTAATGGATGGGGGAAAAGTTTTGGACCCAAACGGATTCAAACCACCCCACACTCCGACCCGGAGCTTTCGCTTTCTAGTCAGGGGCGTTACCTCTAGACCACCGGTGTGTGTATGTGTGTGTGTGTGTGTGTGTGGTGTGTGTGTGTGTGTGTGTGTGTGTGTGTGTGTGTGTGTGTGTGTGTGTGTGTGAGATAAACATTTTGCTCTGTCCTGCATATTGGTTAACCAGAGTATTAATGTTTGTGCGTAATGATGGTTTTTGTTCGTTGTTTTAAGGAGAAAGTGCAGTTGAGTATACAAAAACACTGCATTTGAAGTAAAGTATGTTTTTGTGACCGCTTTTTTCTGGTTCTGTACATTTTGAATGTGCGCGCGCGGTGTGTGTGTGTTTCATTTATTTATCTAATTCATTTCGAGGATAATGGAATAAACATTCGTGTGCTATTTTTTTTACAACCAGTCCCCGTGCGTATGCAGTTTTGTAATTTTGTCATCCGATCCCACTGGCACACAATGGCTTACTCTTCACAAAAAGTGGAACAGGTTTTAACCTGTGAGCAAGATGATGTGCGTGTATTCGCACACGGGGCCTAGGTTTATAGTCTCATCGAAGGATTTTGGGGAGAGTGGAGTCAGCACTGATGTTAACTCCAGAGGAAAAAACCCTCGAACAGGAATCGAACCCGGGTCGTCATATTACGAGCGCAGTGTTCTGACCACTAGGCTATCCCTCCCCTATGTGTGTGCTGTGGTGTGTGTGTGTGTGTGTGTGGTGTGTGGTGTGTGTGTGTGTGTTACGTGTGTGTGTGTGTATGTTTTGGGTTGTAGTCTGGGCGCGCGCCGTATGTGTGTGCAGTGCGCGTGCGTGCGTGTGTATTTGTGTAAAAATTCCGCGGTGATAGTCTTGTCACATTTCAAGCTGAACAACTTTGATGGTTTCGGGGAGAAATATTCAGATATTTTTCTGTTAATGTTAGCTTTCTGTAGCAACCTTTTTTGTTTGAGAAATCGTTTTTTCCACCATTTAGTCTGTGTGTTTGTCAAACTGGCCTCCTTTGTTGGCTAGTTTGTTTGTCCGTTCGTTTGTCTGAACTTCTTTACTAAGGCTGATGTGGGTTGGGCTTGATGAATTGTCTAAGCTACTCAGTTCGTTTGTTGGTATGTTAGTTTGTTTGTTAGTCAGTTCAGTCAGCTAGTTACCTCGTTAGTTATTTATTGGTGAGTCAGTCTTGGCAGGATGTCATTTAATCAACAGCTTGGTTGTGGTAAGTTAATCATAGTGAGTGATATTTTGGTTTAGTTTTTTTTTGTTTGAAATCTTTTATTTTGAGGATAATGGAATAAGCATCATATGTGTTTTTTTACATCCAGTATCCCTTACATACAGTTTTGTAAAGTTTGTCATATTTTCTCACTGGCACACAATGGCCTACACTTCCGAAAGGCGGAACGGGTTTTAGCGTGTGCGGAAGATGGTTTGCATTCGTGCGCACACAGGACATCGATTTAGTATAGTCTGGACTGAAGAACTTTAGGGAAAATGGTATGTTTATCTGAAAGACGACCACACGCTAACACACACAAAACCACACATACAAACACGACGTGTGTGCGCATATACACACTCAAGAAAAATGCACACCATTTACTAGCATTTTTGATACGGGTGGCGCTGTTCTTGTGGCGACACCAAAGCCAAGAAAAGGACAATCTGGCTTGAATATAGCATGTCTTGTCTGGACGAAAGCTTGTACAGTGTATGCAACAACACAATATCACACATCATATTAGAGCCCCGAAGAGCTAAGAAAGCTAGTTTGTGTCAAGGAAAGCTGGTAAGTGTACGCGACAAAAAACGAGCATTGGCAAAGAATATTGACAATATAAGCAATATGATGCCCAGGGCAAACTGGAGGGTCGCCGCCACAGTCACGCGTGCACACAAACAAACACACTGATAAAAACCTGCGCGCGCGCGCGTGCGCGCATGCTTACCCACCACCGGCCCGAAAAAGGTGCTGTTTTGAGCACAGATTCCAGCTAAAGAGCCGTTTTCAGCCCCGTTCAACCCCGACTTTGGCACGGTAAAAGATCCCACGGCACGAAGACAACATCATACTGTATGCATACACTCTCTCCCACTATCTTGGATAGGTATGGTGTCAGGTTTGGGGCGACAGGAGAGCCGCAAAGAGCAATGAAAGCTAGTTTGTGTTAAGGAAACCTGGTAATTTTACGCGACAAAAAAACAAGCATATGACTCCTACAACTGCTACCCAATACTAATTTTATACAATATGATGCACCACAGTAAAGTGCAGGGTCTGCACTTAACATACACACACAAACCAAGGCACCAGAAAACACCAGCGAGCGCAGCGCGCAGGCGCACGCATGCCTACCCAGCCCAAGCATAAGCTGAAGGAGGCGCAAAAGATGGGACGGAAATGGCGGTTTCGGCCCCTTGACACCCGCACTTTCGCACAGTTACAGAGCCCACGGCACCAAGAGCGTGCCCTACTCTATGCATACAACCTTTCCCAACATTTTGCACGTGTGTGGCACTGGAATTGTGGCGACACCGCCGCCCCGAAGATGGCAACCCCGCTCTGACGGGGCCCAGTTTGTCGGAAGGAAGCATGGCACAGTGTAGACAAGGGTCACCCCTGCAACTGCCATCCGATAATAATTCATACAATATGATGCACCACAGTAAAGTGCAGGGTCTGCGCTACACGCGGCCACACAAACCAAGGCACCAGCAAACACCAGCGAAATCTGCTGTGACATAAAGTGGTATAAAATAAGATAAATAAAGAAATTATGACTCTTCTTCTTTAAACGCTCAGAGAGGGCTAAAATTTATACGAATTCCATATCTTTTATTGCTATTATCCTTACTTTTTATCATTTATATTAGTAGTAGTAGTAGTATCATTTTTATTACATAATGACAACATACAATATAATGCACCACATCAAAGTGTAGGGCCAGCGACACATTCCCACACATTGAAACAACACACACAAAACACGAACACGCACATGCCCGCGAGGAAAACACGCAACCCCCCCCCCAAAAAAAAAAAAAAAAAAAAAAAAAAATAATAATAATAATAATAAAATAATAAATAAGGGGCAATCGAGAAGATGTGCAAAGGGCCAGTTTCCTGAAAAGCGGAAACCTGGCTTGAATATGGCAAGATTATGGAAGAAAGCTGGTAGAGTACAGAATACTGCCAAGTAGTACACATGAAGAATAGGTGATAATACACAATATGGTGCACCAAGGTAAAGTGCAGTGCCGCCACCACATGCCCACATATTAAAAAAACAAACGCACACGCAAACACTAGTGCGCGCATAACCCCCCCCCCAAAGAATAGGTCGCATTTCAAGATGCGAATAAGGGCTGGTTTCAGTCTCGTCCTACCCCGACTGTTGCAAAGTAACATAGCCCACGGCACCAAGAGACTGCTCTACGGTGGACGGTGGCAGGATGGTTAAGACGTTCGCCTGCCAATATGTAAACCGCGAGTTTCTGGGTTCGTACCCAGCTCGCCCTTTCTTCCCAGTTTGACGAAAAAATCGAACTGAATGTCAAAGTCATTCGGATGAGACATAAACCGAGGCCCTGTGTGCGAACGCACGCAGAACATCTTGCGCACACGTTAAAATCCCGTTCCGCCTTTCGGAAGAGCAGGCCATCGTGTGCGGGTAGGAGCGGATGACAAAATTATATTAAAAAAACCAGCATGCACACAGGTGTTGTGTTTAGACACCATCCCTGAGGGGAAAAAAAATAATGGCTGGGCGCTGCACTTGCGGCGACGCGCTCTCCCCAGGGAGAGCAGCCCGAATTTCACGCAGAGAAATCTGTTGTGACATAAAGTGGTATAAAATATTTTAAAAATTAAAATAAAATAAAAAATACCGTATGCATACACACTTTACTAACATCTTCCGTTTGTGTGGCACCAGTCTTGTGGCGACATCACAGCCCCAAAGAGAGCAGCCAGACAAGAATAGAGCAAGTTTGTCGGAACGTATGTGCGCTATTTTTGGTTTATTTATTCAGAATAAATAAAAGACAATAAATAAACCAAAAATAGCGCACATACACACACGCACGCACGTGTGCACAAAAATGTATACATATGTGCACGCACGCCGAAATACATACATACATACATACATACATACACACAACAACAACACACACACACACAAACACACACAACAACATACAACATACACACATACATACATACATACATACAACGCACGCACGCACGCACGAATGCACGCAGGTACATACATACATACATACATACATACATACATACATACATACATACATACATACATACATACATACATACATACATACATACATACATACATACATACATACATACATACATACATACACACATACATACATACAACACTACATACATACATACATACATACATACATCATACATACATACATACATACATACATACATACATACATACATACATACATATATACATACACACACATACACACCACGCACAGCAGCGCACGCACGCAATGCATCAATGCATGCATGCGTTGCATACAACTATACATACATACATACATATACATACATCATACATACATCAATACATGCATACATACATATCATACATACATACATACATACATACATACATACATAACATACATACATACATACATACATACATACATACATACATACATACATACATACATACATACATCATACATACATACATATGGACGTACGACAGAGAGGGAGACAGACAGACGGAGACAGAGAGAACGGAGACAGGACAGAGAGACAGAGACAGACAGACAGACACAGACAGACAAAGAGAGAGAGAGAAACAGACAGACTGACAGACAGAGAGAGACAGACAGACAGACAGACGGAAAGACGGAGATAGAAGGTAAATCGTAGCTCAATTATAACCTACCATTAGTATATATCATACATATTGATTTTAAGCCAATAAATTTTTCACAAACAATAAAAACCAAGCTGAAGGAATCAAAAACAAAGAAACATAAAATTCTTTCTTTTTTTAAAAAAATGGTAAACAAAAACTGAAGTGATTAAAAGAGAAAACTTACAAACAGAAAAACTTCCTTTGTTAAAAGATAAAGAAAGTATTTGAACTGTGTTGTCAGTCAGTTGTCTCCACTTGCTACCCGGTTTTCTTTTCTTTTTCTCTCCAAATCTCTGCCTTCAGAAGTAATACATAGTGTTTCCAAACGAATAACAAGTTGGTTCAACACTAGTCTCATATTACCAAAAAATATATAATTAATACACTGTGGTCACACGACAGATATGGAAGAGGGTAGAGCTATCTGTCTCCTCTGCAAAAAGCCTAAAGGTCTACCATTATCTCTGACAATAAATCCAGACATAAAGTCATAATAGCTTTAGAATGTACATCAGGTCTTGATATTCCTATGTGTGGAATTGTGTGACTTAACTCTACCACATGTTAAAACCTGCTCCACCTTTCCGAAGTGTAGGCCCATGTGTGCTGGTGGGAATTGCATGTACACGTGAAAGGATATAAATATAACATCATAATTATTACTGCTCGTTTCATTATATATACTGCAAAGAAAAAAGGAATGAATGAAATGATGAATAGATAATTGAAATTTTAATAGGTTAGTGAATATTCGTATATGTGTGCTGCTTTTAATACTGATTGCTGTATCATCTATTGTTATATTAGATATTTCCTTCCGGCTTCTGAGTAAACAAGTTACGCATACAAGTCACGTACGCAGGCACCTTTGCTTATAAATTCAACGTACCATCTGGAACTAAACATTTGACTTGACTTGACTTGACTTAACCTTTATCAACGATCCTCACACACAAACATACACACACACTCACACACACACACACACACACACACAACACACACACACACACACACACACACACACACACACACACACACACACACACACACAACACACACCACACACACACACACAAGTCCTTCGGATGAGACTATAAACCGAGCCCCCCCCCCCCCCCCTCCGTGTGCGAACGCACGCAGAACATCTTGCGCACACGTTAAATCCTGTTCCACTTTTCGTAAGAGTAGGCCATTGCATGCCGGTGGGGAACAGATGACAAGATTTACAAAACTGCATACACACGGGGACTGGATGTTAAAAAAAAGCACATGAGTGCTTATTCCATTATCCTCGATATAAAAGAATAAATCAAAATCAAATCAAATCAAATCGAATCAAATTCTCTCTCTCTCTCTCTCTCTCTCTCTCTCTCTCTCTCTCTCTCTCTCTCTCTCTCTCTCTCTCTCTCTCTCTCTCTCTCTCTCTCTCTCTCTCTCTCTCTCTCTTCTCTCTCTCTCTCTCTCTCTCTCTCTCTCTCTCTCTCTCTCCTCTACTCACACACACACTAACACACACAACATACACACACACACATACACACACACACACTAACACACACACACACACACAACACACACACACACACACACACACCACACCACACAACACACACACACAATACACACACACACCACTAACACACACACACTAACACACACACACTAACACACACACACACACACACACACACTACACACACACAAACACTACACACACACACACATATACACACACACAACACACAAACACACACACACACACATCTCACACACCACACACACACTGACACACCACACATAATTATACACCACACACACACACACACACATATACACGCACACACACACACACACACACACAACACACACACACACACACACACACACACAAACACAACACACACCACATATACACACACACACACTGAGACCCCCCCCACACACACACACACACTGAGACCCCCCCCCCCCACCACACACACACACGTACACATCTCCTCAGGCAGCCATGGACAGCACCGAAGCACACCCCAGAAACACCTCACCCCCCTCAGTCCCCCCCCTCACCCACACGACAGGAGAAGCCAGCCATGCAGCAGACGACATCCTCATCATCACCGCCATCATCCACTGGCTGTGGTACGTGGTGCCGCCCATCCTCATCGTGTCGGGCACGTTTGGCAACGTGATGATCGTGGTGGTGATGCGGGGGATGAGGAATGTCCAGTCCACGGCCTGTCTGTCTGTCTACTTCACGGCGCTGGCCCTGTCTGACCAGTGTCTGCTGACCTCCTCAGTGCTGTGGTTCTGGGTGGACATGGTCTTCACCTGGCCCCCCTCCTTCTTCCGCCACGACCTGCTCTGCACTATCCCCAAGTTCCTCTGGTATACCAGCTCGCTGACGTCAGCCTGGTTCCTGGTGGCCATGACGTTTCAGCGCGTGACGTCAGTGGTGGCCCCACACAGGGTAGGAGTCCTGTGCACGGTGAGGAGGGGGAAGATGATCGTCGCCGCTATCGTCCGTCGCCGCTTCTGTCCTTAACGCGCATTTCGTCTTTACTGGTCGTATTGGCCGGACACGGGCAGTGTCTGTCCCGGGAGGGTTACCTACATTTCCACGCCATCTTCACCTGGGTGGATCTCCTCCTGGCCTCTCTCCTACCCTTCCTGCTGCTGTTCACGGGTAATGCGTCCTGCTGAGGCAGGTGACGCAATCCCTGCGCTTTTCCCGGGGCATGAGGCAGCGCGGGGAGGGGGAGTCAGGCCCCAGAGTGTACCCCATGACGCTCACCCTCCTCCTGACCTCCTCCGCCTTCCTCCTCCTCACCTTCCCCACCTGCTTCTTCGTGGTGTACGAGAGCACGGTCAGTGTGGGCGTGGCGGACGAGGAGTTTGCCCTGGGGATGAATGTAGGGGGCACTGTGGCCATCTTCCTGTGGTTCGCCAACAGCGCGGTCAACTTCTACCTCTACGTCCTCAGTGGCAGCAATTCGCGAAGAAACCAAGCGCTGTTTATGGCGGTGCTGTGCCACTGAGAAACAACGCGGTAGCAGCGGTGTTGTCGTGTCATCACAACAGCAGTGACGAAAACTGTGTAGCTTTTGGAAACTTTGGTCACAGAGAAGCAATGCGGTAACAGTGTAGTGTCACATACAGCAGTGACAAAAACTATGTAGCATTTGGAAACTTTGGTCGCACAGAAGCAACGCGCAGGTTGTCGTGTCACATGCACACACGGCAGTGACAAAACGTGTAGTTTTTGAAAACTTTAGGGACAGTGAAGGTGTAACGCGTGTATCTGTCTTATGAGGGTTGAATAGTAGAAATTATACTAGAAAGGTAGAGAAACATTGCAACAAACTTGCGATAAGTTTTTTGTTTAGGAAGACAGAGAAAAGGATGGGAAGACAACATTAGAGAGTGGACCCCTTGGGTGGAATGATTTGTTACAGAAAGCAGAGGACTGCAGGGAGTGGAGGAAGCTGGTTGCGAAATCTTCAGTGGTGCCCCTGCGGTCCGTGGGACTACGGGTAGGTAAAGGTACAAGATGTATAATTTCCGAAGGCTTGTTTCAATTCCTTTGATAATGATTTAAATACTATAGTGACATTTTACTTCATGATTCATGCATAGTACATTTTTTTTTTAAAAACGTATCATGTAAAACAATTTTTTAGCTCTTTCTTTCGGATTTTTTCGTTCCTTGGCTAGAGCTCCGAGGTTCACTAATAGTGAGATCTTGTGTATGCGACACTTTTTTGCCCACCATGAAGGTAGCCGCATTACAATTTCGGAGATGTATGTTGGGTATGTTCATTGTTTTTCGTAGCCCATCAGACGCTGACATGAACTACGGGATCTTATACGTGCATAATTGATGTTCTGCATGTGTATATACACGAAGGGAATTAAGGCACTGGCAGGTCTGCACTTGAAGTTGACTTGGGAAATCTTAAAAGTCACCACCCTTGATGGATTCACCAGACCCCGCCGAGATTTGAACCCACATTGACCCGTGGGAATAAAGTCAAACGGTGTAGCGTCCGTCCTTAAGTTATAAAAAAGAGGCCATCATTGTGTGCCATCATTTTGTGCCATCATTGTGTGCCATCATTTTGTGCCATCACGTTGCTGTTACTGTGTGCTGCAATCCTCTTGTTGACGTGAGTTGTGCTACTAGGGACAAAAATGTGTTTTGCACTTTGCATTTTGGTTAATAGTCTCATTCGTAAGACTAACACCCATTTCGCTTCTCAAGGTCTATGGTTATTTTTATATATTTTTATCTCATACCACTATAAGACAGGACATATTTCTCTGAGTGAAGTCCAAGCTTCTCTCCCCGAGGAGATCGCGTCCCACAGGGACAGCGCCACCCATTTTCTTTTTCTGTTTGCAACTGTATTTGTTTCCTTATCAGAGTGGCTTATTTTCTACAGATTTTACCAGGGACAACTTTCTTGTTGCTGTTGGTTCTGTAATGTGCGCTGAACAATTCTGTGCAATCTGTAAAATGATTCCAAGATATTTGGGGATAAACTGGCCAGCACTGTATAGATGAGGGAATAAAATGAGTATCACCATTTACAACCAGTCACCTTGTCGCAGTGGTTAGCACCTTAAGTTACAGAATGAAGGTCGCGGGTTCGAATCCCATAAGAATCATACGTTTTTTTTTCGGACTCCGGCCGGTTCCTACTGAGAGTGCGTGTGCTGTAGGCTCAGTGGGGAGACTGGGACCACACAGTCAAGCTTCATCCACTTTATGGATGCGGTTTTTGAGAGTGTTTCTCAAATGACCTGACCAGCACTGCAGGTGTCTGTATCTCTCCGGATGGTTTGATCTGAGGATAGTATTACGATAGGGAGTACAGAGTAGTACCAAAGCACATGCACTTCTGTATCAGCATCATTGCATCATCCTCGTACACTTAACGAGGCGTTAACAGTCACAGATGTAAACATGCTGTTTAGTACAAATCATGAACTCTTTTACCAATCTGATGTGGTTGAAATCCTGTTTACTGTTCTGTGTGTGCACGCACATGTGCATGTGCAAAATGGCATACATCGATTTCTTTAGCGGTGTCGGCATCATCACAATCTGTTCATTCCAGACGACGGAATGCAGCTACCTAAGTGACGGTAAAAAACGATAAAAGGTAAAGGTGTCCCATAACCTAGGCGGTCGTAGGGGAGCGAGGCATCAGAGACCTCAGCTTCTCTAGGGGCCAGCATGTTGAGGGCGGCGCCCATCTCCTCTTCCTCTCTGCTTTACCTTCCCTGACCCTAAAGAGGGCAGGTACCCATTGACAGCTGGGTGAACAAGGCGCGCAAACGGTCACCCATCTAATTGGTAACCACGCTTGACGCTGCATAACTTGGCTGGGGAAAACGAGCGCTCTGACCACTGAGCTATCCCGCCCCTTCAAAAAACAGTCGCAGACACAAAAAAATCATCATTGGTGAACCTTGGAGCTCTAGCCCAGGAACAAAAAAAGAATGATCAAAGGTTACAATATTAGACTTTTTTATCAGTGGTGCTTCGACTAGGCTCCCGTCTCTAACAGACATGTTTAAGACTCAAGACTCCAGAATACTTTGACATCTCAGTTGAGAAACTGTGAGAGACATTCCAAAATTACACAACATGCACTTAACACACACAGGCACACACACACACACATGCACGCACGCGCGCGCACACACACACACACACACACACACACACACACACACACACACACACACACACACACACACACACACACTAATGTGATATACATAATATATCGAGACAGAGAAGAGACAGAGACAGACAGAGAGAGAGCAGAAACAGAGTTTATTGCCATGGAAGCATACAACGCTTATAGACACACGTAAACAAAATAATATTGGTCAGAAAAAAGAGCCACCGAAATTCATACAATCGAAATCATACTTTGCATAGGAACCTTGTACAAGATCACTCAGAACCAAACTATTAAAACATAGGCCTATTTGTTGGGTTGCTCCTACCAATAAGTGGCTGGACTGTTGCACCTCTTTAAGTAGATTACTTTGTAGACCCTGAAACAACATACACGCATCCAAATAATGAAACTCATCTTCCACAACTCCACACACATTACACAATTTTTCTTCTCTTGGGGTGCCTGTATATCGACCACACTCAATGTTCAAATCGTGGGCACTGACTCTGAGTCTGCAAAGAGCTTGTTTGTGGGATGGGTCGATATCTGCAACTAGGCAATGTTCTAGGTGATAATCAGTCTTTTTAATTAATTGTATCGTAAAATTCGAGTCTACTTGTTATAGTTCTTTGTTGTTTCCAGAACTTGACATATCTCTCTTCTAATTGTTGGCAAAATGCAAATTTCAGCCTGTTATTACTAAGTGTTGACTGATTGCTCCAAACGCGTCCTAGCCCTAAGTTAATGAAGAAAAATTTTACACATACAGTATCCAAGGAGCTTTAGCAGTGTTCTCTCGATTCAACATAGCATTGTACAATCTTTTTATGTAAGTGTATGAATGTGTGTGTGTGTGTGTGTGTGTGTGTGTGTGTGTGTGTGTGTGTGTGTGTGTGTGTGTGTGTGTGTGTGTGTGTGTGTGTGTATTGGAAAGGAACACTCTTCTTAAAAGTTAAAAGCACTTGATGTCAAACACACGCATGCACGCACGCACGCATACACACACACACACGCGCGCGCGCGCCCGCCTACAGACATATACGCCTACTTTCAATAAAAATAGGCCCTTCTAAACAGAATCTACGATCTGTTTTCATCTGTGTGATTTCTCTGTGTCATGCCTGCTATAGTAGGCATCTGTCCGTCTCGAAAGACTATGGAGTTACGCTCTAGGCTCTAGAGCGCAAAGCCTGGGTAGGTAAGTATAAAGAACAAGCTGTTACCCATGCAGCAGACACCCCCCCCCCCCCTCCACGTCGCTGGAATGGTCCAATGGAAATGCAGTCGCTGATACGAATGGTTCCAGTACCGTCTCAGGAGCCGCCAGAACGTTGCAATATATAGCCCTGAAACGCCCTGGGGACTCCAAATCCCCGATTTTTCCTCAAAGATGGTGTGTAAAAACGACACTTGTGTGCATAAGGGAGTTTATTGTCATCCGCTCTTACCGGCACACAGTGGTCTGCTTTATTTAAACACCAATGTAATGAATGTTATGTTATTGGGGAAGGGATTTTATTTTATTTTTATCTTTTGTTTTTATACCACTTTATGTCACAGCAGATTTCTCTGCGTGAAATTCGGGCTGCTCTCCCCGGGGAGAGCGCGTCGCCACAAGTGCAGTGCCTACCCATTTTTTTCCTCTCAGGGATGGTGTCTAAACACGACACCTGTGTGCATGCTGTTTTTTTTTCAATAATTTTGTCATCCGCTCCTACCGGCACACGATGGCCTGTTCATTCAAGGCGGAACGGGGTTTTATCGTGTGCGCAAGATGTTCTGCGTGCGTTCGCACACGGGACCTCGGTTTATAGTCTCATCCGAATGACTCTGACATTCAGTTCGATTTTTTCGTCAAACTGGGAAGAAAGGGCGAGCTGGGTACGAACCCAGAAACTCGCGGTTTACATATTGGCAGGTGAACGTCTTAACCATCCTGCCGCCATAGTTCCGTGGTCAGAGCACTGCTCTCTCCAAGCTGAGGAAAGGCAGCGTAGAGCGTGGTTACCTCTTGGTTTGATGACCACGCGCCTTGGCTTCAGGACAGTCCCCCACTTCACCCAGCTGTCAATGGGTACTTGACCTTTTGAGGGACAGGGAAGGTAAAGCAGCGAGGGAGAGGAGATGGGCGCCGCCCTCAAGATGCTTGTCCCTGGAGATGCTGAGGTCTGTGACACCTCGCTCCATAATGGACTGCATAGGCTGTGAAACAGCTTTACTGTTGAGCTGGTGGAACCTGCACACCGCTAGCTGCCTGGGTTGTCTTTGCTGTTGGGAATGGCAGAGTTTGACTCTGACAGGAAAAGAATATGAAACAGATTGTTTTGAATGTATTCTATTTATTTATTTTATTTATTTATGTTATTTATTTATTTATGTTATTTATTTATTTATTTATTCTTTTTTAGCGAGGATAATGGAATAAGCACTCATGTGCTTTTTTTTTTTTTTACATCCAATCCAAGTGAGTATGCAGTTTTGTAAATCTTTCATCTGTTCCCACCGGTACACAATGGCCTACTCTTACGAAAAGCGGAACGAGATTTAACGTGTGCGCAAGATGTTCCGCGTGCGTTCGCACACGGGGCCTCGGTTTATAGTCTCATCCGAAGGACTTTTGGGTGGAGTGGAGTCAGCACTGATGTTAACTCCAGAGGAAAATCACCTCGAACGGGAATCGAGCCTGGGTCGTCAAATTGCGAGCGCAATGTTCTGACCACTAGGCTATCCCGTCATTTTGTAGTCGACACCAGCTGGTTCAGTTTTCAATGCATGCGATCTGTGTGGATTTGTGACAGTGCAAAACCTCTGCTGGTGTTGCTGTATGGAAAGTGCTACTTCAAACATTCACACCTTTTTCATCATCTGGTTTCTGGCTTTGTGTGACTGCATGCAGAGTGTGCGGCGTCAGTGACGTCACACCAACTGGTTCAGTTGTCAACTGTGAACGTCAGTGACGTCACACCAACTGGTTCAGTTGTCAACTGCGGACGTCAATGACGTCACACCAACTGGTTCAGTTGTCAACTGTGGACGTCAGTAACGTCACACCAACTGGTTCAGTTGTCAACTGTGAATGTCAATGATGTCACACCAACTGGTTCAGTTGTCAACTGTGGACGTCAGTGACGTCACACCAACTGATTCAGTTGTCAACTGTGGACGTCATTTTGTAGTCTGACAGCAACTGGTTCAGTTGTCAACTGTGGACGTCAATGACGTCACACCAACTGGTTCAGTTGTCAACTGTGGACGTCAATGACGTCACACCAACTGGTTCAGTTGTCAACTGTGGACGTCAGTGACGTCACATCAACTGGTTCAGTTCTCAACTGTGGACGTCATTTTGTAGTCTGACAGCAACTGGTTCAGTTGTCAACTGTGGACGTCATTTTGTAGTCTGGTCCCAGTTGTAGACATGGGCCATAGTGGACCAGGGGAAGCCACTCCTCTTTCTGTTTGAAGCTACACCTGAACACAGACATGATTATGTAGCTAACGTCCAAGTGACTCCACCCCTACCCCCTCACTACACAGTTCATACAAAAAGCGAAAGTATAACAATCAACATGTATATGTCTTCCCCAATATTTTGGCTTTCGCCTTCCTCAGGGGTGTTTATTGCGATGACTTGCTGGAATGACGTCAATTCATGTCATTGTGAAACTTTGTTGAGATATCTTAACTTAAACGTCATAAAACACACACACACGCACACACACACGCACAGAGAGAGAGAGAGAGAGAGAGAGAGAGAGAGGAGAGAGAGAGAGAGAGAGAGAGAGAGAGATGTCTGTATTTTGCAAATTATTATATGACTTTTAAACTACAACCATCTGGCAAAGAAACTAAAATGAAAACTCACTCTGTGTTGCATAATGCCTCTAGATCTACATTTGACCAAGCTAATGATAATAGCCAATAATAAACATTGCGTCAGTTTAATGATAAGGCCAGCCTGTTGTTTTCCATGAATACACGTTATGCTATATCACAAACATATCTGTAGACTTCCATTGCCACCATTTCTTTCTTTGTTAGATCCTTCCTTCCTTCCTTCCTTTCTTTTCTTTCTTTCTTTCTTTTCCTTTTTCTTTCGTTTTTTTCTGTAGCTAGCTATCTATCACATGTCTATCTTTTTTTTTTTTTTTGTGTGTGTTTTTTTGGGGGGCGCTGCCTCATCCTCTGTGACGTCCCCATCTCACTGATTCGTGACGTTGCATCCTCAGGGTCGAAAGTCCACAGACAGACCATCAATATCAGGTTGCCATGGGGCCACCAGCCAGAGCGGCCCTGCACTTCTGCTGGGTCACTTTGGTGGTGTCCAGTGGTGCCTGTTCTGAGCTAACCTACACGGGACCTCAGGTGGCAACCATCACAGCGTCCCTCCAACGACCGTCTCCGTGAACTTCTGACCCCGAAGTCTTTTGACACAAGCTCACCACACGCACAGAAGTGTATCGCGAAACCAAATCTGAGGTCACCATGAGACCAGAGCAGCTGGGGCACTGAATCAGAGGCAATTTTTTATTTATTGCATGATGATCGATGGTAATGGGAAGAACGTAATGTTGCAGGGGGAGTGCTTCTGCTTTGAGACTACTTGACAGGGAGACTACTCTGCGCTTACTATCATCGTGCATCTAGACGCAATTATTTTTCTTCTTTGTAATTCTTGTTATTCTTCTCGCTCTTTTTTTCCAATTTTGTTGTTGTTGTTGTTGTTGTTGTTGTTGTTGTTGTTGTTGTTGTTCTTCTTCTTCTTCTTCTTCTTCTTCTTCTTCTTCTTCTTCTTCTTCTTCTTCTTCTTCTTCTTCTTCTTCTTCGCAATTCTTCTTCTTCTTCTTCTTCTTCTTCTTCTTCTTCTTCTTCTTCTTCTTCTTCTTCTTCTTCTTCTTCTTCTTCTTCTCTTCTTCGCAATTCTTCTTCGCAATTCTTCGCAATTCTTCTTCTTCTTCGCAATTCTTCTTCGCAATTCTTTTTCTTCTTCTTCTCAATTCTTCTTCTTCGCAATTCTTCTTCTTCTTCTTCTTCTTCTTCTTCTTCTTCTTCTTCTTCTTCTTCTTCTTCTTCTTCTTCTTCGCAATTTTTTGCAACTCTTCTTCTTTACAATTCTTCTCCTTCGCGGTTCTTCGTCGCAATTCTTCTTTTTCGTCGTCGAACGCTTAAATAACAACTAGTGCTATTGCTGTATGTCATAACTTTTTTTCTGAGCAAAATTTCATTGAGCTGCCGTTAAGCGCCTGACAAGTCAGGCCCAGCACCATCTGACTTTGGTGTGGGAGAGAGACATGTTCTTTTAAGTCTTTATTGAAGAAATAAAAGGCAGGAGAATGGACCAAGATGCCAGAAAATAGACACGAAGGGGGTGGCAGGAAGAACAGGAACCAAGCAGAAACAAAGAGAGGGATAGAAAAGAGGGAACTCCTTGTACAGAATTTCCAGAAGGGGGGGGGGGGATGCTGATTATACTGACAGGCCCCCGGCATCCCCATGAGGGAAGACATATCATCACCTGAACATCGTTGTTTGTCAAGTGCTGATAAATTAGGCTACAGTTCTTTCTGTGTGTTGGGTTGGGGTTTTGTGGTCTGTGTTGGTGGTCTTTGTCGTTGTTGTTGTTGCTGCTGTTGTTGTTGTTGTTGTTGTTGTTGTTATTCGTGTTGTTGCTGTTGTTGTTGTAGTGGTGGTGGTGTTCTTTGTCGTTGTTACTGTTGTTGTTGCTGTTATTGCTGTTGTTCTTGCTGTCATTGTTGTTGCTGTTGCTGTTATTGCCCGATTGTTTTGCTTTGTCTTCATCGTTATCAGTGAGATTCTTCCACGACGCGATGTCCTCCATTGTGTTAGCTTTGTGTTTAGCTAGACAAGATACCTCAGTGGTCAGAGCGCTCGCTTTCCCCAAGCTAAGGTTAAGCAGCATCAAGCGTGGTTATCAAGTGGATGGGTGACCGTTTGCGCACCTTGGCTTCAGTACAGTTCCCCAGTTCACTCAGCTGTCCATGGGTACCTGCCCATTTTAGGGTCAGGGAAGGTAAAGTAGCGAGGGAGAGGAGATGGGCGCCGCCCTCAATATGCCGGCCCCTGGAGAAGCTGAGGTCTCTGAAAGCTGAGAGGAGAAACAAAGTCAATGGTGATTTTTTTATCTTGGTGTTTTTTTTAAATTCTTTTATTCCTTTATATTGAGGATAATGGAATAAGCACTCATGTGGTTTTTTTTACATGCAGTCCCCGTGTGTGTGCGGTTTTTTTTTTTTTTTCATCTGTTCCCACTGGCACACAAATGCCTACTATTCCGAAAAGCGGAACAGGTTTTTACGTGTGCACAAGATGTTCTGCGTGCGTTCGTAACCGGGGCCTCGGTTTATAGTCTCATCCGAAGGACTTTTAGGGAGAGTGGAGTCTGCACTGGGGAAAAAATCTCCTTGAACGAGAATCGAACCCGGGTCGTCAGATTGCGTGTTTCGGTAAGCATGCACACAGTTAAATTTTATTGTTTGTTTTAATTGAGAGAGACAATTATACAGTTTCTTTGTTGAAAGAGCCATAATAAGTAGTGTAAACGGGTGGATGGATGGATGGATGGATTTACTAAACGGATGAAATTGATTAAAAATCTTATCATCATTCCTAGCAGCAACAGCAACTAAACAAAAAGTCAGTGTCAACATCACCATCGTCGTTGTCGTCGTCGCCAGTATTCTCTTCGTCCTCATCGACATCATAGTAATGGTCAATTCTCTCTCTCTCTCTCTCTCTCTCTCTCTCCTCTCTCTCTCTCTCTCTCTCTCTCTCTCTCTCTCTCTCTCTCTCTCTCTCTCTCTCTCTCTCTCTCTCTTTATGTATACATATATATATATATATATATATATATATATATATATATATATATATATATATATATATATATATATCTGTCTCTCTTGCTTCTTTTTTTCTCTCTCTGTCTCTGCCCTTGTCTCTCTCTCTATCTCTTTGCTTGTTTTTCTGTCTGCCTGTCTGACTCTTTTTTTTCCTCTATTTCTCTCTTACACACACACACACACACACACCACACACACACACACACACACACCACCACCACACACCACACACACTCACACACACCACACACACACTCACACACACACTCACACACACACTCACACAACACACTACAACACACCACACACACTCACACAACACACATACAACACACCACACACACACTCACACAACACACACACTCATCACACACACTCACACACACACACACTCACACACACTCACACAACACACACACACACACTCACACACACACACACACTCACACACACACACACACACACACCCCACACACTCACACACACATACATACACACACACACACTCACACACACAGAGTCACACACACATACACACTCACACACACATACACACACACACTCACACACACACACACTCACACACACACACACACACACACACACACACACACACACACACACACACACACACTCACAGTCACACACACATACACACACACAGTCACACACACTCACACACACACACACACACACACACACACACACACACACTCACACACACACACACACACACTCACACACACACACACACACACACACACACACACTCACACACACACACACACACACACACACACACACACACACACACACACCACTCACTTCCAACCCACCCATCCGCCATCATCCCCCTACAAACAGCACACTCTTATAAACAAGCATCCTTTTTTCAACAACTCTTAAAAAGCAATCAATGATAGTTGGCACACTCTCTTAAGCACTGTGTGAAGCAGCACTAGCAACAGTAGCACTTGCAACAACAGCAACAGCAGCAGCAACAATAGCAACAGCAACAGCAGCAACAACAACAGCAGCAGCAACAACATCAGCAGCACCTACAGCAACAGCAACAACAACTGCAACATCAGCAGCACCTACAGCAACAGCAACAACAACAACAGCATCAGCAGCAACTACAGCAACATCATCATCATGGCTTGGCTTCGCGAACGAAGATTAAGGGCACTGTCCACGTCTGGTGCAGGCTCGCTGGTGGCTGTTCAGTCCAATGCGTGACAAACAAACCCGGCCGCAGCGGCTGCAGGGGAAAGTCGATTCTGGGGTTGATGTAGAGGGGACGCGGTTCTTCCTCCTCATTCGCCTCTCCTCAAGGGCCGCTCTGCGATTGTCCTCAAAGGAGGAGACCGACTGATGCACAGTGTGTCGCCAGGCCTGCCGGTCAGCAGCAAGGACTGACCACTGGTTATGGTCTATGAGGCAGGCTGACAGAGATTTCTTCAGAGAGTCTTTAAATCTCTTCTTTGGTGCGCCTCTGTAGCGGTGTCCGGTGGAAAGTTCACCGTAGAGAACCATCTTCGGTAGGCGATGGTCCTCCATTCTAAAGACATGCCCTGCCCAGCGTAGCTGCGTTTTCAGCAACATGGCCTCAATGCTGGTGATCCCTGCTTGCTCCAGCACCTCAGCATTCGTGGTGAAGTCGCTCCAGTGGATGTCGAGGATGGAGCGGAGACAGCGTTGGTGGAAGCGTTCCAGAATTCGCAGGTGGTGTCTGTATGTGACCCATGACTCAGAGCCATACAGGAGGGTGGTCAGTACCACGGCTCTGTAGACACTGATCTTGGTGTCTTTCTTCAGGTGTTTGTTTTTCCAGACACGGTGGTAGAGTCTGCCAAAAGCACTGTTTGCCTTTGCCAGTCTGTTGTCTACATCTTTATCAATCTTTGCGTCAGAGGAGATTGTGCATCCCAGGTAGGTAAACTGCTGGACTGTCTTCAGTTCTGTCTCACCAATTGTAATGTGAGGTGGGTGGTACGCTACCTGAGGTGCGGGCTGGTAGAGAACCTCTGTCTTCTTCAGGCTGACTTCGAGTCCGAAGAGCTGGGCTGCCTCTGCAAAACAGGATGTTACATGCTGCAGGGCGGTTTCTGAGTGGGCTACAAGGGCAGCATCATCAGCAAAAAGTAGTTCTCGAATTTGTTGCTCCAGGGTTTTGGTGTGGGCCTGAAGACGCCGCAGGTTGAATAGGCTGCCATCTGTGCGGTAGCAACAGCAACAGCAGCAACAGCAACAACAGTAGTAGCAACAACAAAAACAACAGCAGCAGCAGGAACAACAGCAGCAACAACAGCAACAACTACAACAGCAACAATAACAGCAACAGCAGCAGCAACAACAACAACAGCAGCAACAGCAGCAGCACCAATGTAACTCTGGCGAGCAGGTTGGTTTCTGTGGTGTGTATAGAAAACCCCCTCTGCTCGCATGAGTCATGCTGATGGTGAACATTGCGCTCGCAATTTGACGACCCGAGTTCGATTCCCGTTCGAGAGGATTTTTCTCCTGGAGTTAACATCAGTGCTGACTCCACTCTCCCCAAAAGTCCTTCGGATGAGACTATAAACCGAGGCCCTAAGGCATGCAGAATATCTTACGCACACGTTAAATCCTGTTCCGCTTTTCGTAAGAGTAGGCCATCGTGTGCCGGTGGGAATAGATGACAAGACTTACAAAAACTGCGCACATGGGGACTGGGTGTAAAAAGCACATGAGTGCTTATTCCATTATCCTTGATATAAAAGAATAAATAAAAGAATGTTTAAATAAAAGAATAAATAAATAAATAATAAAGGTGTTGGCGACAAGAGATCTGGCGTGAGTCATCGATGATGAGTAGCTCCGTGTAATTGCCTTTCAGCGGTGATGATGATTCAAGTTTGTGCTGTTTGTTGTTGATTTTTTCACTTGACTAGCTCGTTAACATGTTCGTGTATATACATGTGCAGTTTGGGTAGTGGGATTGTTTGGTCTGTT
>CM060341.1:38750875-38755875 GCA_030674155.1 Stramonita haemastoma | reverse complement strand
CAATGTTCTGACCACTAGGCTATCCCGTCCCCCTTCCTTCCTCGACTAGAGTTCCGAGAGTCACCAATGGAGAGAGTCTGCATATATCACAGTCCTCCCACCGTCAAGGCAGCCGCATTCCGCTTTCAGAGATGAAGTCCAAACACTACACCAGTGTGCAAGCGTTTCTAATCTGTTCCTATCAGCATGAAGAAATTAGTAACAGCTGTAAAAGTCAGAGTAGTAGTAGTAGTAGTAGTAGTAGTAGTAGTAGTAGTAGTAGTAGTAGTAGTTGTAGTTGTAGTAGTAGTAGTAGTAGTAGTAGTAGTAGTAGTAGTAGTAGTAGTAGTAGTAGTAGTAGTAGTAAGGTAATAGAAATAATAATGGTAATAGCAGCAGAAGTAGTAATAGATTTAGTAGTAGCAGCATCAGCAGTAGTAGACTGTGTTGATATTGAGGGAGGGTTTCTTTTTATTTCATTGGTACCTGCGTTTGAAAGGTTGAAACTGTCTTCAGTTTGCGTCAGGGAGGCGGAAACTGCCTTTCAAAAGTCCTTCCGATGGGACTATAAAGCGAGATCCGGTGTGACGATGCATTCAGAACATCTTGGGCACACGTGAAAACCCGTTCCGCTTTTCGGGAGAGTAGGCTACTGTGTGCCGGTAGGAACGGATGACCAAATTAACAAAACTGCATACACACAGGGACAGGCTGTAAAAAATCACATGAGTGTTTATTCCATTATTCTCGAAATAAAAGAAAATAATAAATAAAGACTAAATCTGTTTATCTTGAGAGGGGCTGAAACTGCTTTTGTTTATCTTGAGGGAAGCTTAAACTTGATCTTGAGGGATGCTGAAACTATCGTTATACAATCTTTTGATCTCCGATATTTTCTCTCTCTTATCACATTGCACCAGATGGCTGGTTTGCTGGTATGTTGGTTTGGGGAAGGAGAGAGAGAGAGAGAGAGAGAGAGAGAGAGAGAGAGAGAGAGAGAGAGAGAGAGAGAGAGAGAGAGAGAGAGAGAGAGAGAGAGAGAGAGAGAGAGAGAGACATACAGACAGACAGACAGACAGACAGACAGACAGACAGAGAAAGAGACACAGACACAGACACAGAGAGACAGAGAGACAGAGACAGAGACAGAGACACAGACAGAGACAGAGGCAGAGAGACAGACACAGAGAGACAGAGAGACAGAGAGACAGAGAGAGACAGAGACAGAGAGACAGAGAGACAGAGACAGAGAGAGGGGGAGGGGGGTTCTGTCCCGCTTCAGTCACTACGATCTGCTGTGTCGTTGCTTCTGACTCCGCAGTGCAGCAGTGGTCACTCCGCTGTCACTTCTTGCGCCACGGAACTCAAAGCAACGAGGGCCGCGTGGAGTTACCCGGGTCCTGGCTTTGAAGACAGTTTAATGGTCTTGTGAGTATTAGACAGGAGAGACCCCATCAATGATGGTGACTCCTGTCTCTGCATTCCTGTCAGTGCGTGTGAGTGCGCGTGTGTGTGTGTGTGTGTACATTCGAATTGGCTAAAACTATAAATGGTTATTGATTGCTTGTGTGTTGTACAGGTCGAATGCAAGCGCTTTGATTTGTTTTTTACAAGATATAGCGCTATATAAATTCCATGTGTTATCATTATTATTATTTTCTTATATTATTATTATTATTGTTATTGTTATTGTTATTGTTATTGTTGTTGTTGTTGTTATTATTATTATTATTATTATTATTATTATTATTATTATTATTATTATTATTATTATTATCATTATTATTATTATTATTATTATTATCATTATTATTATTATTATTATTATTATTATTATTATTATTATTATTATTATTATTATTATTATTATCGTCATCGTCATCATCATCATCATCATCATCATCATCATCATCATCATCATCATCATCATCACCATCATTATTATTATTATTATTATTATTATTATTATTATTATTATTATTATTATTATTATTATTATTATTATTATTATTGTCATCATCATTATTATTATTCCTATCCTGGCTTATAGTTTGAAATATGAGGTTTTTTTCAAAGAGGGCTGAGTGGCCGAGTGGTTGGCGTGTTTGACTCATCATCTGACATATATCCTGGTGCTTGGGTTGAAGTCTCTGCTGAGATGTTGCCTCCAGGATATAAATGTTCCCCCCAAAGAGCAGAGCAGAGGACGTGAGTTGTAAGGTAAAAGCAGCCATGTTGGCTGAAGACTGCATCTACTTCACAACTCCCACCCCTGTGTGAGGGCTGCAGACAGTCACTCTTGTCATGCCCCCATCCAGAACTACATATATATAGACACTTACGTCATGTCATGTCATGTCATGTCATGTCACCACCCATAACTACATATATAGACACTTATGTCATGTCATGTCACCATCCATAACTACATAATATAGACACTTATGTCATGTCATGTCATGTCACCATCCATAACTACATATATAGACACTTATGTCATGTCATGTCATGTCATGTCACCATCCATAACTACATAATATACTCCTGTCATGACACCATCCATAACTACATAATATAGACACTTATGTCATGTCATGTCACCATCCATAACTACATAATACAGACACTTATGTCATGTCACCTTCCATAACTACATAATATAGACACTTATGTCACGACACCATCCATAATTACATAATGCAGACACTCTTGTCATGTTACCATCCATAACTACATAATGCAGACACGTATGTCATGTCCCCATCCATAACTACATAATACAGACACTTATGTCATAACACCATCCATAACTACACAATACATACACTAATACATTCACCATTCACAGACAGAGCTCTACATTAAAGGGTAAAGGTGTCCCATAACCTGTGGTCGCGGGGGAGCGAGATGTCACAGACCTCAGCTTCTCCAGGGACCAGCATATTAAGGGCGGCGCCCATCTCCTCTCCCTCGCTGCTTTGCCTTCCCTGATCCTAAAGAGGGCAGGTACCCATTTACAGCTGGGTGAACTGGGTAGTGAAGCCAAGGCGCGTAAACGGTCACCCATGCAACTGGTAACCACGCACGACGCTGCCTAACTTTGACTTGGGGAAAGCGAGTGTTCTGACCACTGAGCTATCCCGTCCCATCTATCTATCTATCTATCTATCTATCTATCTATCTATCTATCTATCTATCTATCTATCTATCTATCTATCTATCTATCTATCTATCTATCTATCTAGTCCTCTTTGTGCTCAGGTAGCACATAAGGCCTCGACTAGAGCCCGCCACTGATGTTGGTCGGCTGAAACACGCTCCAGACGGCCCCATGTCCAACCCTTTTCCTTCATCTCCCTCTCTACTGTTCTCCTCCAAGTTTCCTTGGGGCGGCCTCTCTTTCTTCGACCGTCTGGAGTCCCTCGTTGGGCGATTCTGGATATGGCTGTAGTCTGCTGGCGTCCAATAAATGAATGTAATGCTATAAAAATTTATTATTGTAAACACAGCTACAAGAGTGAAAGAAAAAGAAAAGACTTTTAAACACCAAATAAAAATGACTCAGGTACGACCGATCATGACTAGACAATTAATGCTTCTTGTTTTATTTTTTTGTGTTGGTGGTTTGTGGTGATGATGCATGTTGTTAGTTCTTGCTGTCTGCTGCTGCTTCTGCTGCTGTGCTGCTGATGTGCTGTGTTGTTTACTGCTGCTGCTGCTGCCGTTTACTGCTCTCATTATCTGCCGTTACTGCTCTCATTTCACTGCTGTGATATTGCTGCTGCTGTTGCTCTTACAATCGCTGCTGGTGATATTGTTGCTGCTGCTGTTGCTGCTGCTGCTGTTGCTGCTGCTGCTGATGTTATTGCTTTTGCTATCGATACTGTTGCTGCTGTTGCTGCTGTTACTGTTATCGCTGTTACTGTTGTGGCACCACTTCTTTCAAACTGTCGTGACAGTTGTGACCCTCACTGTAATTCACAACCAACACTCCTCGCCATTTGTTTCCCCCTCCCTCCCCTCTCCCTCACACCACAACACCCTTAAAGTTATTTCTGCCCTCCATCTTTCTCCCTGCTCCCACCACGGCCCCCTCAGGCTTTCCCCCCCTCCCTCTTTCCAGTGCGGCAGAGGGCCCAGAAGGTGTCCCTGTAGCGAGAGCCCATCCTGTAGTACACACAGAAGGTGGAGGCGGAGTTCACCACCACCAGGGCCTCAGTCACCCACAGGCAGCTGAAGTACAGGTTCTGCATCCTGCCCCCAGCCGTCATCTGCGGAACAAACAGACACACGACGCGCAGCAGCGCTGAGGGGAACACGCACACGATGAACAGCACAGAACTGCCGATCAGCATCTTCGTCACTGCCACGTCCCGAGCTGTCATGGCCGATGACGTCGTTTCGGACCGCCACGTCATGGCCTGACGTAGTTTCACCGTGGTGATGGCGGTGGCCACAACCACAGCCGCCATGGCGCCTCCAGTTATCCCGGCGCCCATGACCACGCCGTCCAGAGTGTCGATGAATTGTTTGTTCTCCGTGTAGAAGGGCCCCGACACCATGGTCTTGAAGGCCACGCCCAGCACAGGGTCGTGCAGACAGCCGATGGTGTACTTGAAGGTGACGAGGAAGAAGAGCGACACCATGGACAGGTAGGTGAACGCCACGATGCCCGCCATGGCGCGCGCGCCTCATCAGCGTCTGGAACTGCAGAGGGTTCAACACACACAGGCACCGCTCCCAGGCGATGACGGCAGAGAGGAGGAAGGAGACGAAAGCGCAGCCGGTGAGAGTGTTGAGGTTGTGGGCGGTGACGAACGTGGCCACAGGCCCGTAATCCCCGAAAGGCACGGTCACGTGCTCCCCGTGCATGACTATGGCTGAGGTGAGGTAGAGGAAGTCGGCCAGAGACAGGCTGAACAGACACAGGTTCACGCGGTCCCTCAGCCCCTGTCTGCAGAACACCGCCATGTTCAGCAGGTTGGCCGGCCCCCCGAAGACGTAGAGCAGCGACACGGCGC
>CM060341.1:38735875-38738375 GCA_030674155.1 Stramonita haemastoma | reverse complement strand
CTCACCAATTTTATTACAAGTACAATCTAATCACAAAATACTTTGTCCCTTTGTCCAATCTTCACAACACAATCAATAGATGAACATTCAGTCTCAGATCGGAGACCTAAAGATTAACAAACAACATGTCTAGTGATGGCAAAGCAATAAGTGAAAGAGAAGCCACTATGTTTCTGAACTAAAAGGGTGCAGGCAATAAATAAACCATTTGAACTCTTCTCAAAATCAAAGACAGATCAGGGGTGTTAATGGCTACAGAACCAGCATTCGCTGATGCAATATGTCATAACTGCTCTCCTATCAACCATCAAGCACTAATCTAATCAAGCGCTAGTTTACAACACTTAAACTCAACTACCAAAATAATATGCTTTGACTCTGTCCAGTTCCCAACTCTTATGGGACCACTTATTCTTAAAACAGATCTAACATAACCACTAAAAGTACCACATATAATTAATATTCTCACACATATTTCGTTTACTTTAAAACAGATGATGGTTCATCCTGTAAAACTGCAAGCATTAAAAAAGATTTTAAGGTATTTGAGATCAACATCACCAGAAAAAAATCATGTCACAACTCTAAGTGATAAAACCACAACAAAAACCATATTATGCCTTCCCACCCACTATGTCTGCATAGTGATAACCCATAACTTGAATATTTTCAGCATTTTACTAGCTGGACAATATTCTACCAAAGGCTAAACTTACAACAAAGACCATGACAATGCTAAAATTTGCCACCTGTTTTCCTTGCACAAAGCAATTATCTAAAGTCCACTGAAATTCAGAGGCTAATTTTTTTCAATGGAATTAAACATGTAGGCCTCATAAAACTTACAAAACTTTTCTAAATTAAAGTTAAGTTGGCGAAAAAAACTAGTTTACCAAATAAGGAAACTACACCTGAATGGAGAACGTCACTCAGTCTCAGGCGAACATCCTCTTGTCCCACTGCCCAGACAGGAAATGGCTTTCTGACAGGAAGTTGTCAAGGGACCTAACTTCAAAAAAGAGATCACTCTCGCAAAACAAAGAATCAACTTTCATTTATCTATTTATTTATTGTTTATATCGAGGATAATGGAATAAGCACTCATGTGCTTTTTTTACATCCAGTCCCCATGTGTACGCAGCTTTGTAAATATTGTCATCTGTTCCCACCAGCACACAATGGCCTACTCTTACGAAAAGTGGAACAGGATTTAATGAGTGCAAAAGATATTCTGCGTGAACGCACACGGAGCCTTGGTTTACAGTCTCATCGAAGAACTTTTGGGGAGAGTGCATTCAGCACTGATGTTAACTCCAGGGGTTAAATCCCCTCCAAGGGGAATCCAACGGGGTAGATAAGGGAGTATAAGGGAGTTACTTTTGTAGTGTAAAGGAAATGACTGCGGTCACCAAATTTCTGTTTAGCAATACCAAACACAAAATTCTCCTTTTGTGAGAGGTGTTAGAAGAAGAAGAAGAATTAAGAAGAAGAAGAAAAAGAAGAAGAAGAAGAATTGTGAAGAAGGTTCTTCAAAAAAGAGGGCGTGGAAGTCACGTTTGCTAAGACCTCTTATCCCTCCTACCCCCTCTCCATCCATCATTGTCCTCTTTTCTGCCTCTCATCTGATTGGTCAAACACTCTCTGACATTCAAAACTGTTGTCAAAACGTTAACACTTGATTCACCTTTAGGAAAATAAGTCCACTTGAGAACGTTAGAAGGGTGATAAAATTTACAGTCTAACCACATGCAAACGAGGACTGGATGTAAAACAGTACATGCTTGGTCATTCCATCATCCTCAACTTAAAAGAATAAGAGTAATTTCATGCATGTATATGTATGTCTTTTATTGTTGTTCTTTGGTAAAAGCCAAAAGATTCACCCATGGTGACATTTCTTGTGTGGGTGTGACAACTTTTGCTCACAATTAGAATAGATGCAGTCCAACTTTGGGGACGATTTCTAAAGACCACACCCCTGTTTATGCAGTTTTTGTTGGTATTGCTTTATTTTAATTTTGCCATCCCTTCCCACCCATACACAACAGGCTACTAGACCAGAAAACAAAGCAGGTTTTAACGTGTGAGCAAGATGTTCTGCATGGGTTCGCACACAGAACCTCGGCTTATAATCTCATCCGAGGAACTCTCTGGAGGGGGGGGGGGGGGTCAATACCGATGTTAACTCCAGGAGAAAAATCTCCTCGAAGAAGTGCCTTGCTTCAGCGGCGGCTCGAACCCAGGTCCTCAGAGCACGAGCACAAAGATCTAACCACAAGCTACCCCCTCCCCCATCCATCTCTCCCCCCTGCACCATTTGTCTTTTCAATCTCTCACATCAATTCAGATTCCTGACACGCCAGGTTGTCTTCCCTTTTGTCCACCGTGTCTGTATGACATGGAGAGGGCGAGCTGAAAACATCATGAAATACAACTTCTAAACGAAAAAAACCAACAACATTCACCACAGCTGTCAGTTTCTCCACTTTCAGCTCCTCTC
>CM060341.1:38725539-38735775 GCA_030674155.1 Stramonita haemastoma | reverse complement strand
AACGAACGAACGAACGAACGAACGAACGAACGAATGAATGAATGAATGAATGAATGAACGAACGAACGAACGAATGAATGAATGAATGAATGAATGAATGAATGAATGAATGAATGAAACCACTGACCACTAAGAACCGAAACTTTGAACATGAAACATTTTCAGCCGACATTTTCATGCTCTAACAGCCGGACTAAAGAAAGATGGACCGCAAAAAATCAAAAGACATTTTCTTTACAATGGTCAACCTTCTGTTTGCAGGTGGCTTTCATTGAAGCGCCATGTTGGAGCAGAGAGTCTGCCGGCATCGCCTCCCTTTGTCAGCTGTGCTGCTGTGTCTGTGGCTGACGCCATGCCCTACTGCAGCGCTGACCCAAACTGCAGCCAGTTCTGCTGCAGCTCTGACACAAACTGCAGCCAATTCTGCTGCAGCTCTGACCCAAACTGCAGACAACTCTGCTGCAGCTCTGACCCAAACTGCAGATAACTCTGCTGCAGCGCTGGCCCAAACTGCAGCCAATTCTGCTGCAGCGCTGACCAAAACTGCAGCCAATTCAGGGCAAACACAGACCACAGCCAATTCAGGGCTGACACAGACTGCAGCCAATTCTGCTGCAGCTCTGACCCAAACTGGAGCCAATCTCTGCTGCACCTGACTCAAACTGCAGCCATTCAGGCTGACCAAACTGCAGCCAATTCAGGGCTGACCCAAACTGCAGCCAATTCAGGGCTGACCCAAACTGCTGTCAATTCTGCTGCAAGAGGGCTGACCCAAACTGTATCCACCTCCTCATGCTCATGCTGGTGTGTTCAGCCCCGTTCTCCACAGCAGAGAACCTCACCCCCAGTTCTCAACTTGTCCAGGCTGTGTGTTCACCCCTGTTCTCACAGGCAGGGAGAACCTCACCCCATTCTCACTTGTCAGTGCTGTGTGTCAGCCCTGTTCTCCACAGGCAGGAGAACTCCACCCCAGTTCTCACTTGTCCATGCTGTGTGTTCAGCCCCCTGTTCTCCACAGGCAGGAGAACCTCACCCCCCAGTTCTCACTTGTCCAGTGCTGGTGTATCACCCTGTGGAAATCGTCAGGGAGCCGAGGGCGTGTGCAGTGGGTGGAAGACACCGAGTCAGCCTGCGAGGCGGAGTCCAGAACGTGGGTGATCCAGGTGAGGCCGGGCCACGGGGCTGTGCTGCATGTCAGGAGGGTCTACATGAGGACGGGCACTTCTCTGCGACTCTCCAGCGTCACCAGCCACAGCCAGCACTCGGACACTAGCGAGCAAACCCACGTCATTGAAGAACCCAACTTCTTGCCTCGCGTGACCGTTGTTAGAGGTGAAACACTTCTGAATGTTGAAATCGCGCGAGCAAAATCTGTGTTGGCATCGTACTTCACCATCAATTTCACAGTGTACCCCCTCGAAGCGCTTCCTCAGGAAATCCCACCCCAAAGAGACTCTGCACAACTTCCCATCGCTAGCAGCCGCACCATGTTCAACTGCTCAAAAACGCGCCTGTCCCTGAGGCCATTAGATGCGACGGTGTCCAGCACTGCGTGGGTGATGAAGATGAGAAGGACTGTGAGTACAGAGAGAGAGGGTGTGGGGACTGGGTCCCCTATCACGACCAGTGTCTGAAGATACGAGTCTCCATCCAAGACGGCTACGTGCCGGGTCACAACTACGTGACCGAGCCCCTGGAGGCCAGCAAACTGTGCCAGAGGTACGGGGCAGCGCTGGTGGCTCCCACAGATGAGGCAGGGAAAGCCTTGGTGACAAAGATGATGCACCAGAGTGGCGCCGTTTCGATTCCACTGAACCTCCACAAAATGATACCGGTGTCCTCCAAGCACAAGCATCTCTATCGCTTCCTCTGGCAGTGGGGAACCAAAGGAAGTGCGTTGCTTATCAAGACATGGGACTTCAGAGGGATGGACCAATGCTCGACTGCGCATCCCTGAATCTTTTCCCAGATGTCCATTTCAAACCCATACGATGCTTTCTTCCACAGTTTGTCCCATCAGGTGTTGTCTGCATGAAGCCAAACCCCTCACTGCTGAACAAAACCACCAAGAACATCAAAGGCGTTCACCTGACAGAAGCCACACGCCAGGTGCATCACGTGTCCACCAAACGATGTGCAGACGGCTCTGTTGTACAGCTGTTTCATCAGTGTCAGTGGCAGGGTCAGGAGTTGTCCACACAGTGGTCCCCTAACAACTTCCCTCTGTTCCAGTGTCAGTATGGCCCACCTGTCCACTACACTGCAGTCTGTGATGGACTGCAAGACTGTGCAGATGGAAGTGATGAAGCTGGCTGTCTGTTTCCACATCTCCTGAGCGAGAATAAACAAGTTTTTGTTTGTGAAAACCGGCAAGTGATAGATGAGGAGAAGCAATGTGACGGTGTGGCAGACTGTTTTGATGACAACGATGAAGAGCTGTGCACCAGCTGTCAGCAAAGTTGGTGTCCAGGGGTAGGCTGTGTCCCAAAGCACTACACTCGATACTTCAGCGGCTGTACCTATGTTTCAGTAATTAGCTATATCAGCTCACTAGAGAGGAGAATTCCTGCCATCAACCTAGATGGACATGGTATGTCAGAGTTGATATTTGTTGAAGATGCTAAGGTAGAAGGGTATTTTGCCTGCGGCAATAGGCAGTATATTCCAACATTTTTACTCAACAATGGAGAGAAGGATTGCTTGAATGGAGAGGATGAAGGTATTGCACAGGACAATTTCACTTGTCCCGGGTTTTACAGATGCCAGCACTATGGAAACTGTGTCCATCCTGATTTTGTGTGTGACGGCATTGCTCACTGCCCCAACAAAGATGATGAAAGATATTGCAGACTGGTTCATCCCTCAGGCTGCACGTGTGAAGGCTATGCCTGCTCATGCCAGTCTCTGCCCCTGCCAGCATCTGACTTTTGGTATCTGAGATATCTGGACCTGAGTACCGTGCCTGAACCAGCTGTGGGGGATCTGTTTGTCATGGAGTTTCTACAGCTTTTGAATTTATCGTTTTGTCAGCTGCACAACGTCACTCTTACAAACATGCCACAGCTGAAGATTTTAGACTTAAGCTACAATGCATTGTCAGGTCTGTCATCGATGATGATTACAAACCTAGCAGGTCTGACGCACTTAAACATGTCTGGCAACCCCCTGGTCTCCAAACTGGATGCTTCTTTCTCCTCTTTTCTGCTACAGGCAGGTTGGAACAGCATTCAGCATTTTGTCATGCGTGATATGAAAGTGAATGAAATAGATGACTATTCCATTAGTGTTTTGACTGATGTAAAAAGTCTTGACATACGGGATAACAGAATTGAAAATTACCAGGAAAATGTTTTCAGAGGTTTGGATTCCTTAACTTTGTTGGAAACAGATGATTCTAGATTGTGTTGTCCACACTTCCATCATCAAAGAATTGAATGTCATGCACCCAGAAATGAGTTGTCTTCCTGCAGTGACCTGCTAGGGCAAAACATTTTCAGAGTATTTCTTTGGGGGATTTCTTTACTGACAACACTGGGAAACGCTGGAGTTCTGGTTTATAAAGTATCCACCAGAAAAAAGAAGCCCTTGTCTCCATTTCGCATCCTGGTCAGTAATCTGTGTGTTGCTGATTTCCTGATGGGGGTTTACATGATGATCATTGGTGCCGCAGACTCCTATTTCAGGGATGATTATGTGGCCAATGAAAGGAGGTGGAGGTTGAGTGGTGCATGCACTGTTGCAGGCATTTTAGGCTTTGTGTCCTGTGAAGTGTCAACATTGATGATCAGTCTGATCACTTTAGACCGCCTGCTGGTGCTTTGTTTTCCACTCCAGTCTCACCTTCACTTCAGTGTTAAATCCTGTGCAGGGCTGTGCTGCAGTGCATGGACATTAGGAAGCCTTCTGGCTGCTGTGCCTTTCATGGGTCAGTTTGAATTCTACGGAGAGAGCAGCATTTGCCTCCCTTTACCCATCACCCGCCATCAGTTTTCCGGACAGACCTACGCCTTTGTGGTTTTCATTGTCCTCAACTTTCTCCTCTTCTTGTTCATCGGAACAGGACAGCTGGCCATTTACTGGGCAGTGCACAGAGCAAGGGCGGCTGTGAAAAATCCACGTCAGGAAGAGCAAACCTCTATCGCTCGACGTCTGTTCCTGGTGGTCTTCACTGACTTCTGCTGCTGGTTCCCTGTGGGGTTGATGGGCATCCTGGCCTCTGCTGGTGTTCCTATCCCTGGGGTGGTCAGTGTCTGGGCTGCAGTGTTTGTCTTACCCCTCAACTCAGCCTTGAACCCTTTTCTCTACACACTCAACGGCCTGAAAGAGAGATGGTCCAACAGGAAAATGATTACAAAGTCCAAGAGAATCGTAGGAAATCTTAAAAATGAAATCCATAAGTTAGACCCCAAATCTGTAGATGAAATAATTCTGGTCTACTTGCGTTCAAATAAAGAGTCTAAACTAGGCAAAGTTTTTCAAACTTTGAGCTCTAAGCACAGAAGCCAAACTATGGCTGAGTCAAATACACAAATACACATTAGACCCTGAGTGGTGGTCTGGGCGCTAGTCTTTCGGATGAGACGATTAAACCGAGGTCCCGTGTGTTACACATCACTATTTAGCGCACGTAAAAGAACCCACGGCAACAAGGGGTTGTCCCTGGCAAAATTCTGTAGAAAGAAGCCACTCTGATAGGGAAACAAATACACTTGCATGCAGGAAAAAGAAAAAAAAATGGGTAGGCGCTGCACATGTGGCGACGCGCTCTCCCCGGGGAGAGCAGCCCGAATTTCACGCAGAGAAATCTGCGTGACATAAAGTGGTACAAAATACAAAATACAAAAACAAAATACAAAAAAATACAAAGGTGAATTTCTGCATAAGATAACTGGGGCGATTGAAGTTTGAAATGTGTGAGCAGCCTTACAAGGACTTGTTATCTTGAAGGCAAAATGCATCTCTTTGGAAGCAGGTTCACAGCATTTTTGTGATGAACATGACACAGCTACCTGTACAACAGATTCTCAGTTGCATTGTCTGAAAAGTCTCTTTTGCTGAGCCTTTAACATTGTAGTGTGCAAGCGGCTTTGGATTAGGTAACTAAACGAACAATGGGAAAAAATTGTGCCTACATGCATAGATACTATGCTCAGCACATAACCATGTTGTTCACAACATAGCTTCAGTATATAATAGAATAGAATAGAATAGAAAAGAATAGAATAGAATAGAATAGAATAGAACAGAACAGAACAGAAAAGAACAGAGCAGAGCAGAGCAGAGCAGAGCAGAGCAGAGCAGAGCAGAACAGAGCAGAACAGAGCAGAACATAACAGGACATGACATTACATGATATGATATGATATGATATGATATGATTATATATATATGATATGATATTGATATGATATGAATTATGATATATATGATATGATATATATAATATGATAATTGATATATAATAGAATAGAAATAGAATACAATACAATACAATACATAAATACAAATACAATACAATACAATACAATATAATATAATATAAAAATAAATATGATATATATAATATGATATGATACATATGATAACGATACGATAATACGATACGATACGATAACGATAACGATACGATAGATACGATACGATACGATTACATACGAATACGATAATACGATACGATACGATACACATAACAAAATAACATAACATAACATAACATAGCATAACATAGCATAGCATAGACATACATAGCATAGCATATGATTAACATAACATAACATAACATAAATAACATATAACAATAACATAACATAAATATAATAATATAATATAATATATATATAATATAATATAATATAATATATATATAATATAATATAATATAATATAATATAATATAATATAATATAATATAATATAATATATATATATAATATATATTATATACATATAATATAATACGATATATAATATGATACGATATAATGTAATGTAATGTACATCTAATCTAATCGATCTGATCTGATCTGTATCTGATCTGATCTGATCTATTATCTGATCTGATCTGATCTGATACTGATCTGATATAATATGATATGATATAGTATAGTATAGTATAGTATAGTATAGTATAGTATAGTATAGTATAGTATAGTATAGTATAGTATAGTAATAGTATAGTATAGTATAGTATAGTAGTATAGTATAGTAAGTAAGTATAAGTAAGTATAGTAATAGTATTAAGTATTAATAATATACTATACTATACTATACTATACTATACTATACTATACTATACTATACTATACTATACTATACTATACTATACTATACTATACTATACTATACTACACTATACTCACTATACTACACTACACTACACTACACTACACTACACTACACTAACTAATACTACATACACTATATAATATATATATATATATACTATATTATACTATATATACTATATATATATACTATACTATACTATACTATATATATACTATACTATACTATACTATACTATACTATACTATACTATACTATACTATAACTATACTATACTATAATACTATATGTCATGTCATGTCATGTCATGTCATGTACACATGCATGTGAGATGATATATAAAAATTATATGATATGATACGATACGATACGATGTAATGTAATGTAATGTAATACAATACGATACGATACGATACGATACGATACGATACGATACGATACGATACGATATATACGATACGATACGATACGATGTAATATATGTAGAATGTAATGTAATGTAATGTAATGTAATGTAAATAGTAAGTATAGTATAGTATAGTATAGTATAGTATAGTATAGTATGTATAGTATAGTATAGTATAGTATAGTATAGTATAGTATAGTATAGTATAGTATAGTATAGTATAGTATAGTATAGTATAGTATATATAATACCAATTTTTTTTGTAGAATATATAGGCAAGTACCCTATTGCATTATAATCAATTTACTTGCATTGTGTTGTACTGTTTTATATTGTGATGCATTATTTTATATAGCAATGCATCATATTTGATATATAGTATTGCATTGTATTATAATATGTTGCATTGTATTATTCAAATTCAAAATACTTGTTTTTCTAAAGCATAGAAATTCTTCTGTATCGTATAACATTGCATTGTATTCTGTTGTAATGCATTGCTTTGGGGGGGGGGAGGTTGTGTTTTTTTGCTGCCTCGTCTTCTGTAACATCCCCGTCTTGGTTTTCCCACGCTGCTCATTTCAGTTTCCCCGCCACAGTCACACCCACATTCCTTGTGTCTCATCCTCAGGGTCGGAAGTCCACAGGGAGCCCATCAATATTAGGCCGCCATGGGTCCACCAACCAGAGGGGCCCTGCACTTCTGCTTGGTCACTTTGGTGGTGGTCAGTGGTGCCTGTTCTGAGCTAACATACGCAGGCTGTGACACCACCCACTAAGCCCCCAACTAGACAGTATTAGCCACAGGCACAGAAGTGTATGGGTAAACCGAGTCTGAGGCTACCATGAGACCAGAGCAATGGGGACTAGTAAATCAGAGGCTTTAAAAAAAAATATTGCATGATGACTAATGGTAATGAAGATGATGTAATGATACTGCTGTGGAAGTGCATCTATTTTGAGACTACTTGACAGGGTTGTACTCTACGCTTACTATCATAATATACCCCGGCATCAACCAGGCCCGAGAGATACAGACACCTACAGTGTTGGTCATGTTATTTGAGCAACACTCAAATTTGCCTTGGTAAAGTGGATGAAGCTCGACTGTGTAGTCCCAGTCTTCCCACTGAGCCCACACCACACTCACTGTGGGTAGGAGCCGGCGGGAGTCCGAAGAATCTCTATAACTCTAATGAGATTCGAACCCGCGACCTTCCGGTCCGAAATCCTTGGCGCTAGCCACTGTGCCATGGGGGCTGGTGCAATGTATTGCATTGTATTGTATTGTCTTGTCTTGTGTTGATGTTGATGGAGTTATGTTGTATTGTATTGTATTGTATTGCCTTGTGTATATTTTACCCTATTGAAATGTATGGGAGGGGATCACTCCAGTGTTTTTTCATTCTTTTTGTTGTTTATTTCTTTACATATTTATTTCTTTACATGTTTATTTGTTTATTTATATATAATACATATGTATATATTTCTCCATTTATTTTCTGTCCATTTATCTATTTATTTACTCGTCTATCTATTCATTCATTTATCTATTGTTTTTTTTTATTTCAAAGATAATAGAATTAACACTCATGTTCTTGTTTACATCCCGTCCCCGTATGTATGCAGTTAAGTAAATAATCTCTGTCATCCGTTCCCACCGGCACACCATGTCCTACTCTTCTAAAAAGTGGAACAGGTTTTAACGTGTGCTGAATATATGGCAGCCCTCATCTGATGACAACTGGCACAGCAGGCATGACTGAGCATGAGTATGAGTTCCTAGATTGGGGGGGGGGGAGGGAAGGGAGTTGGGGGTGAAGGTGGCTTTTTTATTTTGTTCTCATCTGTACTGATTTCTCTCCTCTGAAAATCCTTGGATGAAGACAATCAAGGTTGCGTGTGCAAACTCATCTTCGTGTAAGTAACAACACAGCTGTATCCACCTTTTGAGGAAAAACAAGTCTCCCATCTGTGTGTGGTGTGGTGCATCACACCAACACCCATCCCCAGGATGCAGTCTGGGATCTGAAGACTCCGCCCTCCAGAAGCACCTTGCCAAAAGGCATCCTGCCTGAAAAACCCAATGCAGTGTTCCCTGGAATTGTAGAGAGTTTAGGGAGGTGTCCGTAGAATCAGCCAGTCAGTATCTCGCATTATGGACCCAGTGCAGTGTTCCCTAGAACTGTAGTGTTTAGGGAGGTGACCGTAGAATCAGCCAGTCAGTATATTGCATTACGGATCGGTGGATTGGTGGTCTAGTTGGAAACGCGCCTGCCTAGAAAGCGAAAACTTCGGGTCGGAGTGTGCGGTAGTTCGAATCCCGTTTGGGCCCAAAACTTTTCCCCCATCCATTAGACCATGAGTGATGGTCTGGGCGCTAGTCTTTCGGATGAGACTATAAACCGAGGTTCCGTGTGGTACACATCATCATTTAGCGCACGTAAAAGACCCCACGGCAACGAGGGGGTTGTCCCTGGCAAAATTCTGTAGAAAAAAAGCCACTCTGATAGGGAAACATATACAGTTGCAAACAGGAAAAAGAAAAAAATAATGGGTAGGAGCTGCACTTGTGGCCACGCGCTCTCCCCAGGAAGAGCATCCCGAATTTTACACAGAGGAATCTGCTGTGATATGAAGTTGTATAAAAAAAAAATGTTGTGTTGTATTACCTTATTTTGTGATCTGCTGGATCTTTTCCGGGAAGCATTGTGTTGTATTCCAATGTATTGTATTGTGATGTGATTTGATGCATTGTACTGCACTGTACTGTGGGGTATTTATTGTACTTCTTTGTATTATAGTTCTTATCATTGCAATGGATTGTATTGCATTATACTATATCATACTATCAAATTGTATTCCATTATACTGAGTTGTGATGTAAACAATTCAGAAGGCTCCTACACGCACACATTTTCCTGGCGTGACAACAGAACCAGCGAGTCAGTGTACTGTGGCGAGAGGGGATCCTGAAAGCTGAGCCACAGGAACAACAGTCAGTGTGGCCACAGGAACAACAGTCAGTGTGGCCACAGGAACAACAGTCATGGGCACAGAACAACAGTCAGTGTGGCCACAGGAACAACAGTCAGTGTGGCAAGAGGGCATCCTGAAAGCTGGGCCACAGGAACTGACTCCTTCTGGCTGTGGTAAAGGGGGGGAAGTTAGCATAGTTGTTCTCACCTCACACGTCACAACCCTCTCTTACCAAGACTGTCCTAAAGGACAACCCTGAAGGAGGAACACGCAGGGGCAGACAGGTAAAGAACTGGAGGATGCAGAACTGACATCACAGACTGGGCAGACAGGTAAAGAACTGGAGGATGCAGAACTGACATCACAGACTGGACAGACAGGTAAAGAACTGGAGGATGCAGAACTGACATCACAGACTGGACAGACAAAGGAAGAACTGGAGGATGCAGAACTCACATCACAGATTGGACAGACAAGTAAAGAACTGGAGATGCAAACTGACATCACAGACTGGGCAGACGGTAAAGAACTGGAGGATGCAGAACTGACATCACAGACTGGGCAGA
>CM060341.1:38708039-38720539 GCA_030674155.1 Stramonita haemastoma | reverse complement strand
ATTTCCTTGATTTTGACATCACGCATGACAAAGTGTTCAATGTGGTGGAAACCTGCTTGTACAAGAAAAGACGAGAAAGAAGCATCAAGTTTGGAGACCAAAGGATTGCCTGATATATTTAAATGTTTCAGGCCAATTACGTTTTTTATCAACATGGAGGACAACCCTGACAAAGCGTTGTAGCTTAAATCCAATATGCTGAGCTGAGGCATGTTTGTAAGAGTGACGTTGTGCAGCTGACAAGATGATAAATTCAAAAGCTGTAGAAACTCCATGACAAACAGATCCCCCACAGCTGGTTCAGGCACGGTACTCAGGTCCAGATATCTCAGATACCAAAAGTCAGATGCCGGCAGGGGCAGAGACTGGCATGAGCAGGCATAGCCTTCACACGTGCAGCCTGAGGGATGAACCAGTTTGCAATATCTTTCATCATCTTTGTTGGGGCAGTGAGCAATGCCGTCACACACAAAATCAGAATGGACACAGTTTCCATAGTGCTGGCATCTGTAAAACCCGGGACAAGTGAAATTGTCCTGTGCAATACCTTCATCCTCTCCATTCAAGCAATCCTTCTCTCCATTGTTGAGTAAAAATGTTGGAATAAGTAAATCATTACTGCAAGTAAAGTACCCTTCTGACCATTTCTCATCGATATGTATCAATTCTGACATACCATAGCCATCCATGTGGACAACAGGAAACCCCACAGTTGTTGGCCCTAAAAGTTGAGTCACTGGTACATAGCTACAACTGTCCAAATAATTAGCATACCTTGCAGGTACACAGCCAATCCCTTTACACTGAGCTTGGTGGCAGTTGGTGCAGAGATCTTCATCGCTTTCATCAAAACAGTCTGCCACACTGTCACAACGCCTCCTCTCATCTATCACTTGCGGTTTTCACAAACAAAAACTTGTTTATTCTTGCTCAGGAGATGCGGAAACAGACAGCCAGCTTCATCACTTCCATCTGCACAGTCTTGCAGTCCATCACAGACTACAGTGTAGTGGACAGGTGGGCCATACTGACACTGGAACAGAGGGAAGTTGTTAGGGGACCACTGTGTGGACAACTCCTGACCCTGCCACTGACACTGATGAAACAGCTGTACAACAGAGCCGTCTGCACATCGTTTGGTGGACACCTGATGCACCTGGCGTGTGGCTTCTCTCAGGTGAACGCCTTTGATGTTCTTGGTGGTTTTGTTCAGCAGTGTGGGGTTTGGCTTCATGCAGACAAAACCTGATGTTGTGATATCTGGCAGGAAGCACCTGATTGGGACGATATGAACATGTGGTTCAATGGTCATGACTGCACAGTCCAGCAGCATCCCTTTTTCCTCGAGCTTTTTCTGCTCATAAGCAATGGCACTTCCCTTCGTCCCCCACTGCCAGTGGAAGCGATACAGATGTTTATGCTTCTTAGATGTCGGTTGAACTTTTCGGAGGTTTAGTGGAATTGATTTGACTCCACTTTTGCGCATCATAGTTTCGACTGGGCCTGTGCCTTCTTTTTCAGACAGAACAAGAAGTGTGGCTCCGTGTACCTCGTGACATCTTCTTTCTACCTCCGTGGGGTCAGATGCATAAGGAAGTCCTGGCATGTCAGCACCTTGAATGATGACATCTAATTTGAGACACTGGTCGTGGTAGGGGACCCAGTCCCCACACCCTTTTGTTCTGTAGTCACACTGCTCTTCATCTTCATCGCCAACACAGTGTCTCACACCATCACAGGCCATGGCCTCAGGAACAGGCATACCTGTGGAACAGTTGAACAGAGTAAAGGCACTGCTGTACACAACCCAGGCAGTGTTTGAGTACTGGTCGACTTTTTGAGGAAGAGCTGCTAGAGGATGAACTGAGTACTTCACAGTAAACATTGACAGTGGCCAATGCTTTGCTTGTGGGGTTATAACTTCTAAAAGCATTCCACCTTTGACAACAGTAATCTGGGATGTGTAATCAACATTTGTCCAGATCTGCTCTGTGTTTGAAATCATCATTGCTTTCGTGATAGCTAGAGAGCCGCAAAGAGCTGTTTGTTCTCATGTACAGATTCTGCATGTGTATTACAGTGCCGTGACCAGGATCTACAAGTAAAAGCCATGACCTAGACTCTGCACACCGAGTGTCATTGTTCTCAGCCCACTCCACTAACCCTCTCGTTCCATTCAGGACCTCTATATACCGACAAAGAGGTGTTGAAGAAGTAGAATTGGGGGCAGAGGTCACACCAGCAGAGGATGTCTGGGTGAAGGAGGGAGGAGAGGAGGGGAGGGGGGGTGTTGGGAATTGGGTGGGAGAGGGATGGGCAAGTCGCCAGCAGAGGATGTCTGGGTGAAGGAGGGAGGAGAGGAGGGCAGGGGGGGTGTGGAATTGGGGGCAGAGGTCACGCCAGCAGAGGATGTCTGGGTGAAGGAGGGAGGAGAGGAGGGGAGGGGGGGTGTGGAATTGGGGGCAGAGGTCACGCCAGCAGAGGATGTCTGGGTGAAGGAGGGAGGAGAGGAGGGGAGGGGGGGTGTGGAATTGGGGGCAGAGGTCACGCCAGCAGAGGATGTCTGGGTGAAGGAGGGAGGAGAAGAGGGGAGGGGGGGTGTGGCTCTTGTGGCAGGATGCAGGGCGGGCCCGAAACACAGCAGTGCCAGCACAGGCAGACCGCCATGACAGGTACCCTCCATCCTCGTGGTGTCCCCACCTGAAACACAAGTCAGGGGATATATTCCAGTCAGCTAACGTTTCAGGGTGATATATTCCAGTCAGCTAACGTTTCAGGGTGATATATTCCAGTCAGCTAACGTTTCAGGGTGATATACTTATTCCAGAATTTTACGCTAACGTTTCAGGGTGATATATTCCAGTCAGCTAACGTTTCAGGGTGATATATTCCAGTCAGCTAACGTTTCAGGGTGATATATATTCCAGGGTCAGTCTAACGTTTCAAGGGTGATATATTCCAGTCAGCTAACGTTTCAGGGTGATATTCAGTATACTTCAGGATTATTCCAGTCAGCTAACGTTTCAGGGTGATATATTCCAATCAGCTAACCTTCCTCGTCCTCCCCGCCTCCTTGGGGCAGTGGCTGAAGCCTGAATCAGGAGGTCCAGGGTTCCATCCTCAAGTGCTCTGATTACTGGACTATCTCAAACTTGAAAAAAAAAAAAGCTGAGGCACCACAAACCAAAAAAACAACCAAAACAAGGCACCATAAATACCACGATATCCATTTTTTCTTTGATAATTATACCATTGTTGCCGTTTCATTTTGCCCAGAGGTCACCCACAATACTAACTCACTCAATCATCCCACCTGGGAATCACTGTGGATTGAAAATACACACTGGGTGACAGTTTTGCCTGCATGACTGTTTTCATATACTCTGCCACGTAGGCAGCCAAACTCTATCTTCAGAAGTTCTTAACAGATGTCGTGTTCTGTAAATTTCATTTTGTCAGTCAGCAAACAAACCAACCTATCACAGAACTACTACAGTCAACCAATGAAATGACTCTGACAGAGCAAGTGGCCACAAGTCATGATTATATGGCCACAGTCCCACACTTGCCAAAGATCATTGTCGAAATGATATATCTATAACCGAAAAAGCTCACTAAGACAATGAAATTATCTTCCTGAGCAAAAGCAATATCCTGTATCCTTTATTAGGATCCCCAAACTAAAGGCACAAAGATTCACTAGGTGCTTATTTTGTCTTATTCATTTTTTTCCAACATATATTCTAAGCATATTTTCTTTCTCTTGTTTATCATCGTCTTTTGAGGGCAGCTTCAAAAGGCCACAGAATATCAGATATTCCTGTGAATGCAATTGACACTTTCAAATTCTGAAAAGTGTCTTGCTGTAAGGTACCACAGCAGGTGGAGTTCCAATCACTGCCGGAACCTCTGATGAGGTATCATCCAGGAGCCGAAACTCGAGTCAGGTCAGGCCAAAGGCATGGTTCTTACTCAGAAATGCCTACAATGCTGCCACTGAATGACATTATTTCTTAGAATTTATTTTCATTTCATTTTCTTCTTTATTTTTAATTTGAATCTTTGATAAGTCATTTACAAAATGATTGAGAAGTTGGTACCTGCACTTGTCTTTCCTCACTACTTTTTCCTCAATAAGAGCAAAAACAATATCAGCAAACCCCAGCAGCCAGAATAACAACAAAAATGACAACAAGAGCAAGCAGACTCACCTAAAATAATGATGTCAATGCAGTTTTTAGACACAAGATATCAAACTCAGAGAGCACTTAAATGATGATGTCAATGTAGTTTTTACCAACACACGATGGCAAACTCAAGGCACTTAAAATGATGATGTCAATGTACTTTTTACCAACACATGATGTCAAACTCAGAGAGTACTAAATATGATCTGTAGTTTACCAACACATGATTCAACTCAGAGAGCACTTAAAATGATGATGTAAATGCAGTTTTTACCAACACACGATGTCAAACTCAGAGAGCACTTAAAATGATGATGTAAATGCAGTTTTTACCAACACATGATGTCAAACTCAGAGGGCACTTAAAATGATGATGTAAATGCAGTTTTTACCAACACATGATGTCAAACTCAGAGGGCACTTAAAATGATGATGTAAATGCAGTTTTTACCAACACATGATGTCAAACTCAGAGGGCACTTAAAATGATGATGTAAATGCAGTTTTTACCAACACATGATGTCAAACTCAGAGGGCACTTAAAATGATGATGTAAATGCAGTTTTTACCAACACATGATGTCAAACTCAGAGGGCACTTAAAATGATGATGTAAATGCAGTTTTTACCAACACATGATGTCAAACTCAGAGGGCACTTAAAATGATAGTAATGCAGTTTCAACAATGTGTCAACTCGAACTAAAATGATGATTAATGCATTTTACCAACACATGATGTCAAACTCAGAGGGCACTTAAAATGATGATGTCAATGCAGTTTTTACCAACACATGATGTCAAACTCAGAGAGCACTTAAAATGATGATGTAAATGCAGTTTTTACCAACACATGATGTCAAACTAGAGGGCACTTAAAATGATGATGTCAATGCAGTTTTTACCAACACATGATGTCAAACTCGAGGCCTAATGATGATGTAAATGCGTTTTACCAAACTGTGTCAAACCGGATAGCAAATTGTCAGACTGGCGCAATTTGACGACCTGAGTTCGATTCCCCGTCGAGAGGATTTTTCTCCTGGAGTTAACATCAGTGCTGATTCTACTCTCCCAAAAAGTCTATCGGATGAGACTGTAAACCGAGGCCCCGTGTGCGAACGCATGCAGAACATCTTGCGCACACGTTAATTCCTGTTCCGCTTTTCGTAACAGTAGGCCATTGTGAGCCGGTGGGAACACATGACAATATTTACACAACTGCAAACACACGGGGACTGGATGAAAAAAAAAGCACACGATTGCTTATTTTATTATCCTCGATATAAAAGAAAAAGAATTTATAATAATAATAATAATAATAATAATAATAATAATAATAATAATAATAATAATAATAATAATAATAATAATAATAAATAATAATAATAATAACAACAAACAACCCAGAGAGCCGTTTACCTGGTACCCTCTATCTGTGGTCTGTGTTTCTGGCGGCGAAGTCTGTGACCCCGTGTCCTGCAGTGGTCACCTGGAGTGCAGGTGTCTCCCAGTGCCGCCACGGCTTTTATGCTGTCTGGTGGAGAGTGGGGATGGAGGGGAAAGGGGGGGAGGTGAACATGGTGAGGGGGTGAGGGAGAGGGCAGGTGGGGAGGAGAGAAGTGGCGTTCAGTTTCACAAACCGTTAATGGCAGGGTTGTGTTCAGTCTTATTTTATTGTATTCTTAGAATTCCGTAATAATGGAATATGCATCCATGTGGGTTTTTTTTGTACATCCAGTCCCCATGTTTATGCAGGATTTTTTTTATTTTATCATCCGTGATACTGTATTGTGTGGTATTGTACTTAACTGTACTGTATTGCACTTTTATTGTATTGTGTTTTATTGCATTGTTGTGTGTTATTTTGCATTGTAGTGTTTTGTATTGTACGTACTTGTATTGCATACCACAGAAGGTCAGGAGACATTTCTCTGAATGAAATGCAAGCTGCCGTTCCCGGCAAGTGGCGTCTCCCAATGAGCAGTGCCGCCTTGTTTTCCTTTTCTTGTCTGCAACTGTCTTTGTTTCCCTAACGGAGTGTTTTGGGGTTTGTTTGTTGTTGTTTTATTTCTACAGAATTTTGCAAGGACAAACTCCCTTGTTGCCGTGGATTCTTAGATGTGCGTTAAATAATTATGTGTGACATACGGAACATCGGTTTAGCATCTCATCCAAAAGACTAGCACCCAGACGACCACTCTAGGCCTAGTGGATGGGCTGGGTAGGAAGAGTTTCGGGCCCAAGCAGGGATCAAACCCCCGCACAGCTGGCACCCATGGGCCCAGACTTTTCCGTTTTCTAGACAGGTGCGTTACCTCTTCACCACTGATCCACCTACTGTAAGGTTAAGGTCAGAATGATGCTGACAGAGCTTCAAGTGATCAACCCATCTGAAAGACTAGCACTCAGACACATGCAGGAAGAGAAGAGTGAGGAGAGATGGAGGGGGGGGGGGATCTGGAATAATTAAACCAGGAACATTTGACTTTCAAAACAAGTGTTGCCATAAAACTTTTTTTTTCGTTCTCATTCTATTCTTTTGTATCCAGGATAATGGAATAAGCTCAGGTACTCTTTTACATCCAGTCCCCGTGTGCTCTGTACGCAGTTTGTCAGTTTTGTTATCCATCCCCACCGGCACACAGTGGCCTACTCTTCCGACAAGCAGAACGGGTTTTGACGTGTGCTCAAGATGTTCTACGTACGTTCGCACACAAGACATCAGTTTATTGTCTCATCCGTAGGGCATTTAGGAGGGAGTGGAGTCGGCACTGATGCTAACCATGTATTCACAAGCAGGGTGTAGCGGACAGGAGACAGGGGCATCTGGAATGATGGAACAGAGACGTGTCACTTTCAAAGCAAGCGTCACCGCCACACCGTCTGTCCTCCTGTCAGCCACACCTAGCTACGGGGACCTCAGCCCCAGACACACAACGTAGTCATTATTTTATTCTTTTAGATCGAGGATTAGGGATAAGCACTCGTGTGCTTTTTTTCATCCAGTCCCCGTGAGTTTGCAGTTGTGTAAATATTGTCATCTGTTCCCAGCTGGCACACAATGGCCTACACTTACGAAAAGCGGAACAGGATTTAACGTGTGCGCAAGATTTTCTCTGTGTGTTTGCACATGGAGCCTTGGTTAACAGTCTCATCCGAAAGACTTTTGGGTAGAGTATAGTCAACACTGATGTTAACTCCAGGGGAAAAATCCCTTGCAACGGGAATCGAACTTGGGCCGTCAAATTGCCAGTGCAATGTTCTGACCACTAGGCTATCCTGTCCCAGCATCGAGCGTGGTTATTGATTGGATAGCTAGGTGACCGTTTGCGCGCCTTGGCTTCAGTACAGTCTCCCAGTTCACCCAACTGTCAATGGGTGCCTGCCCTTGTTAGGGTCAGGGAAGGTAAAGCAGCGAGGGAGAGGAGATGGGCGCCGCCTCAACATGCTGGCCCTAGAGAAGCTGAGGTCTCTGACGTCTCGCTCCTCTATGACCACAGGTTATGGGTACACTTTTATCTTTACTTGTTTTTCGACTGTGAGTAGCAAAAGCATCTCTCTAATGGATCCAGAGGTGCGCTTACATTATTGTAAGCTTAATAAATAACTCACAGAGAGAGAGGGGGGAGGGGAAGAGAGACACAGAGAGAGAGCGAGACAGAGAGAGACAGAGAGACAGATTCGATTCAATTTCGATTTCTTTAATCGAGGAAAGAAGAAGGAGAGAGACAGAGAGACAGAGAGAGAGAGAAACAGAGAGATAGAGACATAGAGAGAGAGAAAGAGAGAGAAGAGAGAGAGAGAGAAAGGGAGAAGAGAGAGAGAGGGGAGGAAGAGAAGGAGAGAGAGAGAGAGAGAGAGAGAGAGAGAGAGAGAGAGAGAGAGAGAGGGAGGAGAGAGAGAGAGAGAGAGAGAGAGAGAGAGGAGAGAAAGAGAGAGATTTCTCTGTGACAGGACAAGAGCGAGCGGCTTCTCTAAACTTCATGCCTGCCAGTTTTGACCACCCCTCGAGAGGTTGTGTGTTGTGGAGTGTGCTCTCTCTCTCTTCTCTGCTCTCTCTTCTTCTCTCCTTTCTCTCTCTCTCTCTCTCTCCTCTCTCTTCTCTTCTCTTCTCGAGAGACAACAAAGTTCGTAACGGAGGCATGGAGGGAGTGAAGAGACCTGTGGACCAGGACGGCTATAGTCCCAGAGCATCGCTGCCAAGTTTATGGTGTGCTCCATGTCTGGCTTACACCTCGTCAAATCCAAGCCCACCTGAGTCGTTTGCTTACCCCATCCGTGACCTGGCCTGACTCCGAGCAAGAGTTGAGCTTGTTGTGAGTTTAGTTGGAACACTGGAGCCTCATAGAGGATTCCGTTCGAGGGGATTTGTCCCTTGGAGTTACCATCAGTGCTAACTCCACTCTCCCCAAAAGTTTTGCGAATGAGACTTTAAACCGAGGCCCCGCGTGAGAACGCACGCAAATCATCCTGCGTACACGTTAAATCCTGTTCCGCTTTTCGAAGGAGTAGGTCACAGTGTGCCGGTGGGAAGAGGTGACAAAATTGACAAAACTGTATTCACACGGGGACTGGATGTAAAAAAGCACATGAGTGCTTATTCTATTATCCTCTAATTATAAACAAAATATTAACAAAAAATTAATGGAGTTGATTTGATTTTTTCCATAAAGATTTTCAAGGTGTTTTTTTTAAGTGTGAGATCACCGCATGAAATGCCTGTTTCCCAGGTCTGGCCTAAGCCTTCTTCCTTCACCGTCACCCTCACCTGTCCTATAGTCCCTTGAACCTGAGAAAACCACTGAAATTTTGCAACCAGCTTCCTCCACTCCCTATGTTCTTCCCTGCTTTCTGTAGCAGATCGTTCCACCCAAGGCCTGTCCACTCTCTGATGCTGTTTCCCATGTTTCCTCTGTCTGCCTCTTCGTCTCCCTCCCCTAACTGTTCCCTGTAGAACAGGTCTTGGCCAATCAAGATGTTCGTGTGACGTGCCCTACCACTTTAGTTTGCGTTTTTTCATTGGAGTCAGGGTGTGTTCTGTCAGAGCATTTCATAACACTAGCAACAGGACAGAGTATTGTTAAAAAAACAAACTTAATAACCGCTCCATTCAGTACCTCCCCTTCCGGGCCTCAAAACTCGTGACCAAACTCAGGAAAGAAGACAGCCTTCACCACAGCGGAGAGGCCCCTCCTGGGGAGATAGGTTTCATTTATTATTCAGCGAATTCTGTCATTGTTCTTCAGCTGCCAGTCTGCATTCCAACAATGCCTAGCTCCAGTGTCCTGACGTTAACGTTTGGATTACCAGGACAAAGCAGGAGAGTGGTCTTTTCTTTGTGTTGAACCTCGAGGGCGAAAGGTCAAATATTATCCTGATTAATTATTTTAAGTCTTTTTTTTTTGGCTGGGACTTGAGAGGTTTGTCATTTGTTGGTGAGAGCTAGGTGTTCGGTCAGGGTTGTATTCAAATGTTCGTTGTGCTTTCAAATAGTGATCTGGAAATTGCCTTCATTCGAGACAAGCCTCTCTCTCTCTCTCTCTCTCTCTCTCTCTCTCTCTCTCTCTCTCTCTCTCTCTCTCTCTCTCTCTCTCTCTTGATCTTTATTTATATTTTGATTGCAGGATTCCCCCCCCCCCTCCATAAGGTATTTTACTCTATTTTTTTTTCGTTTTTTTTTTTTCTTTCTTTTTATTTTTTTTTCTCTTCTTCTTCCTTTTTTTCTTTCACTATTAAATTTTCCCCTTTTATCCAATGTATGATTTGATATCACATGTATAATTTTTGATAGATGGTGGCGGATTGATGTTTTCAGTTGTTTATTCCCTTCTCTTGTTTGCTCTTTACCTATTAACACTTTTCTATTCCTTCATTATCAAAATCTTTTATTGTGACTTCTGATTTTTGTCTTCTGATCGAGTGCATTTTTATTACCTTATCATATATAGTGTCCTTATTCTTGTGTGTTGTTTGGTTTGCGTAAAGCTTTATTGTTTAGTATCTTTTCAACTTGATGTATCCCTGAAAAGGGCGGGGACTGGATGTAAAAAAGCACACAAGTGCTTATCTATTATCCTCGAATAAAATACTTTGCCTTGCCTTGCCTTGCCTTGCCTTGCCTTGCCTTGTCTCTCTCTCTCTCTCTCTCTCTCTCTCTCTCTCTCTCACTCTCGCTCTTTCTCTCTCTCGCACACGTACAAAAGCAGGTTTCGTTTTCGGAAGAGTGGGGCATTGTGCACTGGTGAGAATAGATGACAAAATGTATAAACCCGCATCACACTGGAACTGAATGCAAAAAAAAGCACACGAGTGTTTATGTCATTATCTTGATATAAAAAATAGATCAAATCAAACCAGTCTGCACTCTGTCTATTAAAGAAGAAGAAAAATCACTTGAAGTCGGAGTATGGCTGCCTGACTGGCGAGATACTTGAAAAGAGCGGTACAGGGGACTATCTGCCCAGACAGACAGACAGACAGACAGACAGACAGAGAGACAGACAGACAGGCAGACAGACAGACAGACAGACAGAGAGACAGACAGACAGGCAGACAAACAGACAGACAGACTGGCAGACAGACAGACAGACTAGCAGACAGACAGACTGGCAGACAGACATACATACAGACTGGCAGACAGACAGACAGACTGGCAGACAGACAGATAGACATACAGACAGACATACTGACAGACAGACTGACTGACTGACTGACTGAAGATAGACAGACTGACTGACAGACTGACTGACAGATAGACTGACATCACAGACTGGACTGACTGACTGACAGACAGACAGACAGACAGACAGACAGACAGACTGACTGACTGACTGACTGACAGACAGACAGACTGACGGACAGACAGACAGACAGACAGACAGATAGACTGACTTTCTCTTAGATATAGATATAGATATGTGGTAAGTAAATGTGTGTGTGTATATATATATATATATATATATATATATATATATATATTTATATATATATTATTATTTTATTATGTATGTGTGTGTGTGTGTGTGTGTGTATGTACAGAGAAAGAGGAGAGAGACAATGGGAGAGATACAGAGACTGACAGACAGACAGACAGACAGACAAACACAGAGAGAGAGAGAGAGAGAGAGAGAGAGAGAGAGAGAGAGAGAGAGAGAGAGAGAGAGAGAGAGAGGAGAGAGAGAGAGAGAGAGAGAGAGAGAGAGAGAGAGAGAGAGAGAGAGAGAGAGAGAGAGAGAGAGAGAGAGAGAGAGAGAGAGATTAATCGTTTTTTTTTTTTTTTCGTTTTTTCTTTTTTTTTCGTTTTTTCTTTCTTTTTTTTTGGAGGGGGGGGGGGGGGGGGCGGGGGAGAGTGTCATCTGCTCAAATCAGCACTAACAGCCTACTCTCCGAAAAAGCAGAAAAGGTCTTAGCGTGTGCGGCAAGATGTTGTGCATGCATTCGAATACAGGGCCTCGTTTACAGTATGGTCCCAAAGACAGTTCAGGGGACTGGAGTCAGTGCTGATGTAAGCTCCAGGAGACAAATCTCCTTGATTTGATTTGATTTGATTTATTCTTTTATATCGAGGATCATGGAATAAGCACTCTTGTGCTTTTTTTATATCCAGTCCCCGTGGGTATGCAGTTTTGTAAATGTCATCTGCTCCCACCGGCACACAATGTCCTGCTCTTACGAAAAGCGGAACAGGATTTAACGTGTGCGCAAGATGTTCTGCGTGCGTTCGCACACGGGGCCTCGGTTTATAGTCTCATCCGAGAGACTTTTGGGGAGAGTGGAGTCAGCACTGAAGTTAACTCCAGGAGAAAAATCTCCTCGACCGGAATCGAACCCGGGTCGTCAAATTGCCAGCGCAATGTTCTGACCACTTTGCTATCCGTCCTTCACCTGGCGTCTTCCTGGCGATTCCACCCCGGGCTCGAACCCAGGCCGTAAAACCACAAGGGCGAAGCGTTAACCACTACACTATCTCCCTCCAATCTCTCCCTCCCCCAAGCCACCCACCCACCACCCACTAACCCCATTGCAAGTTTCGATACAAAAGGATGTCTCATCCGTCAATGTGACTGGCAGGAAAAATGATCCGTGACCAAAGGAAAAAAACAACGATCAAATAAAGAATGATTGAATGTTCATAATGGGGGTGACAGCGGGTCGCTGTGACCGTAACATTCTGCACGTAGGTAGTTTTCTGTTTGATAAGTACATACACGTACGTACGTACACACACATTCACACACTCACAAACACACACACTTATACATATAGATAGATAGATAGATAGATAGATAGATAGATAGATAGATAGATAGATAG
>CM060341.1:38666865-38686865 GCA_030674155.1 Stramonita haemastoma | reverse complement strand
GGTGGTAGTGGTGGTTGTGGTGGCGGTGGTGGTGGTAATGGTATTGTTATTGCTTCTGCTGTTGTTCTGATTGTTCTTGTTGTTGTTCCTGCTCAAAACGCCACCCTCACGAACAAACATTTTACTAAAAACACTGCCCTCACGAACAAACATTTTGCTAGAAACGCTGAAAATGCCACCCTCACGAACAAAACATTTCGCTCAAAACGCCACCCTCATGAACAAACATTTCGCTCAAAACGCCACCCTCACGAACAAAACAAAACATTGCGCTCAAAACGCCACCCTCACGAACAAAACATTTTACTCAAAACGCCACCCTCACGAACAAAACATTTTACTCAACACACCACCCTCACGAACAAAACATTTCGCTCAAAAACACCACCCTCACGAACAAACCTTTTGATCAAAACGCCCCCCTCTGTGTTGTGTGCGACGAGCAGAATTGGGAGGCGGTGAAGAACCTGGTGGAGCGGCGCGCGGAGACAGGCGTGGCGCGAGCCATGGCCGCCCTGGACCTGAACGCCCTCACCCCCGCCATTGTCGCCCAGGCTGACAGCCACGCGCGCTCCTGTGACTACGAAGTTCTGAAGGCGGAAAACGCCAATGCAGGCCTCTTCTACAAATGGGTGTGTACATACATCTTATTATACCACTTTATGTCCCAGGCTTTGCGCTCTAAAGACTAGAGCGCAACTCCATAGTCTTCCGAGACTGATGGGTGCCTACTACTACTACTACTTATGTCACAGCAGATTTCTCGGCGTGAAATTCGGGCTGCTCTCTCTCTCCCCGGGGTGAGAGAGCGCGTCGCCACATGTGCAGTTAAAAAGTTAAAGTCTGTCCCGAGCCTAAGGCTCATCAGGTCGGTGCTTATCCCGGTTTCTGTGGCGTTAAGCGACTGAGAGTCATAGACTCCCCCCTGGATAGGACGCCAGTCTGTCGCAGGGTTAACCCCCAACACAAGGTTGGTACCCCTTTTACACCTGGGTGGGGTGAGAAAATAGCCGTAAAGTGCACATGTGCAGTGCCTACCCATTTTTTTTTCCTCAGGGATGGTGTCTAAGCACGACACCTGTGTGCACGAACTGTCATGAACTGTTCATATCTAGGAGTTATTTGATTTGATTTGATTGATTCTTTTATATCGAGGATAGTGGAATAAGCACTCTTGTGCTTTTTTTACATCCAGTCCCCGTGTGTATGCATTTTGTAAATGTCATCTGTTCCCACCGGCACACAATGGCCTACTCTTATGAAAAGCGGAACAGGATTTAACGTGTGCTCAAGATGTTCTGCGTGCGTTCGCACACGGGGCCTCGGTTTAAAGTTTCATCCGAAGGACTTTTGGAGAAAGTGGAGTCAGCACTGATGTTAACTCCAGGGGGGAAATCTCCTGAACTGGACTCAAACCTGGGTCGTCAAATTGCCAGCAAGGGGGGAGGGGTGGGGTGGGGTGGGGGAGAGGGGGTTAGGAGGGAAAGATGGGGAGTCTTCTGTTGTTGTTGTTGTTGTTGTTGTTGTTGTTGTATGTTTACCAGTTTAATACTCTAAGGGGCCAGGCCTAATATGGTCTGTGAGGGATCTCGCCTTTCTGGGAATCACTGTGAGATTGTTGTACCTCGGATGAGAAGTTGGGGTGTGTGACTGTTTTGAAGTCCCGTGAACGGGGTACGTAGCTCAGTGGTCACAGCACTCGCTTTCCCCTCGCTCAAGTTCGAGCAGCGTTGAGCGTGGTTACCAGGTGGATGGGTGACCCTTTTGCGCGCCTTGGCTTCAATACAGTTCCCAAGTTCGCCCAGCTGTAAATAGGTACCTGCCCTCTTTAGGGTCAGGGAAGGTCAAACAGCGAGGGAGAAGAGATGGGCGCCGCCCTCAATGTGCTGGCCCCTAGAGAAGCTGAGGTCGCTGATTCCTCGCTTCCCTAGGACCATGATTATAAATTATAGGGCACCTTTACCTTTATCTTTACTTTTTTAACATAAGTACTGACTCTACTCTCCTGAAAAATCTTCAGATAAGACTATAAACCGACTCCTTGTGTGCGAACGCACGTAGAACATCTTGTGTACACGATAAAAACCAGTTCTGCCTTTTGAGAGAGTAGGCCATACGTCCCATAAGAAGGGATACCCACATTACAAATAAAGAAAGGCATAGACACCGGTGTGGTGTTCAGACATCATCCCTGAAGTTGGAATGCGGCTACCGTCACGGGGGGCACTGACAGACATACACAGCATCGACAACGTATTAGGAATAGTTAGCAGGGGGCACTGACAGACATACACAGCATCGACAACGTAGTGGCAATAGTTAGCAGGGGGCACTGACAGACATACACAGCATCGACAACGTAGTGGCAATAGTTAGCAGGGGGCACTGACAGACATACACAGCATCGACAACGTAGTGGCAATAGTTAGCAGGGGGCACTGACAGACATACACAGCATCGACAACGTAGTGGCAATAGTTAGCAGGGGGCACTGACAGACAGACACAGCATCGACAACGTAGTGGCAATAGTTAGCAGGGGGCACTGACAGACATACACAGCATCGACAACGTAGTGGGAATAGTTAGCAGGGGGCACTGACAGACATACACAGCATCGACAACGTAGTGGGAATAGTTAGCAGGGGGCACTGACAGACATACACAGCATCGACAACGTAGTGGCAATAGTTAGCAGGGGGCACTGACAGACATACACAGCATCGACAACGTAGTGGCAATAGTTAGCAGGGGCACTGACAGACATACACAGCATCGACAACGTAGTGGCAATAGTTAGCAGGGGCACTGACAGACATACACAGCATCGACAACGTAGTGGCAATAGTTAGCAGGGGGCACTGACAGACACACAGCATCGACAACGTAGTGGGAATAGTTAGCGAAATCAAAGCCTTCATTCATTTCCTAACTTTACGTGGTACTTGTGTTTCCTCTCTATGGATTCCATCCCATTGTGGTATATCTGGAAACGATCTTGCTGATCAGACTGCAAAACAGGGAGCTAAACAATCTAATGGGTCAATCAAGTTACATGTCCCATATACGGTACAAGAGTGTCACTGCTTGTTAAGAAAAATCTCTTGTAATCGCTTTAAACCAAGTTCCACAAAACAAAACAAAAATCTGTCACGAAATTTCAAAATAAGTCACAGTTTTTAGATACCACAGCAGTTTTATATCACTATTTCCTTCGCAATAAGACCCCTTCACGTATTTGTAGATCCATCACATCATTGTTTCACAGGGTAAAACTGGACGCTTTTAAAACAAAATTTAATAAGAATGCTTTGTGCCCTTGTGGCAAAAGATTTACAAATCGACACATACTTTTTGAATGCCCAGGTTTTAAAGATTTTTTACCACCTTTTGAAGGCAAGAAAACATGATCGCACATTCTCCCTGATGCTGAGTTAAAGCTAGAGATTACGTTATGTTTATTTTATTCTGTGTTCAGTAGATTCCTTTAAATTCCGTTAATCTTTCTTGTTTATAGAAAGTTGTTTGTTTGTACTTGATTTTTTGTTTGCCGTCCAAATCACGCACTGTGCATGGACGTTAATTTAAAGACTACTACAAAATCTCACCTTTGGTGATCTTTGAAGCTGTAACCGAAGAACAGGTAGATTTTATTTTTAAGGAAGATTTCGGTTGTTTATGTTTTCTCTGAAAGAGAAATCATGGAGTGCGAAATTGTCCATACACGCCCCACCAAGATATCTACACAGCAGATTCTTTACCACGAGCACAACCCAAGGCGCTCAAGATGTCTCGATGCATGCTGGGCATGATCGTGCTTTAACACTTGCCGAATGCTGGCATGAGTGGCGGAATGACGTGTATAAATACTTAGATTGTTAAGGGACCTGAATGTGTGTTTGTGAACAAATATCTTTTATTTATTTTTTTTTTATTCTTTTATATTGAGGATAACAGAATAAGCAATCATGTGCTTTTTTTCATCCGGTCCCCGTGTGTATGCAGTTTTGTAAATATTGTCATCTGTTCCCACCGGCACACGATGGCCTACTCTTACGAAAAGCGGAACAGGATTTAACGTGTGCTCAAGATGTTCTGCGTGCGTTCGCACACGGGGCCTCGGTTTAAAGTCTTATCCGGAGGACTTTTGGGGAGAGTGGAGTCAGCACTGATGTTAACTCCAGGAAGAAAATTTCCTCGACCGGGCTCGAACCCGGGTCTTCAAATTGCCAGCGCAATGTTCTGACCACTAGGCTGTCCGCCCCCCTCTCTCTTTTCAGAGAGAGAGAGAGAGAGAGAGAGAGAGAGAGAGAGAGAGAGAGAGAGAGAGAGAGAGAGAGAGAGAGAGAGAGAGAGTGTGTCTGTGTGTCTGTGTGTGTGTGCGTTTGTGTGTGTGTGCGCGTGTGTGTGTGTGTGGTGCGTGCGTTTGTGCTTGCGTACATGCGTGCGTGCTTACATGCGTGGGTGCGTGGGTGTGTATGCGTGCGTGCGTGTGTGTGTGTGTGTGTGTGTGTGTGTGTGTGTGTGTGTGCGTACGTGCGTGCGTGCGTGCGTGCATTTTATTTTATTTATTGTAATCTTTTATTTCGAGGGTAATGGGAAAAGCACTTATGTGGACTGGGCTTTTCATTTCTACATGCAGTTCTTGGGTGACTGCAGTTTTGTCAATGTTGTCACCTGTTCGAACTGTTACACAGTGGCTTACTCTTCCGAAAAGCGGAATAGGTTTTGACGTGATCGCCAGATGTTCTGCCTGCGTTTGCACACAGGACATCAGTTTATCGTCTCATCAGAATGACTCTTGGCGGCAGTGGAGTCCGCACTGGTTAATTAATATCCCCTTGTGCGGGATTCGAACCTTTTTCAGTAGATCAGGAGCCCAATGTGCAACGCTCTAAGCAACCAGACTATCCTGCCCCTCCCCCTCCCCCCTGTGTGTGTGTGTGTGTGTGTGTGTGTGTGTGTGTGTGTGTGTGTGTGTGTGTGTGTGTGTGTGTTTGTGTGTGTGTGTTTGTATGTGTGTGTGACTGTCTGTCTGTCTGTCTGTCTGTCTGTCTGTCTGTTTGTGTATGTTTGTGAGTGTGTGTATGTTTGTGAGTGTGTGTGTATATGTGTGCACGCGCGCGCGCGCGCGCGTGTGCCTGTTTGTCTGTGTGTGTGTGTGTGTGTGTGTGTGTGTGTGTGTGTGTGTGTGTGTGTGTGTGTGTGTGTGCATGTCAGGAACAGTACATGCCCGAATGCATGTGTGCTTGTGTGTGTGTGTGTGTAAAAATGGAGAAAACGTCACTGATGATGACATCATGCCGTTTATTTTCTGACGTCACAGGTGCGGGGGGTGCTGGCAGAAAGATCGGCACGTGACGCGCTGAAGAAACGCAATGACGCCAGCAGCTAAAAATAGACTGACCTGGATTCCCAAGGCCGGCAGACTTTGCACACAAGCTTTGGGGAAGGGGGGATAAACAAGAATTGGGAGTAGAGGAGGGGGGGAGAGATAAGCTACTGGAATTGAGGTTCGAAGTGGAATATATTTAGAGAGAGAGAGACAAGGCAAGGCAAGGCAAGGCAAAATTCTTTTATTCGAGGATAATAGATAAGCACTCATGTGCTTTTTTACATCCAGTCCCCGCCCTTTTCAGGGAAAACGTCAAGATAAAAGATACTAAACAGTAAAACTATATGCAGTACCAAACAACATAAAGGAATAAGGACATTATACATAATAAGATAATAAAAATGCACACTTTCAGAAGACGAAAATCAGTAGCCACAATAAAATGATTTTGATTATAAAAGAAAAGAGAAGCGTTAATAGATAAAAAGCAACCAAAGAAACATAATGAAATAAACAACTTAGCAACCAAGAAAAGTCCACCCAAAAATAATTAGCTACAACATTGTTACAACTCATAACAACAAAAATGAACTCAGAAGGAACTAAAGATAATACAATGATTATAATGATGACAATAAGAATAATATCAACAATAGTGATAATAGTATGATAATAATACACCTAAAACTCACTACTACACGTAGGTTACACACACACACACACACACACACACACACACACACACATACATACATACATACATACATACATACATACATACATACATACATACATACATACATACATACATACATACATACATACATACATACATACATACATACATACATACATACATACATACATACATACATATACGTAACTCACTCACGCATGTACGCTCGCAGGCAAATGCACATACAAATCACACACACACACACACACACACACACACACACACACACACACACACACAAATGCACACACACACACACACACACACACACACACACACACACACACAAATGCACACACACACACTCACACACATACACACACACACACACACACACACACACACACACACACACACACACACACACACACTTACTCACACTTATATTTATAAGCACATATCCGCAGGCACACATGTACTTGAGGTGGTAAGAAAAAAAAAATTTAGTCATAGAAAAAAGAAGAATGATACAATTCAAACAATCATATCAGGTGACAATATTATCCTTTCTTTTACATTCATACTTCATATAAAAAAGAAGAAACAAAAGCAAACAGCAAAGTTAAAACCGAAAAAAAAAAAACAAGAACAAAACATCAAAAACTTGAGGTAGGACCTATCAACAACAACAACAACAAAAAGTCATGCAAATCATATTTTAATACAAGGGGAGATGACAAATAAAAACAATTATCCACCCCCCCACACACACACACATACACACACACACAACACCCAAACACATTCACCACACACACACACACACACACACACACACACACACACACACACACACACACACACACACACACACACACACACACACACACACACACACACACACACACACACACACACAAGTTCGCGCTCATGTCATCAATAAACTTCATTTTAAAGGAAGTATATGCCTAATTTTATCAAGTCATGTAACGGAACACAAAAGGAATCCATCGACTAAGGCATATATATTAAAACATACATATTCTAATACCTGAATCTTATGATTATGTATTTATGGTCATAAAAATCACATTCATAACCATTTTGTAATCATAATGAACATAATTATTCAGCTTACTTGAGAATTAAAAAAATTATACAAAATCAACAGCATTCAACACGTGATTATTAAATAGTACAAAAAGTGAATCAAGTATTTCTCAATATGGATGATAACATGTTTAGGCAACAAGAGAGAGACAAGGCAAGGCAAGGCAAGGCAAAATTCTTTTATTCGAGGATAATAGATAAGCACTCGTGTGCTTTTTTACATCCAGTCCCCGCCCTTTTCAGGGATAACATTAAGATAGAAAAAAATAAAAATAATAGCCACAACTACACAACAACAATTATAATGATCCAAATACCAAAAGTAAGGAACCATACCAAGTATCAAACAGGCAAGAAATAACACAGAGATACAATACTAAGGTAATGTTATAAAAAGTCACTCTTTCAGAAACGAAAAAGAAGTAAGAATCAATGATAATTTTGATTTGAATAAAGGAAAATAAACAAAAACAAAACAAACAAAAAACAAAACAAAACAAAAACAACAAAAAAAGCGCAATAATTAAAGAGCAAACATCAGAATATGATGAGGTTAAATGACTGAAGACAGAGAGAGAGAGAGAGAGAGAGAGAGAGAGAGAGAGAGAGAGAGAGAGAGAGAGAGAGAGAGAGAGAGAGAGAGAGAGAGAGAGAGAGAGAGAGAGAGAGAGAGAGAGAGTACACAGTACATTTTTAGCCAGGTAGTGTTGCACACAATTTTCAACTGGCCAATAATATCATCACTTAACACTCCCTATCTTTTACTTATGCATATATAGAGAATATACCATATGATAAATGTGACATGAAAATAAAATATTAAAATTTTACTCTTTGAAATCAGTTACAAGTGCACAAGGATAAGATACATATAAAAACATTTAAACACACACACACACACACACACACACACACACACACACACACACACACACACACACACACACACACACACACACACACACACACACACACACACACACACACACATACAGAGAGAAGAAGAGAGAGAAAGGGGGAGAATTATATATATCCAACAGGATGAGTAGCCTACTGGTTCATTAGTTTTGATGCATCAAGTGCATTAGGTGATTTTTGAAGGTCGACAATGATTGGTGCTGTTTAATTGAATCGGGAAGGGAGTTCCACAGTACAGGGCCTGAGTATAGTAAACTGGACTTGAACAAGTCTATTCTTGGGATTGGGATACTTGGCTTTTCAGTATTTCTGGAACGATTCATTGGGAACTTATCTCTTAAGGATGTGGGGACAGCTCCTGCCATTATCTTAAACATCAGGATGCCCTTGTTATATTTTAGTCTTTGTTGTAGGGGGAGAATACTTAACTGAGTATAATCCACCTCAAGTAATGTTGTTTTCTTCAGGAGGATAAGTTTGAGAGCACGTTTATACAGACTTGATAAGGGTTTCATAGTGTTTGCACTGGCAGAATCCCATAGGGTTGAGGCATAGTCTATTGAGGATTGTATATAAGCTTGAAAGAATAATTTCCTTGAATGGTAGTCAAGGAAGTGTTTAATTTTAGTCAACTGGTATACTCTAGAGAGGAGAGAGAGAGAGAGAGGAGAGAGAGGAGAGAGAGAGAGAGAGAGAGAGAGAGAGAGAGAGGAGAGAGAGAGGAGAGAGAGGAGAGAGAGAGAGAGAGAGAGAGATGGTCTACCATCTTGGCCAATTAAATTTTACCTATCACTTAAGAAAAGGGAACATGGGCTGAGGTGTTGGGGGGGGGGGGGGGGAGAGGAATGGGGTAAGGGAGGAGGAGGGGGTGGCATTCAAATGGCTGTTTTATAGTTTTACCTTCATGTGAGATCTTAGAGGGTTGTGTAGAGGTGGCCTTTAGTAATACACCACACATGGGGTTGTGCTGTGCAGCGTAGAGTTGGCCTTTAGTCACACACACACACACACACACACACACACACACACACACACACACACACACACACACATACACAAACACACACACACACACACACACACACACACACACACACACACACACACACACACACACACACACACAGAGGCTGTGCTGTGTTGTGCAGAAGCTTTACAACTTGGCTGTTGTGTCATCAGCCTTTGCTCCTTCGTGGACAGAACACTTCCTTTCCCCAGCCAAGGTTAAGCAGCCTCCAGTGTGGTTACCAGTTGGATGGGTGACCTTTTGGACACCTTGACTTCATTACAGTTCCCCAGTTCACCCAGCTGTATATGGGTACCTGCCCTCTTTAGGGTCAGTGAAGGTAAAGCAGCGAGGGAGAGGAGATGGCCACCACCCTATATATTCTGGCCCCTAGAAAAGGTGAGGTCTCTTATGCCTCTTCCCTTACGATCACATAGGTTATGGGACACCTTTACCTTTTTTTTGATCTACTTTTATGTGCATAAAATGTCCTGACCATCTTAGTTGAGACTGTGTCAGCAGTTCATCTGTGCATGCCATGTGGACTTGTGAAACCACAGTCAGGCTTGAGACTGTGGGTGTGCCATGCTTTGTTTCAATATCTTTGTTTAATATTAAATATTAAAATATATATTTTATGATTATTTTATTCTTTTATTTCCAGGATGATGAGATAAGCGCCCAAGTGCTTTTTTTTTTCACATCCACTCCTGGTGTGTAATCAGCTTTGTCCGGCCAGCCTCTGTCATTCCGTACTGACTTGTGGAGTCTGTCCAGTGTGGACCACCATACTGTTGATTGATTGATTGATTGATTGATTGATTGATTGATTGATTGATTGATTGATTGACTGATTGATTGATTGGTTGATTGATTGATTGATTGATTGATTGATTGATTGATTGATTGATTGATTGATTGATTGATTGATTGATTGATTGATTGTTGTTTTCTGGGGTGTTCAAGTCTGGATTTCGAGGTAGGGGAGACGATTGTGGATTTTTTTTTTATATCGAGGATAATGGAAAAAACACTCTTGTGCTTTTTTACATGCAGTCCCCGTGTGTATGCAGTTTTGTAAATCTTGTCATCTGTCCAGTCCCTGTGTGTATGCAGTTTTGTAAATCTTGTCATCTGTTCCCACTGGCACACGATGGCCTACTCTTACGAAAAGCGGAATAGGATTTAACGTGTGCGTAAAATGTTCTTCGTGCATTCGCACACGGGTTCTCAGTTTATAGTCTCATCCAAGGACTTTTGGGGGAGACGTGATGAGTTTTTGTGGGTTTTTTTAAGTGAGAAATTTTGATGCATTATTCCTGTTAGCTTCTTTTGTGGTGTATGTTGAATAGTCTATGTCAGAGAAATGACATATAGGGGACCTGGATTCAGTGCTGTCAACGGTGTTATGCGTATCAAATCTTCTCCGTGTGACAAAGTAGGTTAGATTCTTTCCATGTTACAAAGTAGATTTAATTCCGTCCTTTGTGCAAAGTTTGTTGAACTCTGCCAATCTTACAATGTAGGGTGAGTTTTACCCGTGTTACACAGAAAGTTTTATTCCATTCATGTTACAAAGTATGTTAAATTCTGTCCATGTTATACAGTATGTTAAATTATGTCTACGTTACAAGGTATGTTAAAATTTGTTTACAGTACAAAATGTGTAAATTCTGTCCATGTTACACAACCAGTTAAATTATGTGCATGTTACACAGTATGTTAAAACCTCTCCATGTTACACATTATGTTTAATTCTGTCCATGTAACACAATATGTTAACTTTTGTCTTTATAACACTTTGGAATTAAACAGTAAAACGCTTATAAAAGTCTGTCCACGTTGACTGATTGGATGTTGTCCCAGTTGTAATGTTGGTCACGGCGTGCCTGTTTTATAAGGCACATAGCCCTGAAGTCGAAATGCGGCTGCCTCACTGGTGAGTTCAATCGGACGAGTACAGAAAAATTTCACAAGTGCCATGACCTTAAAGTGGTGTCTTTTTTTTTTTTAAAGACCAACCAATCATTGAAGGACGGAGTTCTACTTCACTGGTCAAGCTGAGGTTGGTGTTATCCTTTTCTTGGAGTTCCTAGGCTAGATAGAGTCCTGAGGTTCGCCAATGACGAGATGTTGGCAGATTATGCCACCGTTTTTTCTCTCTTCTTTACTGTTTAGGTACCCGCATTCCAGCTCCGGGAATAGTGTCTAAACAGGACAGCGGTGTGCACGCAGCTTTACAATTCTGTCATCCGTTACTACCGGCACAGAAGGGGCTACTCTTCCGAAAGGCGGAACAGGTTTTAACGGGCGTGCGAGATGTTCTGCGTGCGTTTGTACACGGGACCTTAATTTTATGGTCTCACCCAAAGGACTTTCAGTGGAGTGGAGTCGGCACGGATGTCAACTCCAGGGAAAAATCCCTTTGACGGGGCGAGAGTCTTGGTTTTGGTGCAAAGCGAGGATCAATCCCCGAGCCGTCAGATTGTCAGACCGTCAGCTTGTCAGCTTGTCAGATCGTCAGCTTGTCAGACCGTCAGCTTGTCAGACCGTCAGCTTGTCAGACCGTCAGCTTGTCAGCTTGTCAGATCGTCAGCTTGTCAGACCGTCAGCTTGTCAGACCGTCAGCTTGTCAGACCGTCAGCTTGTCAGCTTGTCAGATCGTCAGCTTGTCAGACCGTCAGCTTGTCAGACCGTCAGCTTGTCAGACCGTCAGCTTGTCAGACCGTCAGCTTGTCAGACCGTCAGCTTGTCAGCTTGTCAGCTTGTCAGCTTGTCAGCTTGTCAGATTGCCTGCGCATCATTCTAACCTCTAGTCTGTCGCATCACCCATATTGGACAGGATAGCTCGGTGTTCAGAGCACTCGCTTTCCCCCAGCTAAAGTTAATCAGCATCCAGTGTGGTTACCAAGTGGATGGGTGACTTTGTGCGCCTTGGCTTCAGTACAGTCACCCAGTTCACCCAGCTGTAAATGGGTACCTGCCCTCTTTAGGGTCAGGGAAGAGAAAGCTGCGAGGGAGAGGAGATGGGCGCTCTGACTCACTCCTCCCACCTGGGATCACTGTGAGATGGAAACTGCTAACTGACTGAGAAGTTTGCGTCAGTGGCTGTCTCCAAGTACCTCGCCATAATTATATGCAGCCATAGTCTGACTTCAGAGGATTTAATGGAGAAGTGAATTCATGAACCGATGCATACATTGATTTATGGATCAACTTCACGATTGAGTATATTTAATAAACACAAAAAAAAACCCAACCCAAAATCGCATTAACCAGAAATGAGGTCTGCATGAGACTCCATCCACTTTAAAAGCTCGGCCTCTTCAGATTTCTTCCGCTTCTCCAGGAAGGTGTTGAGGGTGTAGATGAAGGGATTGATGGCGGAGTTCAGAGGCATCACCAGCACTGCCAGAGCCACGTTCAGCTCTCCAGGCACAGGGGTTCCCGCCAGCGCCAGAAACCCGCAGAGCCCGATGGGGAACCAGCACAGAAAGTCTGTGGCCGCCACGGAGAGGAGGCGGCGAGCGATAGTGAGGTCCTGAGACTCTCTGCTGGTCTGGGCCTTGAGGCTGTGGCTCTGCACAGAGGCGTAGATGACGGCCTGGCCGGCAGAGACGAGGACGAAGAGGACGAAGTTGAAGACGACGAGGAGAGTGAAGGAGTAGAGCTTGCCTCGGAACTCCCTCCTCGTCACCGGCAGCGGGATGCAGATGCTGGTTTGGCTGTAGAACGCCCAACCCGCCGCCACCGGCAGCAGAGGCAGCAGGGCTAGGACACAGCCCGCCAGCCAGGTCAGCACGCATGCCACAGCGGCTGACCTTCTTTGGAAGCGGAGCGTGCTGAAGGGGGAGTGAAGCGCGAGAAAGCGGTCCAGGGTGATGAGCCAGATGGTCAGCGCCGACACCTGGTTAGACAGCAGCGACAGAAACCCCGCCACTTTGCACGTCACGCTGTCTTTCCACCTGTCGGCGTGGTACAGGTAGATGTCCTGAAAACGCCAGTCTGCCGCCCCGATCAGCGCAATGTACACGCCCATGAGACAGTCCGAGAGAGAGAGACTGGTGACGAAGACGCCGAACCCGCTGGAAGAAGTCATTTCCCGCGCACAGGAGCGCGTGGCAAAGCAGAAGATGTTGCCGGCTATGGCCAGACAGCACAGGAGCCACAGACAGCCTCGGTACACCTTGGAGTGCAGCAGATCCTCACAGGACGACACCTCGTCTCTGGGAGCCTGACAGGTGATGTTGTCCACACCTTGAGGCAGGACGGCCTGACAGCACAGCTTGTAGTTCGGCGCTGATATGACACGCACCGCAGACAGGCCCTGAAAGAGGTCGTAGGGAAAAGTGGTGACGAAGCTTCCAGCCATGTGAAGCTCCTTGAGCTGAGGGGTGAACGCAAAGCCCTCAGCGCTGATGGTGTGAGTGGCTGAAAACGTCAGGTTGATCACCTGCAGCTGGGGAAAGGAGGCGAAGACTGGGCTGTGAAAGATGGGGAGGTGTGTGTGGGAAAGGTCCACGTGTCTCAACACGGCGTGCTCCCCAGTGGAGGAGGCATTGCCAGAGAGCAGAGTCAGGGGATTGTCAGACAGCGACACAAACTGCAAGTTCTGCAGGCCAAGGAAAGACGCCATGTTGACGTGGGTGAGCTGATTGCCGCTGAGGTCCAGGAACTGCAGGTTGAGGAGAGGCCGGTGAGGCAGGTGAGGCAGGTGAGGCAGGTGAGTCAGGGCACACCGCGCCAGCAGCAGGCGAGAGAGGTAGGCGTTGGTGTGCAGGTCAGACAGCCCCATGCCGGAGCCCGAGGCGTCCAGAGAGCGCAGGGCGGGGAAGAGCGAGGCGGGGAAGGGGCGGGGGCAGAGAAAGGCGTGCCCCTGACACAGGCAGCCCTCAGGGCACAGGGAGCCGCACAGCACCTCGTCCTCCTGCAGGGGGCAGTGCGGCCACCCGTCACACACGTGCTCGCTGTGCACGCACACCCCCGAGCCTCGGCACCTCAGGAAGCCCGGACACGTCCTGCTCTCACACCCCGCCTCGTCCTGGTGGTTGAAGCAGTCGTTCTGCCCGTTGCAGCGCGTGTACACCGGCAGGCAGTCCGGCAAGTGCTGTCCGGAACAGCGGTAGTGGCTGGCTGGGCAGGGCTCGCTGTCGTTGAGGGGCGTGGCTGTGAACTGCTGGACGCCGTCGTAGTCCATCAGCACCGGAGAGGCCAGGTAGGGACTGCTGGCTTTGAGAATGACTCTGCTTTGGCACTGGGCCTCGTCCGATTCACCCAGACACTGAGACAGCTGGTCACAGACCTTGCTGTAGGATGCACACTGTCCGTTAGAGACAGTTGGTCACAGACCTTGCTGTAGGATGCACACTGTCCGTTAGAGACAGTTGGTCACAGACCTTGCTGTAGGATACACACTGTCCGTTAGAGACAGTTGGTCACAGACCTTGCTGTAGGATACACACTGTCCGTTAGAGACAGTTGGTCACAGACCTTGCTGTAGGATGCACACTGTCCGTTAGAGCAGGTGAAAGAGTTCACACAGGCAGGATGCTTACAGAACGTCTCGTCACTGCTGTCCTCACAGTCCTGCAGGAAGTCACAGACCAGGGTGTGTGGCAGTGTCCCCCTCCCCTCACTGCAGGAAAATGTGTCTGCCAGAGCCTGACGTTGGCGAAATGCTGTGTAGACAGTGGAGTGTGGCCAACAGTCCTCCCCCTCCCCCCTCCCCTCTTCCTGCTGGTCACACACCTGCCCTGCACTGAAGCCACACAGGAGAAAGGCGTGCGTCACCTGGCCGTCAGGGCAGCTGGTCAGAGAGCCTTTCCACTTGTGCAGAATAGAATCCGTTCCCTTCAACCACAGACTGGGTTTTAAGGGAATCTTCTCCTGGCTCTTGTTTTTGCCGAATTCACACATAACCCTTCTGGCACGATATTGCAAAGAATCGCAATTGTATTGCCTAAGCATGGTTGATGACGTTTGTGAAACAAAACAACCGTTCACATCCCCTATGTATACTGAACCAATATAGGCCGAATGGTGCACGACAGTCTTGCCCTCACTGATGACGCTGCTTCTGTACATCCGCAGAGAGACAGAGAGACAGAGAACACTGAAACACTGAATACTGAAATGATTTAATTGCACATCGGCCTTGGACCACAATACAATACAGAAAAGAAAATAGGAAAAATATCTGACATAATAACACCTATCTGTATTCTACAATCACTGGACATCTTAAGCTTATGTACATTTCATACCTACTACAGTTCAAGTCTTCAGGACAGTTGTCTAACCACATTTTACATTTCACTTTTACTGTAATGATCAGAATCAGAGACATTAGTATAAGAGGGGCAAATAAGGGAAAAAAAAAAGAAAAACAATCATGTTGTAGCACACATTCTTGATAATACGCGTTATAGATATAGGTGAACATGTTTAGACAGATGTACATCACAGGATTACCTAATAGAGTACTTTTTCCGCCTATTGATTGCATGAAACACAAATTTAGATAAATTATATCTGTGGTCAGGATCAGAGGCTCTGAGTAACACATGCAGAGAGAGAGTTCTTTTGATTCTTTTAGAAATTTTATCCTTAAATCTTCATACGTGGCACAAAGAAACACAAAATGGTTTTCATTTTCGATCTGGTTCTTACGAAATGGACAGAATTTATCATGAACAGATTCACTATAGCGATGTACATTGTTATTAAGTGGGAGTACATTAAACCTTAATTGCGTAATGGCAACACGAAGACAATACTTTTCAACATCTAGTACATAACTTTCTTTTTCGAAAATAATCTGAAATGATCTATATGACTGATGTCTATCACGATCTCTTATAGTTCCTGACCATTCTGGAATAAATAAATCCACGAGCCTCTGGAGAGAGAGAGAGAGAGAGAGAGAGAGAGAGAGAGAGAGAGGAGAGGAGAGAGAGAGAGAGAGAGAGAAGAGAGAGAGAGAGAGAGAGAGAGAGAGAGAGAGAGAGAGAGAGAGAACACTGAACACTGAACACTGAACACTGAACACTGAAATGATTTAATTGCACATCGGCCTTGGGCCACAATACAATATAGAAAAGAAAATAGGAAAAATATCTGACATAATAGCACCTATCTGTATTCTACAATCACTGGACATCTTAAGCTTATGTACATTTCATACCTACTACAGTTCAAGTCTTCAGGACAGTTGTCTAACCACATTTTACATTTCACTTTTACTGTAATGATCAGAATCAGACACATTAGTATAAGAGGAGCAGATAAGGAAAAAAAAGGAAAAACAATCATGTTGTAGCACACATTCTTGATAATACGCGATATAGATAGAGGTGAACATTTTAGACAGATGTACATCACAGGATTACCTAATAGAGTACCTTTTCCGCCTATTGATTGCATGAAACACAAATTTAGATAAATTATATCTGTGGTCAGGATCAGAGGCTCTGAGTAACAAGTGCAGAGAGAGTTCTTTTGATTCTTTTAGAAATTTTATCCTTAAATCTTCATACGTGGCACAAAGAAACACAAAATGGTTTTCATTTTCGATCTGGTTCTTACGAAATGGACAGAATTTATCATGAACAGATTCACTATAGCGATGTACATTGTTATTAAGTGGGAGTACATTAAACCTTAATTGCGTAATGGCAACACGAAGACAATACTTTTCAACATCTAGTACATAACTTTTCTTTTCGAAAATAGTCTTAAATGATCTATATGATTGATATCTATCACGATCTTTTATAGTTCCTGACCATTCTTGTATAAATAAATCCACGAGCCTCTGTTTAAATATGCTTAGAAACCTTTTGACATCCCCAACACCCTGTTGTAACCAAACAATGTTAAATCCAGTAAAGCATAAGATTTCTCTTATTTTCGAAACCCAGCACTGTTTTCCTGAGTTATCGAGATGCAACAGCATTTGATATGCCTTGTGCGGTAACTGTTCGCTATTCATTTTTAATAACTTAAACCAATATCTTATGCAGGCAGTGTATGAATTTACATATAGTGGATATCTACACAAATCTCCATATATCATTTTGTTTGGTGTTTTGATTGGTACCCCTAAAAATCTTTGCATGCCATCATGTGAACTTTTTCTATGTGTTCTAACTGGTTTGTTCCCCATACTTCAGCAGCATATATCAAAATTGGTTGTATTTTTATATCAAAAATTTTGAAAAAAGTATTTGCGGTCATCTCTTTATATTTTCGAAAAACTCTGTTAAGCTGAACTACTGCCTTTTTCCCTTTTGTTACTAGATGCCTTGTACCGTTTTTCGCACTTATCATAGTTGTGAACTTGAATCCTAAATAACAATAACTGTTTACTACCTCTAAGCTCTTCCCATCATAAAACCATTTTTCATGTTTACCCAGAAAACCCCCTTTTCTAAACACCATAACTTTTGTTTTATCTATGTTTACAGTTAATTTCATCTTATTACAACAAGTTTTTAAAACATTTAACTGATTCTGAAGACAACTTGGTGTTGTTGATATTAATGCTACGTCATCTGCAAATAACAAGATAAATAATTCCATAATATCTGGGAATAATTGCACACCGTGTTTACCCTTTTCCTCGATTTGATCTGCTAGCTGGTTTGTAAATAGAGAAAACAGTGTAGGACTAAGAACACAGCCTTGTCTTACCCCCTTGGGACAATCAAACATTTCAGTTAGTTCAAAATTTGCTCGGACGCATGATTTTAATGACCTGTACATAGCTTGTAGTGCAGCAAAGAATTTACCATGTACACCTTGATTTTGAATGCACTGCATGAGTATGTTATGTTGAACAGAATCAAAAGCTTTTCGGAAATCTACGAAAGCAACATAGAGTTTTCTTCCTTTTTTGTTCATGTAGTTCTGGATAACTGCATATAATGTAAATATTTGATCAGTTGTTGAATATTTTCTTCGAAACCCTGCTTGACATTCTGAAATAAAGTTGTTGCTCTCTAGCCAAGTGTATAGTCGTGTATTAAGTATTGAAGTATAGCATTTAGATATAATACTTAAGAGAGATATTCCCCTGTAGTTATCTACATCATTTATGTTTCCTTTTTTTATGCAATGGTATAATTATGGCTTTTGACCATTCCTGTGGGTAAATACCTCTTTCAAAAATAACATTAAATAATTTTGTTAGAAACTCCACAATATGACTGCCACGAGTCTGTAACATTTCAGCTAAAATGTTGTCTATCCCGCTAGCTTTACCCTTTTTAAGTTTACCTATTGCCTGAACAACTTCTAATTCTAATATTTCTTTATTCAGTGTACTATCTATTTGCTCTGGCAGTTCAAGTTCGATACTGTCATCCCTTTCAAGTTCTTCGTTATTACCTTAGAAAACAGTTTTGAAATGGTTATACCACTCATCTGTACTAATACTATTTACTACTTTTTTCTTGTTTGCACAACCCATTTTCCTAAGCTCATTCCAAACGTGTGACCCATTATTGATTTCCTTTGCTAATGCTTCAGTCTTTTGCTTACTAAATGTGTGTCTTTTGGTTTTCAACATATGTCTGTATTGTTTTCTTGCTGTAACATATATTTGTCTATCTACTTCTTTTCGACTTGCTCTAAAATGTCTTAATTTTTTTCTACATTCTTTTTTTTAGCATTTTTATATTCACTATCAAACCACTCTGATCTTTTAGTTCTATGAGTGCCACATCTTTTAAGCATGCATTTGCTAGACTCTTTTATACATTCTACAAATATATCTAAAGCTCTGTCTACGTCATCATCTAAGTTATTTATGGCCATTCTCAATCTGTTTTGAACATCCGTGCCCTCCCACAATTTCTTAAATTCATTTTCTTTTGCATCATTCCAAATAAATTTCTCAAACACAGCATTGTCATTTACTTTTCTGTTATCAGGACATTCATTGCTGTTTCCAGCTGCCTTTACCTCTAGGACAATAGGTAAATGATCAGACTCTACAAAGTTTTCTACAACTAAGGATAATATTTGAACTGAAGAAAAAAGTTCAACAGATGAAAGAAAATAATCCACAGTGCTTTCTCCTGTGTATCCAACAAACGTACAGCTTTCATCAAAATTTGCTTCACTCAGCCCATTCAATATAAGACAATCATACATGTTACTCTCTCATAGAGAAGAGAGAGAGAGAGAGAGAGAGAGAGAGAGAGAGAGAGAGAGAGAGAGAGAGAGAGAGAGAGAGAGAGAGAGAGAGAGAGAGAGAGAGAGAGAGAGAGAGAGAGAGAGAGAGAGAGAGAGAGAGAGAGATCGTTGGGTTTTTTTTTCTTTTCTTTTTTTTTTTTTTTTTATTTTTTTGGAGGGGGGGGGGGGGCGGGGGAGAGGGTCATCTGCTCATATCGGCACTAACAGCCTACTCTCCGAAAAAGCAGAAAAGGTCTTAGCGTGTGCGGCAAGATATTCTGCATGCATTCGAATACAGGGCCTCTGTTTACAGTATGGTCCCAAAGACAGATCAGGGGACTGGAGTCAGTGCTGATGTAGCTCCAGGAGACAAATCTCCTTGATTTGATTTGATTTGATTTATTCTTTTATATCGAGGATAATGGAAAAAGCACTCTTGTGCTTTTTTACATCCAGTCCCCCGTGGGTATGCAGTTTTGTAAATGTCATCTGTTCCCACCGGCACACAATGTCCTACTCTTACGAAAAGCGGAACAGGATTTTAACGTGTGCGCAAGATGTTCTGCATGCGTTCGCACACGGGGCCTCTGGTTTATAGTCTCATCCGAAAGACTTTTGGGGAGAGTGGAGTCAGCACTGAGGTTAACTCCAGGAGAAAAATCTCCTCGACCGGAATCGAACCCAGGTCGTCAAATTGCCAGCGCAATGTTCTGACCACTTTGCTATCCGTCCTTCACCTGGCGTCTCCCTGGCGATTCAACCCCGGGCTCGAACCCAGGC
>CM060341.1:38656865-38661865 GCA_030674155.1 Stramonita haemastoma | reverse complement strand
AGAAAAGAAAGTGGATTTCATCTTCAGGTGCACAACTGCACTTTGGACAAGCCAAAAAACTACTATCTACTGTGAACCTATATTTGTTGCTATTCAGTTCTGTGACTCCCAATCTAAAGCGTATAAACATAGTACGTACATATCTGGAAGTGATCAAGTTCATGTATTTCTCCGGTTCTAATATACTTTTGAAAGAGTTATATAGACTGTAGCGAGGTCTATTGGTTATTTTTTCTGACCATTGCTGTATGAAGCAATCAGTCAATCTTTGTTTGATTTCCTGTAGAAAAGCTTTATGGTTTCCTACACCTTGAAAGACCCACACATAGCCAAATCCAGAGGAGCAGAGAAGATTTCTTATATGTGTAACCCAAGTTGTTTTACCTTTTTCATCCAGGAATTTTAACATATGGTAGGCCATGTTAGCGTATCTCTGACTAGGTAAAGAGCACAGACATAACCAGTAGGAAATACTTCTGACAGCTGACAGAACGAGGAGAGGGTAACGGCCTAATTCTCCATACACCATATAGTTTGGCGTGTGCATACTAACATTCAAAAAATGTTTACATGCAAACATATGAACTTTTTCAATCTGGTTAAATTCATGGATACCCCAAACCTCAGATGCATACAGTAGCATAGGAGCAACACGTGCATCAAAAAGCTTAAAAAATATCCTAGGAGATGAGCAACCTAATCTTCGCAGTGTTCTACATATTTCTATGACGCATCTTTTGGCTTTCGTAGTTAAGCTTTCTGTAGCAACATTTAGACTCAGACGTGTTGTGAAAATAAGCCCAAGGTATTTGTATGAGTTGACAACTTCTATTTTTTGTTGTCCAAAATGCCAGTGTTCATATTTAGATAGGTGTCCACCATTTCGGAAAACTATGATTTTAGGTTTTTCTAGATTTACTGTTAAACCAAATTTACGCGTAATATGATATAGATTATTCAGTTGATTTTGTAGGCCTACAGGAGAGTATGAGAGAAGTGACAGGTCATCTGCAAACATCAGAGGAAACAATTCTGTGACATTTTGACGAAGCTGAATTCCATGATTCCCATTTCTTATGATATATGTTGCCAGTTTATTAATCAAAAAGGAAAATAAAGTAGGTGAAGCAAGGCAACCCTGTTTGAGTCCCTGAAAACATTCAAAGTAGTCAGAGTACCCTGAAGATGAGTGGATGCAACACAACACAGATGAATACATAGCTTGTAAGGATTGTAACATTTTTCCTTTTACACCTATATTTATCAAGATTTTCCACAAAACATTTCTGTTTACTGTGTCAAAGGCCTTTTGGAAGTCCACAAAGGCAACATACATCTTTTTCTGTGGGGTTAGGTATTTCTGCACAATTGCATATAAAGTGAAAATATGATCAGTAGTTCTGTAATCTTTCCGAAATCCTGCTTGTGATTCTAGAATTTTATTATTGCTTTCAGCCCATTTTGTAAGGCGGGTGTTCAGAATATGGGTATATAGTTTACTGACACAGCTTAGTAAAGTGATTCCACGATAGTTATCTAGATTCTCAGAGTCTCCCTTTTTAAAAAGGGGGACAATAATAGCTCTACACCATTCTTTGGGGTAGAGGCCACGGGAAAAGAGTGTGTTGAAAAGCTTTACAAGGAAAGGGACTATAACATCTGAAGACTTTAGAAGTTCATTTATAATTCTATCTGGTCCAGCCGCTTTTCCTGGCTTTGCATGCCTTATTGCGTTTTTAACCTCAATTTTAGTTATATCGCCATTCATGTCGTCAATATTATCCTGAAAGCTATCTAAATCAGGTGTTTCATCAACTACTGCATTGAAACTGGTATCAGTCAATGTATCGGGATTTCTGTCATTTAATAAAGAATTGAAATGGTTCACCCATGTTTCATTAGAGATGCTGTTTACCAAATAACTTTTCTGTTTATAAAATTTCATTTCTTTCCAGAAATCTTGTGAATTGTGGACTGAGTCAACAATTTTATTTATCTTCTCTTTCTTAACCTTCGCCAGACCTCGTTTTTAAACTCACACAGAAGAGCTCCTGGGTGACCAGTCACCCATGGTTTTTACATAGACATTTCCCTTACGACCCCTCGCCAGATTTCGTGGGTGACCAGTCACCCATGGTTTTTACATAGACATTTCCCTTACGACCCCTCGCCAGATTTTGTGGGTGACCAGTCACCCATGGTTTTTACATAGACATTTCCCTTACTACGCCCCGCCAGATTTCGTGGGTGACCAGTCACCCATGGTTTTCAAATAGATCAGACAGCTAAGCATCATGTAATTTTTGAGACAATAAAGCTGAATCTGAAAAGGTGATGTCTTAGAATCAATGTGTATTGCGTTGATTATGATGTAGGAAATAAAAGCTCATTTATTTGATTTGAAAGTGAAAGGTTTACTAGCACCCATGTAAACTGAAATAGACTGACAAAGAAACACACACACACACACACACACACACACACACACACACACACACAAGAGAGAGAGAGAGAGAGAGAGAGAGAGAGAGAGAGAGAGAGAGAGAGAGAGAGAGAGAGAGCTATAACAAATACACTATATGTTTTTAGCATTAACACAGTATGTTTTTAGCATTCTAAACAAAATATATATTTCATAAATATGCGGTAAATGGCATCAGATAGCAACTTTCTGAGGAAAAAATTAAAACACAGATAATCAAGATCATAAATTCTTTAATATCTTTATCAATTTCTCCATGAAATTTTCAGTCAGACTCAAACTGGTGTGTTCATAACAGAAGCCCCCAAAAACGTTCAACATGTGCAAAAGCCAAAAAGCAAAATAACAATTGTACCTGCTGATATCAATCATAGGTAAGGAAAGAAATCATGTACATTTAAGAACAGAACAAACCATATGAATCAGTGCACATTTGCACGCATACACACGCACACACACATATGATATACACACTTGCAAAATACTACAAATATGATTCTGAACTGTTAGAATGCACAAAATACTAAGAAGAAATTCAAACCTGAACTGTCTGTACGGATAGTATCCTACATTTCATTACTTAATGTCTTGGATAAGATAACAACAAATCAACCAAACAAACAAAATCAAACAAAAACAGTAGAAAATATTTCCATTCTTATGAAGGACATCAGTACCAGTTTAGAGCTGAGAAAAACATTTACCAGCATCAATAGGGAGCTGCTAAAACTGATTTTGTTCTTGTATTTGTTGCCCCTGGGCTCAATGATTGCTGGGAGTGGGAGGGTTGCTCTTGGCAATTCTTCACCACCAGGTGCTTGGATAATAGTAACCTCTGTCTCCAGCATCAGACTGCAGTCTGCACAGATTTGCATAGCGTGATTTTGACACATCTAGTTTTGGCAGTTAATGCAGGAACCTGTTGTTTTGCGATCAGCCTTCCAGTGGTAGAAGCCACAGCGGCCTTGTGCCTTCTTTTGTTTCTTTGGACTTTGGCTGGTGGTGGACTTTCTTGCAGCAAATACAGAGGACTTCTTCGCAGTTGCTGCAGAACATAGTAAAAGTCTTATGATTTTAGCCAACCTCCATGTGTAAAACAACCTTAATAAAATTAACAACTACTATCAAACAGAAAAATGTTTCACTTACTGCTCACACAGTTGCTCAGGCCTTCTAGAATGCTGTTGCAGGAAAGGATGAGTGACTGTCAGCTTTCCTTATTTGTACCATTACCTATTCTTGCTGACTCGGGTCTAAACCAATGAACTCAAAATAGAAATGTCCAGAAAAATTCTTGCTGACTTGGCCTAAACCAGTCAACTCAAAATAGAAATGTCCAGAAAAATTCTTGCTGACTCGGGCCTAAACCAATCAACTCAAAATAGAAATGTCCAGAAAAATACTTGCTGATTCAGACCAATCAACTAAACTAGAAATATTTAGAAGAAAGGATTCATCAAAGGACATGCCATACTACAAGTTTGGTTGAATAGAAGACTAAACCTGAGCAAGCTCTCTCAGGTGTTAATCACATGACTGTCTCAAGTGAGCAAGGCACACTTGCTAACCCTCCAGCTATCCTACTAGGTCTACGAGGACCACACAAAAGATCCTTACTGCAGACCTGGTTGACAAAGGCAATGGAAGACAAAAGCCCAGCCAGGGGGGGGGGGGGGGCTAAAGTAGGTCAAGAAGCCTACATGTCTCTGAGTTGACTACTCAAGTTTGTTTGGTCCCAAGGAGATAGGTCTACTGGCCACCCAAGGAAAGTGCTTCCTCAAGCACAATAAAATGTATGGGTGACCAGCCACCCACGAGCCCTATCGTGTGTAGGAAAGGGCTGCAGTCTATAAAAGGTATGGGTGACCAGCCACCCACGAGCCCTGGCGTGTGTAGGAAAGAGCTGTGGTCTATATAAAAAGTATGGGTGACCAGCCACCCACGGTATCTGGCGAGGGTTATACAACGTTTTTATTGTCTAATTACTCCTTTATTTACAAACATAAAATCTTTAGATTCGGTGGAATTATGCACAAATATATAATAAACACAGTCATAAAATTTGAGCTTGATGAAATTAAAACTGACAAAGTTATGATCATTTAACTGAGAGTCTGGGTAATTTTTCACCCACGGTGTCTGGCGAAGGTTAAATATCCTTTCTTTTTGTCTTAGGAGAGATTTGTATGCATTTCTTTCTAGATTATAAAAAGCTCTATTTTCATCTGTTCTATTATTATTGTACTTTCTAAGGGCTTTATAGACTTTTTTCTTTGAATCCTTGCATTCTTTATCATACCAGGAATTCTCTGGATTTTTGACAGGTTTTGGCTTCCCGACTTCTTTTTTCATGCAAGATGCTGATTCTAGAATAGCATGTGAAAAGGTATCCACAGCAACATCACATGGACAATCTATTTGTGAGGTTGCTAAGGATATTTTATCTTTGAAAGCTTGGCTCTCTAATCTTTCAATAAGGTGGACAAGCTCTCTGGAGTCCCATAAATATTTAGTAGTT
>CM060341.1:38644365-38649365 GCA_030674155.1 Stramonita haemastoma | reverse complement strand
GCATATCATGTTGAGTAGTAACTTGTAATAATTGGTGGAGTGGGGTTCTAACTAATTCTTTCAGGAATTTATCCCGTAAATGGGTGTATGTAGGGCAAACAAAAAGAAAATGCCGTTCATCTTCTCTTGCTGTCCTGCAAAAAGGACAAGCATTTTTCTCCATTGAACTACTAAAACGGTGTGTATTTGCGTTCAGTGGGAGAACATTAAATCTTATTTGTGATAAGGCAACCCTAAAACAATAGCTATCAACATTGCAAACATATTTATCTTTTTCAAAGAGTATCTTAAAGGACCGGTAGCAGTCATAGCCTACCTGTCACGATCTCTTATTGTACCTGTCCATTCTTGTATGAAAATATCAATAAGCCTTTGTTTAAACAATCTCAAAAACACTTTGACATCACCTACACCTTGCTGCAACCAAACAAAATTAAACCCTGTCTCACATAACATTTCTCTAATTTTGGACACCGAGCAATATTTTCCCGTTCTGTCTAGTTCAAGCAGCATTTGGTATGCCTTGTATGGTAACCTTTCAGTACACATTTGCAGTAATCTAAACCAGTATCTTAAAACATAGCCAAAAGAATTCACATACAGCGGGTATCGTCCCAAATCGCCATATACCATTTTGTTTGGTGTTTTGACTGGGACACCTAAGAACTGTTTCCATGCCATCAAATGAACTTTTTCCACATGATCTAATTTTGATAACGGGGGGGGGAGAGAGAGAGAGAGAGAGAGAGAGAGAGAGAGAGAGGAGAGAGAGAGAGAGAGAGAGAGAGAGAGAGAGAGAGAGAGAGAGAGAGAGAGAGAGAGAGAGAGAGGAGAGAGAGAGAGAGAGAGAGAGAGAGAGAGAGAGAGAGAGAGAGAGAGAGAGAGAGAGAGAGAGAGAGAGAGAGAGAGAGAGAGAGAGAGAGAGAGAGAGACAGACAGACAACACACACACACACACACACACACACACACACACAGACACACACACACACAGACACACAGACACACAGACAGAGAAAGAGGGAGAGAGAGAGAGACAGAGACAGAGAGACAGAGAGAGACAGAGACAGAGAGACAGAGAGAGAGAGGAGTGGAGAGGAGAGGAGTGGAAAGGAGTGGGAGGGGAGGGGGAGGGGGGGGAAGAAGGGATGTTGTTATTGTTATCATCACCACCACCACCACTACCACCATCATCATCATCATCATCATCATCATCATCATCATCATCATCATCATCACCATCATCATCATCATCATCATCATCATCATCATCATCATCATCATCATCATCATCATCACGACCATAGACATTACACACGAGTAACTATTGATGATAACAATTGTCAGTGGTCGTGTGTGTGTGTGTGTGTGTGTGTGTGTGTGTGTGTGTGTGTGTGTGTGTGTGTGTGTGTGTGTGTGTGTGTGTGTGTGTGTGTGTGTGTGTGTGTGTGTGTGCTTGCGTATGTGTGTGTGTGTGTGTGTGTGTGCGTACGTGTTTGTGTGTGCGTGTGCTTGTGTGTGTGTGTGCGTGCTTGCTGTGTGTGTGTGTGTGTGTGTGTGTGTGTGTGTGTGTGTGTGTGTGTGTGTGTGTGTGGTGTGTGGTGCTTGCGTGTGTGTGTGTGTGTGTGTGTGTTGTGTGTGTGTGTGTGTGTGTGTGTGTGTGTGTGTGTGTGGTGTCATGTGTGTGTGTATGTGTGTGCATGGGTGTGTGTGTGTCCTTGCCTCTGTGTGTGTGTGTGTGTGTGTGTGTTTGTGCGTGCATGTGTGTGTGTGTGTGCGTGCGTGTGCGTGCGTATATATATATATATATATATATATATATATATATATATTTTTATATATATATATATATATATATATACATATATATATATACATATATATATATACATATGTGTGTGTGTGTGTGTGTGTGTGTGTGTGTGTGGTGTGGTGGCGCGTGCGTGCTGTGCGCGTCGCGCCGGCGTGGTCGTTTCGCTGCCCTCTGTAGCCTCCGCCCTTTCCCGAGGGCTGTGAGGAAATGCGGGTTCTCGGAGCTGGCGGCCCTTGTGGCCTGGAGCTGCCCTCCCACACCGAGGCGTCACCCTGCAGCCCCGGGGGAGAGCTGCGCCTCAGCTTATTACCTGTCGCAGACTGCCCACCCGATACTCGGCCACCCTCACCCAACACTTGTGGGTCCCCTCACGTTCTGTTGGTTTATGTGGAGTTATTGTTTTTATATGTGGGTCCCCTCAGTTCCCTACGTTTGGTTTTATGTGGGTTATGTTTTTATATGTGGTCCCTCACGTTTGTTTATGTGGATTTTTTATATGGGTCCCCTCACGTTCTCTTGGTTTTATGTGGAGTTATTCTTTTTATATGTGGGTCCCCTCACGTTCTCACCTTCTGTTGTTAAATCCTGTTCCGCTTTTCGTAAGAGTAGGTCATCATGTGCCGGTGGGAACAGATGACATTTACAAAACTGCATACACACGGGGACTGGATGTAAAAACAAAGCATATGATTGCTTATTCCATTATCCTCGATATAAAAGAATAAATTGAATTTAAATTGTTTTTATGTGTAGTTATTTTTTTTTATGTGGCGCGTAACCTACCAGAATTTCTCTGTTTTCAGAGATAATCATGTATTTTGAATTGAATTGAATTGTTGTAGGAAAGTTTGAGTGTGCTGATTTTGTTTGCGGGTTTGGTGGGGGGGGGGTAGAACATTTTTATTTATTTGTTTTAGCAATATTATCATCAGGGGGTGGGAGAGCTCAGTGGTCAGAGCTCTCGCTTTCTCCCCCAGTTAAGTTCAGCAGCGTTCAGCCCGGTTACCAGTCGGATGGGTGACCGTTTGTGCGCCTTGGCTTCAGTACAGTCCCCCCCAGTTTACCCAGCTGTCAATGGGTACCTGCCTTCTTTAGGGTCAGGAAAGGTAAAGCAGCGAGGGAGAGAAGATGGGCGCCGCCCTCAATATGCTGGCCCCTACAGAAGCTGAGGTCTCTGATGCCTCGCTCCCCTACAACAGCCTAGTTTATGGAACACCTTTACCTTTAATGTTATCATACATTCAAAACAGACGCTAGCTGTAACAACAACAACAAAACCAAACAAACGCACACAAAACAATACAACGCAATTACATGAAGACGGACACAGAAAATATGCAGACAGGTCAACGCACAAACACAAGGGGGGAAAAGAAGTTCATGAAGAAACTAAAAAGATGAATTCAAGCAAAACTACATTTACAAAAAAAGAAGAAAAAAGATAAGAAACCTCCATGTACCTTTTAACTTCCATGGACATCATTTTGTAAAACCATTTTCTAAGAGCGTTGTTCCAACAGATATGTGTTCCAAAAGAAAATACAGAGCAAATCCCGGAGCACGAAGACATGCTTCTGTAAAACTTTGTCGTTGTTCATACACTGGCTGTGCAGTGTTTGTTTGAGATTGCACCAATGAGTTTGGCTTTGGCTTTGGCTTTGGTTTTGGTTTGGTTTGGTTGGTTGGTTGGTTGGGGTTGGTTGGTTGGTTGGTTGGTTGGTTGGTTGGTTGGTTTAGCTTATTTTCTGATGTGTTTTGTCTGAGCACAAAAGTATAACAATACATCTGTAGTTTCCGAGGGTAAGATTTTCCATCTAAGTTGAGACCGGAATTTATTCTGATTATTTTCTATAATAACTGAGTTAGCATACATAATTATCCCACCCTAACAAATGGCATTTGATAGGGTATCTGAGTGGTGAAACCTTGATGACAAAATGTTTATCATTGTCCATTCTTACCTGTCTTCGTTTGCATTGATCTTTCCTTGATCAACGAATCACTTTATTGATTGAAATTAAAAGTTGATATTTTATAAGTTATGGTTTCGGGTTATTTCGTACTTTCGTGTCTGCTTGTTTGCCACTTTCCCTGACTGTCTGCCTGCTGAGCCTGCCTGTATGCCTTCGTGTGCCTGCTTTCGCGCACACACACACTCATGCACGGACGGATAGCCTAGTGGTCAGAACATTGCGCTGGCAATTTGACGACCCGGGTTCAAGTCCGGTCTAGGAGATTTTTCTCCTGGACTTAACATCAGTGCTCACTCCATTCTCCCCAGAAGTCCTTCGGATGAGACTTTAAACCGATGCCCCGTGTGCGAACACACGCAGAACATCTTGCGCACACGTTAAATCCTGTTCCGCTTTTCGTAAGAGTAGGCCATCGTGTACCGGTGGGAAAAGATAACAATATTTACAAAACTGCATACACACGGGGACTGGATGTAAAAAAGCACAAGAGTGCTTATTCCATTATCCTCGATATGAAAGAATAAATAAATAAATAAAAAATCCTCGATATGAAAGAATACTAAATCAAATCACTGCAACCTGCCTGCTGTGTGCCACAGGCCTGAGGACCAGCTGAGGACCTGCACGGAGGTGAAACGCACGGACAACAACTTGACGGTGGACGTCAGTCTGCCCAAGGACAAAAACCACAGCGAGTTCGGGCTGTCCATTGAAGCCGCCACTGAAGAAGAAGGAGGAGGGGGGAGAACGACAAGCAGACAGCAGAGATCAACTACCAGACCGTCCTGCAGTACATCCTGACACAGGACTCCAAACTGGCCTTCCCTGCGGAAAAGGCTATTATGAAGGTGTTGTGTGTGGTGGGGGGGGGGGGGGTGGGAGGGGGGGTTGCGTGTGGGGGGGGGGGGGGGGGGGGTTGGTGTGTGTGTTTTTTTTGTGTGTATGTGGGGGGGGGGGCGTTGTGTGTGTGTGTGTGTTGTGTGTGTGTGTGGTGTGTGTGTGTGTGTGTGGTGTGTGTGTGGTGTGTGTGTGTGTGTGTTTTGTGTGTGTGTGTGTGTGTGTGTTGTGTGTGTATGTGTGTATGTGTGTATGAGTGTATGAGTGTGTTTATTTTTTTTTTTTTTTTTTGTTTATTAATTATTCTTTTATATCGAGGATAATGAAATAAGCATTCATGACTTTTTTACATCCAGTCCCCGTGTGTATGCAGTTTT
>CM060341.1:38636865-38641865 GCA_030674155.1 Stramonita haemastoma | reverse complement strand
CACACACACACACACACACACACACACATTATTTTTTTATAATTCTTTTATATTGAGGATAATAGAATAAGCACTCGTGTGCTTTTTTTCATCCAGTTTCCGTATGTATGCAGTTGTGTAAATATTGTCATCTGATCCCACCGGCACACAATGGCCTACTCTTACGAAAAGCGGAACAGGATTTAACGTGTGCGCAAGATGTTCAGCGTGCTTCGCACACGGGGCCTCAGTTTAAGTCTCATCCGAAAACTTTTGGGGAGAGTGGAGTCAGCACTGATGTTAACTCCAGCAGAAAAATCCCTCGACACGGATGGTATTGAGGGTATCTGGAATGGCCTAGTGGTCAGAGTGGTGTTCATTGTGCTCCTGGTCTGACTGCCCGGGTTCGAACCCCGTTCAATGGAGATTTTTAACCGGAGTTAATCTCCTGTGCCGAATCTCTACGCTTCCCCCCTCTCCTCAAAAAAAGAAGTAAATAAAAAGATCATGAATAAAAGTTCTTGGATAAGATATAGACCAAGGCCTCATGTACAAACGCAAGCAGAACATCTAAACATACACGTAAATCTGTTCCGCTTTTGGGTGTACTGTGCCATTCATGTGATCTGTCCAGCGTGTGTATTGGGTGTAGGCCATGTGAGCCGGAAGAAACAGATAACAGAAATCGAGAAAACTGCCTGAGCACGGAGACTAGATGTAAAAAAAAAAGAGAAAAGAACATGAACTTTATTCCATTATCGACGAAAAAAATGAGTTCTTCTTCGCGTAGAGCTCCGAGGTTCACTGATGGTGATAATTATTTTGTGTATGCCACCGTTTTTTTTGCCTACCATGAAGGTAGCTGCATTCCGACTTCTCAGATGTATGCTGGGTGTGTTCGTGTTTCCATAACCCACCGAGCACTGACATGAATGACGGGATCTTTAACGTGCATATTTGATGTTCTGCATGTGTATTTACATGAAGAGAATGAAAGGCACTGGCAGGTCTGAATTTGAAGTTGACCTGGGAGATTGGAAAAATCCCGCACTTTCAATTCATGAGATGCCACCGAGATTCGAACCCACGACTTCATGGACCCAAGGGATTGAGTTGCACTGTATTAACCACTCAGCAGTAACGTCCCATCACTTTGCAAAATAGACGGGAAAAGTAAGGAAAGAAATGAACAAGTTAATACATCAATCAATGAAGAAAGAAAGAAAAAAAAAAGAAAGAAAAGAAAGAAAGAAAAGAAAAGAAAGAAAGAAAGAAAGAAAGGAAAGAGAAAGAAGAAAGAAAGAAAGGAAGAAAGAAAGGAAGGAAGGAAGGAAGGAAAGAAGGATGGAAGGAAGGAAGGAAAGAAGGAAGGAAGGAAGGAAAGAAGGAAGGAAGGAAGGGAGAAAAGAAAGAAAGACAGACAGACAGAAAGACAGAAAGAAAGAAAGAAAGAAAGAAAGAAAGAAAGGAGGAAGGGAAGTAAGAGGGAAGGGAGGAAAGAAAGAAAGAAAGAAAGACAAGAAAGAAGAAGAAAGAAAGAAAGAAAGAAAGAAAGAAAGAAAGAAAGAAAGAAAGAAAGAAAGAAAGAAAGAAAGAAGAAGAAGAGAAGAAAGAAAGAAAAAGAAAGAAGAAAGAAAGAAAGAAAGAAAAGAAGAAGAAAGAAAGAAAGAAAAGACAGAAAGAAAGACAGAAAGAAAGAAAGAAAGAAAGAAAGAAAGAGAAGAAAGAAAGAAAGAAAGAAAGAAAGAAAGAAAGAAAGAAAGAAAGAAAGAAAGAAAGAAGAAAAGGGGGAAAAAGAAAGAAAAGATAAAAAGAAGACAAGAACAAGGAAGGAAAACAGAACAAACAACAAACAAAAAAACCGAACACAAAACAAATATATACACCAAACTAACCTACACCCTACCTACCCCTCCCCCTACCCACACAGGCCCTGAACACGCCAGAATCAACAACCTGGAGAAGGCGTTGAAGGACTTCCAGGAGCTCTTCCCTGAGGGCACCCAGGACTCCCTGGTCCCACAAGCCAGAGCCACTCTGGAGCTGCTCACAGCCCTCAAGTCCGAGGACGATGTCTCCAGATTAGAGGCAGCCTTGAAGGCAGTCTACGACCTCAACATCACCAGCAACGACAACGTGCGCAAAGCCGAGGAGACGCTGGTGGCCTGTTACGATAAAGGTCTGATTTCTCTATAGGAGACACTTTGGCCTGTTACCATAAAGGTCTGATTTTCTATAGGAGACACTTTGGCCTGTTACCATAAAGGTCTGATTTCTCTATAGGAGACACTTTGGCCTGTTACCATAAAGGTCTGATTTCTCTATAGAGACACTTTGGCCTGTTAACATAAAGGTCTGATTTATCTATAGAGGACACTTTGGCCTGTTACCATAAAGGTCTGATTTATCTATAGGAGACACTATTACCATAAAGGTCTGATTTATCTATAGGAGACAGTGTTATAATAAAGGTCTGATTTATCTATAGGAGACACTTTGGCCTGTTACCATAAAGGTCTGATTTCTCTATAGGAGACACTTTGGCCTGTTACCAGAAAGGTCTGATTTCTCTATAGGAGACACTGTTACCATAATGGTCTGATTTATCTATAGGAGACACTTTGGCCTGTTACCATAAAGGTCTGATTTATCTATAGGAGACACTTTGGCCTGTTACCATAAAGGTCTGATTTCTCTATAGGAGACGGTGTTATAATAAAGGTCTGATTTATCTATAGGAGACACTGTTACCGTAAAGGTCTGATTTATCTATAGGAGACATGTTTACCATAAAAGGTCTGATTATCTATAGGAGACAGTGTTTACCATAAAGGTCTGATTTCTCTATAGGAACACTGTTACCATAAAGGTCTGATTTCTCTATAGGAGACACTGTTACCATAAAGGTCTGATTTCTTATAGGAGACATTTCCTGTTACCATAAAGGTCTGATTCTCTATAGGAGACACTTTGGCCTGTTACATAAAGGTCTGATTATCTATAGGAGACACTTTGGCCTGTTACATAAAGGTCTGATATATCTATAGGAGACACTTTGGCCTGTTACTATAAAGGTCTATATATCTATAGGAGACACTTTGGCCTGTTACTATAAAGGTCTGATATATCTATAGGAGACACTTTGGCCTGTTACTATAAAGGTCTGATATATCTATAGGAGACACTTTGTGTTATATAAAGGTCTGATTCTATAGGAGCATGTTATAATAAGGCCTGATTTATCTATAGGAGACACTGTTATAATAAAGGTCATATTTATCTATAGGAGACAGTGTTATAATAAAGGTCTGATCTATAGGAGGCACTGGTGGCCTGTTGTGATGAAGGTCTGTCACATCATTCTCGAATACCTCAGTGTTCAGAGCACTGGTTTCCCCAAGCCTGTGGTAAGCAGCTTCGAGCGTGGTTACCAAGTGGATGGGTGACCGTTTGCGCGCCTTGTCTTCAATACAGTTCGCCCAGCTCTAAATGGGTACCTGCCCTCTTTAGGGTCAGGGAAGGTAAAGCAGCAAGGGAGACGAGACGGGCGCCGCCCTCAATATGCTGGCCCCTAGAGAAGCTGAGGTCTCTGACGCCTTGCTCCCCTGCGACCACATAGGTTATGGGACACCTTTACCTTTACCTTTTACACATCATTCTATAAGATACACTGGTGGCCTGGTATGCTAAAGGTCTGCCAGTCACTTCCTTACGGTCGTGGAGGGAGTGAAGGGATTTGAGTGTGTGTGTTGTGTGGTGTGTATGGTGTGTGTGTGTGTGTGTGTGTGTGTGTGTGTGTGTGTGTGTGTGTGTGTGTGTGTGTGTGTGTGTGTGTGTTCGTGCGTGCGTGTGTGTTTGTGTTGTGTGTAGTAGGGGGTTGGGGTAGGGGGAGGTGTGTTTGTGTGTGGTGTGAGATAGATAGATAGAAAAGAATGAGAACTATGAGAGATGATTGATTATTATTATGTACATACGTGTATATATGTACACACGCACATAATAATAATATATATATAATTAGAGAGAGAGAAAGAGAGACAGACAGACAGACAGACAGAAAAAGACACAAAGACACAGACAGACAGACAGACAGACAGATACAAACAGACAGACAGACAGATACAGAGAAAGGAGTACAGAGATAGATATTTTGATTGATGAATGTTTTGATGATTGAAGGACGAATGGATGGATACCTTGATTGCCTAATCTATGGTTGGGGACGGGATAGCTCAGTGGTCAGAGCACTCGCCTTCCTCAAGCTAAGGTTAAGCAGCATCGAGCATGGTTACCAATGGATGGGTGACTGTTTGCGCGCCTTGGCTTCAGTACAGTTTCCCAGTTCACCAAGCTGTCAATGGGTACCTGCCCTCTTTAGGGACAGGGAAGGTAAAGCAGCGAGGGAGAGGAGATGGGCGCCGCCCTCAATATGCTGGCCCTAGAGAAGCTGAGGTGTCTGATGCCTCGCTCCCCTACGACCGCCTAGGTTATGAATGGAATCTACGGTTGATCGGATTGCTGTATGGTTGATGGATTGGTGGATACAATACCACCAAGAATAGTAATTTATTGGATTGTCCGCAGAGCTGACAGAAGTGTTCTACAAGCGGAATATGGACACCCTGACCGCCGCACTGGCCAAGGTCAACAAGTCAACTGTCAAGGACAAACTCCGCAGCCTGCCTATTGTTAGTCAACTGGAACAAGTGATAAAATCCTTGAAGGTGCGATAGTTAGCTCTCACTGGCTGGTTGGCTGGCTGGCTGGCTGGTGTGGTGGTTGTGGGTCGGTTGGTTGGTTGGCTGTGTGCATGGTGTTGTCGTTTAGCTGGTCTTTGTCTGTCTGTTTGTCTGTTCTGTTGTCTGTCTGCTGTCTCTTCTTCTGTCTGCTGTTCTGTCTGTTCTGTTGTCTGTCTGGTCTGTCTGTCTGTCTTCTGTCTGCTGTCTCGTCTCTGTTCTCTGTCTCTCTCTCTCTCTGCTCTCTCTCTCTCTCTTCTCTCTCTCTTCTCTCTCTCTCTCTCT
>CM060341.1:38629365-38631865 GCA_030674155.1 Stramonita haemastoma | reverse complement strand
CCCGGGGTGAGAGAGCGCGTCGCCACATGTGCAGTTAAAAAGTTAAAGTCTGTCCCGAGCCTAAGGCTCATCAGGTCGGTGCTTATCCCGGTTTCTGTGGCGTTAAGCGACTGAGAGTCATAGACTCCCCCCTGGATAGGACGCCAGTCTGTCGCAGGGTTAACCCCCAACACAAGGTTGGTACCCCTTTTACACCTGGGTGGGGTGAGAAAATAGCCGTAAAGTGCACATGTGCAGTGCCTACCCTTTTTTTTTCCTCAGGGATGGTGTCTAAGCACGACACCTGTGTGCACGAACTGTCATGAACTGTTCATATCTAGGAGTTATTTGATTTGATTTGATTGATTCTTTTATATCGAGGATAGTGGAATAAGCACTCTTGTGCTTTTTTTACATCCAGTCCCCGTGTGTATGCATTTTGTAAATGTCATCTGTTCCCACCGGCACACAATGGCCTACTCTTATGAAAAGCGGAACAGGATTTAACGTGTGCTCAAGATGTTCTGCGTGCGTTCGCACACGGGGCCTCAGTTTAAAGTTTCATCCGAAGGACTTTTGGAGAAAGTGGAGTCAGCACTGATGTTAACTCCAGGGGGGAAATCTCCTGAACCGGACTCAAACCTGGGTCGTCAAATTGCCAGCAAGGGGGAGGGGTGGGGTGGGGTGGGGGAGAGGGGGTTAGGAGGGAAAGATGGGGAGTCTTCTGTTGTTGTTGTTGTTGTTGTTGTTGTATGTTTACCAGTTTAATACTCTAAGGGGCCAGGCCTAATATGGTCTGTGAGGGATCTCGCCTTTCTGGGAATCACTGTGAGATTGTTGTACCTCGGATGAGAAGTTGGGGTGTGTGACTGTTTTGAAGTCCCGTGAACGGGGTAGGTAGCTCAGTGGTCAGAGCACTCGCTTTCCCCTCGCTAAAGTTCGAGCAACGTTGAGCGTGGTTACCAAGTGGATTGGTGACCCTTTTGCGCGCCTTGGCTTCAATACAGTTCCCCAGTTCGCCCAGCTGTAAATAGGTACCTGCCCTCTTTAGGGTCAGGGAAGGTCAAACAGCGAGGGAGAAGAGATGGGCGCCGCCCTCAATATGCTGGCCCCTAGAGAAGCTGAGGTCGCTGATTCCTCGCTTCCCTAGGACCATGATTATAAACTATAGGGCACTTTTACCTTTATCTTTACTTTTTTAACATAAGTACTGACTCTACTCTCCTGAAAAATCTTCATATAAGACTATAAACCGATTCCTTGTGTGCGAACGCACGTAGAACATCTTGTGTAGCCGATAAAACCAGTTCTGCCTTTTGAAAGAGTAGGCTATACATACCCATAAGAAGGGATACCCACATTACCAATGAAGAAAGGCATAGACACCGGTGCGGTGTTCAGACATCATCCCTGAAGTCGGAGTGCGGATACCGTCACGGGAGGCACTGACAGACATACACAACATCGACAACGTAGTGGGAACAGTTAGCGAAATCAAAGCCTTCATTCATTTCCTAACTTTACGTGGTACTTGTGTTTCCTTTCTATGGATTCCATCCCATTGTGGTGTATATGGAAACGATCTTGCTGATCAGACTGCAAAACAGGGAGCTAAACAATGTAATGGGTCAATCACGCTACATGTCCCATATACGGTACAAGAGTGTCACTGCTTGTTAAGAAAAATATCTTGTAATCGCTTTAATCAAGTTCCAAAAAACAAAAATAAATCTGTCACGAAATTTCAAAATAAATCACAGTTTTTAGATACCACAGCAGTTTTATATCACTATTTCCTTCGCAATAAGACCCCTTTACATATTTGTAGAACCATCACATCATTGTTTTACAGGGTAAAACTGGACGCTTTTAAAACAAAATTTAATAAGAATGCTTTGTGCCCTTGTGGCAAAAGATTTACAAATCGACACATACTATTTGAATGCCCAGGTTTTAAAGATATTTTACCACCTTTTGAAGGCAAGAAAACATTATCGCACATTCTCCCTGATGCTGAGTTAAAGCTAGAGATAACGTTATGTTTATTTTATTCTGTGTTCAGTAGATTCCCTTAAATTCCGTTAATCTTTCTTGTTTATAGAAAGTTTTTTGTTTGTACTTGATTTGTTTGTTTGCCGTCCACATCACGCACTGTGCATGGACGTTAATTTAGAGACTACTACAAAATCTCATCATTGATGATCTTTGAAGCTGTAACCGAAGAACAGGTAGATTTTTTTTTTAAGGAAGATTTCGGTTGTTTATGTTTTCTCTGAAAGAGAAATCATGGAGTGCGAAATTGTCCATACACGCCCCACCAAGATATCTACACAGCAGATTCTTTACCACGAGCACAACCCAAGGCGCTCAAGATGTCTCGATGCATGCTGGGCATGATCGTGCTTTAACACTTGCCGAATGCTGGCATGAGTGGCGGAATGACGTGTATAAATAAATACTGAGATTGTTAGGGGACCTGAATGTGTGTTTGTGAACAAATATCTTTTCAGAGAGAGAGAGA
>CM060341.1:38616865-38626865 GCA_030674155.1 Stramonita haemastoma | reverse complement strand
TTACATGCGGTCCCCGTGTGTATGCAGTTTTGTAAATCTTGTCATCTGTCCAGTCCCTGTGTGTATGCAGTTTTGTAAATCTTGTCATCTGTTCCCACTGGCACACGATGGCCTACTCTTATGAAAAGCGGAATAGGATTTAACGTGTGCGTAAAATGTTCTGCGTGCGTTCGCACACGGGTTCTTAGTTTATAGTCTCATCCAAGGACTTTTGGGGGAGACGTGATGAATTTTTGTGTTTTTTTAAGTGAGAAATTTTGATGCATTATTCCTGTTAGCTTCCTTTGTGTGTATGTTGAATAGTCTATGTCAGAGATATGATATATAGGGGACCTGGATTCAGTGCTGTCAATGGTGTTATGCGTATCAAATCTTCTCTGTGTGACAAGGTAGGTTAGATTCTTTCCATGTTACAAAGTAGATTTAATTCCGTCCTTTGTGCAAAGTTTGTTGAACTCTGCCAATCTTACAATGTAGGGTGAGTTTTACCCGTGTTACACAGAAAGTTTTATTCCATTCATGTTACAAAGTATGTTAAAGTCTGTCCATGTTATACAGTATGTTAAATTATGTCTACGTTACAAGGTATGTTAAAAATTTGTTTACGGTACAAAATGTGTTAATTTTGTCCATGTTACACAATCAGTTAAATCATGTGCATGTTACACAGTATGTTAAAATCTCTCCATGTTACACTTTATGTTTAATTCTGTCCATGTAACACAATATGTTAAGTTATGTCCATGGTGCATAGTATGTTCAATTTTGTCAGTGTTACAATGTCTGCTGAATTTTGCCCATGGTATTGTGTGTATTAAATTTCCTCTATCTGACATTGTTTTTGTTTTTCTGGAAGGGAGTACCGGGTAGGGGACGGGATGGGAGCAGGCAGCCAAGTGGTTAAAGGGCTGAGTCACTGATCTGACGGCCTGGGTTCGTGTCCTCCCAGAAGCGCCTGTTCGAGGGGACTTTTCCCCTGGAGTTAACATCAGTGCTGACTGTGTGAATGCATGCACAGCATCTTGAGCACACGTTAAAACCCGTCCCATTGTTTGGAAGAGTAGGCCTTTGCAGGAACGGATGACAGCATTTCAAAAACACATACACACTGGCGTCGTGTTTAGACATCCTCCTCGATGTCGACATACGGTTACCTTCAAGAGGGGCACAAGCGGTGACATAAACACAAAGTTTCACTTTCGGTGAACTCAAAGCTCCAGCCCAGGAATATAAAAAAAACCAAAACACCAGCACATTAAATTTTTGTCCTTGTTGTGGTTGTGGTGGTTGTTGTGGTGGTTGTAGTTGTTGTTATGGTTGTTGCTGTTGAGTGTTCTGCTAGAGGTCATCTAGAAAATTATGCACTGTGTCTGTCTGTCTGTCTGTCTGTCTGTCTATCTCCCTCAGTCACCACACCTGGGAATCAGTGAGAGACTGTCAGTACACACTGGATGATGACCAGTTTGCTGGCATGACGTGTTTTCAAGAATGTCTACTTACAAGCTTACTTAGACAGTAGATGACCTTTCCTTTTCCTTGCACGTGCTGACTAGTAGGCTAGTACAGGTTACATTTAGTCTTTATAACACTTTGGAATTAAACAGTAAAACGCTTACAAAAGTCTGTCCACGTTGACTGATTGGATGTTGTCCCAGTTGTAATGTTGGTCACGGCGTGCCTGTTTTATAAGGCACATAGCCCTGAAGTCGAAATGCGGCTGCCTCACTGGTGAGTTCAATCGGACGAGTACAGAAAAATTTCACAAGTGCCATGACCTTAAAGTGGTGTAATTTTTTTTTTTAAAGACCAACCAATCATTGAAGGACGGAGTTCTACTTCACTGGTCAAGCTAACGTTTGCGTTTTCCTTTTCTTGGAGTTCCTAGGCTAGAGTCCTGAGGTTCACCAATGACGAGATGTTTGCAGATTATGCCACCGTTTTTTCTCTCTTCTTTACTGTTTAGGTACCCGCATTCCAGCTCCGGGAATAGTGTCTAAACAGGACAGCGGTGTGCATGCAGTTTTACAATTCTGTCATCCGTTACTACCGGCACAGAAGGGGCTACTCTTCCGAAAGGCGGAACAGGTTTTAACGGGCGTGCGAGATGTTCTGCGTGCGTTTGTACACGGGACCTTAATTTTATGGTCTCACCCAAAGGGCTTTCAGTGGAGTGGAGTCGGCACGGATGTTAACTGCAGGGAAAAATCCCTTTGACGGGGCGAGAGTCTTGGTTTTGGTGCAAAGCTAGGACCAATCCCCGAGCCGTCAGATTGTCAGATCGTCAGCTTGTCAGGTCGTCAGCTTGTCAGCTTGTCAGACCGTCAGCTTGTCAGATCGTCAGCTTGTCAGGTCGTCAGCTTGTCAGCTTGTCAGACCGTCAGCTTGTCAGATCGTCAGCTTGTCAGCTTGTCAGATCGTCAGCTTGTCAGATTGTCAGATTGCCTGCGCATCATTCTAACCACAAGTCTATCGCATCACCCATATTGGACAGGATAGCTCGGTGTTCAGAGCACTCGCTTTCCCCCAGCTAAAGTTAATCAGCATCGAGTGTAGTTACTAAGTGGATGGGTGACTTTGTGCGCCTTGGCTTCAGTACAGTCACCCAGTTCTCCAGCTGTAAATGAAATGGGTACCTGCCCTCTTTAGGGTCAGGGAAGAGAAAGCTGCGAGGGAGAGGAGATGGGCGCTCTGACTCACTCCTCCCACCTGGAATCACTGTGAGATGGAAACTGCACACTGATTGAGAAGTTTGCGTCAGTGGCTGTCTCCAAGTACCTCGCCATAATTATATGCAGCCATAGTCTGACTTCAGAGGATTTAATGGAGAAGTGATTTCATGAACCGATGCATGCATTGATTTATGGATCAACTTCACGATTGAGTATATTTGATAAACACCAAAAAAAAAACCAACCCAAAATCGCATTAACCAGAAATGAGGTCTGCATGAGACTCCATCCACTTTAAAAGCTCGGCCTCTTCAGATTTCTTCCGCTTCTCCAGGAAGGTGTTGAGGGTGTAGATGAAGGGATTGATGGCGGAGTTCAGAGGCATCACCAGCACTGCCAGAGCCACGTTCAGCTCTCCAGGCACAGGGGTTCCCGCCAGCGCCAGAAACCCGCAGAGCCCGATGGGGAACCAGCACAGAAAGTCTGTGGCCGCCACGGTGAGGAGGCGGCGAGCGATAGTGAGGTCCTGAGACTCTCTGCTGGTCTGGGTCTTGAGGCTGTGGCTCTGCACAGAGGCGTAGATGACGGCCTGGCCGGCAGAGACGAGGACGAAGAGGACGAAGTTGAAGACGACGAGGAGACTGAAGGAGTAGAGCTTGCCTCGGAACTCCCTCCTCGTCACCGGCAGCGGGATGCAGATGCTGGTTTGGCTGTAGAACGCCCAACCCGCCGTCACCGGCAGCAGAGGCAGCAGGGCTAGGACACAGCCCGCCAGCCAGGTCAGCACGCATGCCACAGCGGCTGACCTTCTTTGGAAGCGGAGCGTGCTGAAGGGGGAGTGAAGCGCGAGAAAGCGGTCCAGGGTGATGAGCCAGATGGTCAGCGCCGACACCTCGTTAGACAGCAGCGACAGAAACCCCGCCACTTTGCACGTCACGCTGTGTGTCCACCTGTCGGCGTGGTACAGGTAGATGTCCTGAAAACGCCAGTCTGCCGCCCCGATCAGCGCCATGTACACGCCCATGAGACAGTCCGAGAGAGAGAGACTGGTGACGAAGACGCCGAACCCGCTGGAAGAAGTCATTTCCCGCGCACAGGAGCGCGTGGCAAAGCAGAAGATGTTGCCGGCTATGGCCAGACAGCACAGGAGCCACAGACAGCCTCGGTACACCTTGGAGTGCAGCAGATCCTCACAGGACGACACCTCGTCTCTTGGAGCCTGACAGGTGATGTTGTCCACACCTTGAGGCAGGACGGCCTGACAGCACAGCTTGTAGTTTGGCGCTGATATGACACGCACCGCAGACAGGCCCTGAAAGAGGTCGTAGGGAAAAGTGGTGACGAAGCTTCCAGCCATGTGAAGCTCCTTGAGCTGAGGGGTGAACGCAAAGCCCTCAGCGCTGATGGTGTGAGTGCCTGAAAACGTCAGGTTGATCACCTGCAGCTGGGGAAAGGAGGCGAAGACTCGGCTGTGAAAGATGGGGAGGTGTGTGTGGGAAAGGTCCACGTGTCTCAACACGGCGTGCTCCCCAGTGGAGGAGGCATTGCCAGAGAGCAGAGTCAGGGGATTGTCAGACAGCGACACCAACTGCAAGTTCTGCAGGCCAAGGAAAGACGCCATGTTGACGTGGGTGAGCTGATTGCCGCTGAGGTCCAGGAACTGCAGGTTGAGGAGAGGCAGGTGAGGCAGGTGAGGCAGGTGAGGCAGGTGAGTCAGGGCACACCGCGCCAGCAGCAGGCGAGAGAGGTAGGCGTTGGTGTGCAGGTCAGACAGCCCCATGCCGGAGCCCGAGGCGTCCAGAGAGCGCAGGGCGGGGAAGAGCGAGGCGGGGAAGGGGCGGGGGCAGAGAAAGGCGTGCCCCTGACACAGGCAGCCCTCAGGGCACAGGGAGCCGCACAGCGCCTCGTCCTCCTGCAGGGGGCAGTGCGGCCACCCGTCACACACGTGCTCGCTGTGCACGCACACCCCCGAGCCTCGGCACCTCAGGAAGCCCGGACACGTCCTGCTCTCACACCCCGCCTCGTCCTGGTGGTTGAAGCAGTCGTTCTGCCCGTTGCAGCGCGTGTACACCGGCAGGCAGTCCGGCAAGTGCTGTCCGGAACAGCGGTAGTGGCTGGCTGGGCAGGGCTCGCTGTCGTTGAGTGGCGTGGCTGTGAACTGCTGGACGCCGTCGTAGTCCATCAGCACTGGAGAGGCCAGGTAGGGACTGCTCGCTCCGAGAATGACTCTTGTTTGGCACTGGGCCTCGTCCGATTCATCCAGACACTGAGACAGTTGGTCACAGACCTTGCTGTAGGATACACACTGTCCGTTAGAGCAGGTGAAAGAGTTCACACAGGCAGGATGCTTACAGAAGGTCTCGTCACTGCTGTCCTCACAGTCCTCCAGGAAGTCACAGACCAGGGTGTGTGGCAGTGTCCTTCTGCCCTCACTGCAGGAAAACGTGTCTGCCAGAGCCTGACGTTGGCGAGATGCTGTGTAGACAGTGGAGTGTGGCCAACAGTCCTCCCCCTCCCCCCTCCCCTGTTCCTGCTGGTCACACACCTGCCCTGCACTGAAGCCACACAGGAGAAAGGCGTGCGTCACCTGGCCGTCAGGGCAGCTGGTCAGAGAGCCTTTCCACTTGTGCAGAATAGAATCAGTTCCCTTCAACCACAGACTGGGTTTTAAGGGAATGTTCTCCTGGCTCTTGTTTTTGCCGAATTCACACATAACCCTTATGGCATGATATTGCGAAGAATCGCAATTGTATTGCCTAAGCATGGTTGATGACGTTTTGGAAACAAAACAACCGTTCACAACTCCTATGTCCACTGAACCAATATAGGCAGAATGGTGCACGACAGTCTTGCCCTCACTGATGACGCTGCTTCTGTACATCCGCGGTAACGACTGATCATTAATGCTCAGGCCAACCCAGGTAGAATGCAGCCGGAGCGGGTGGATGAGGGTTTTTTCTCTGAACTTCCCCAACCCATCCAGCACGCAGAAAGGTAGCCCGCAGGTGCCCTGTACAGAGCCACAGTACTGCCCGCACTGGCTCTGCCCCTCTTTCCGCTGACCGAAGCCGTCTGGAAACTCCACCACTTGGTAGCAGCGGCCACACATGGCCACAGCGCCTGAGCACTGGGCGCTGCTGAAAAAACAGTCTTGCGTTTCGTCGCGGCCATCTTGGCACTCTGTCTTCAGGTTGCAGGCCAGGTGGGGGTGAAGAATGGAGTAGCCAGGAACAGAGCAGTTCCACAGGCCCGAGGACACCTTCTGGGGGGCGTCCTTCTCGGCCAGGAAAGAGAAGAACAGCTGAAAGCAGGAGGTATTGGTGCAGTGGTTTTTCGTGGTGCGCACACAGAACTGGACCCTGCACACTTCCGCAAAGTCGGACTCCCCTTCCGCCCTGGCCCAGCGCTTCATCAGGACGCGGCCTCGGTGCCAGCAGTGCAGACCCACCTCGCTCAGCTGCAGACTGTTCTCCCTGTAGCTGAGCACGGCCACCTGCCCCGCGGGAATGCTGACGCTGATCTCCATCTCTGCGCTGCCGCTGACGTTTCGGTCCAGAGTGACGTAGCCAGTCTCTGCTGACGTCAGCACCGTTTTCAGATATCCTGTGATTCCTGCATAAAGTTGTCAGGAGTTGAGGTAGCGTTTTGTATCCAGAGTAACTTCAGATAAAAGCGTGTGCATCACAAAGTACCGTTATACCAAAAACATTGCATGACAAAATACCTTAATACCAAACACATTGCATGACAAAATACCTTAATACCAAATACATTGTATGACAAAATACCTTAATATAATAAAACATTGCATTACAAAATACCTTAATACAAAAACATTGCATGACAAAGTACTGTCATACAAAAACTATTGCACGAAAAAGTACTGTAATACAGTGGTAAGACACTCGCGTAGAGCATGGCAGCAGAGAGTCAGTCCTCAGAGGAGAAGCCCCCTTCAAACAAGTGTTTCGGGCCTTTCATCTTCCTTCACTCTAGGGAGGCCGGCCCACATCCAGTTCATGACTCTGGATGTCTCTCTGCTGCCCCTTCATGTATGTGATGAGTTCAGACTCGGATTCGAGCTCATGATCTCTGGATATGCACACTTGTTTTTCTTTTTTTTTCGGGGGGGGGGGGGGGGGGATTAGCCACCTATGGTATTATGGGGTCATCTAGGCCTTATACAGTTTGCTTTTGTTCCTCCTTAACCAGATCCAACTTGAACATCTCTCGGCTGCTTCTGTCATTGCTTTCAGGGCTCTGGGTTTTTTCCTTCCCTGCACAGACCGTTTCATGAGGTTGTAAGCAGATCCTACAAAAACTATTGCAGGACAAAGTACTGTAATGCAAACTCTATTGCACGACAATGTGCAATATACAAAAATCATTGTATGACAAAGTACCTTAAAAAAACAAAGATTGCATGGCAAAGTAAGGTAGGTAAAGGCAAAGGTGTCCCATAACCTATGTGGACGTAGGGGAGCAAGGCATCAGAGACCTCAGCTTCTCCAGGGCCAGCATATTGCGGGCGGCGCCCATCTCCTCTCCCTCGCTGCTTTACCTTCCCTGACCCTAAAGAGGGCAGGTACCCATTAACAGCTGGGTGAACTTGGAGAACTGTACTTAAGCCAAGGCGCGCAAACGGTCACCCATCCAAGTGGTAACCACGCTCGATGCTGCTTAACTTGACTTGGGGAAAGCGAGCGCTCTTACCCCTGAGCTATCCCGTCCAATATGGACTCTGATAACAGTATACACTACAGCATGGATATCCTCTACCCTTCCCTGTGTTTACATTGTCACTACTTAGTCACCACAACAAAACTATACAGAAAAAAGAATGTTATACCAGGTACAAATAAAAGATATTCCTGTATGATTTGTTTGAAAAAAGAGGGTAGGAAAATGGAACGGGAATGCAGAAAATAGAAGAGATGATTGCAGAGTCATGAAAAAGACAAAAACAAAGAGATGGGTTTCTAGAAAGACGACGTTTCTAGTGCAGAATTTCCAGAAGGTAGGGATCTGATTTCTACTTTAATAGTTATACCAGCATCCCCATAGGGGTGTTACTGTACCTGTTTGATGTTGATGTTGTTGATGTTGTTGGTAGTGGTGTTGTTGGTGATGGTGTTGTTGATGTTGCTGATGTAGTTGTCGATGTAGCTGATGTTGTTGTTGTTGTTGTTGTTGATGTTGTCGTTGTTGATGTTGTCATTGTTGTAGTTGTTGTTGTTGTACTTGATGTTGTTGTAGTTGATGTTGCTGTTGTTCGTGTTGTTGTTGTTGATGTTGTAATTGTTATTTTTATAGTTGATGTTGCTGTTGCTGATCTTATTGTTGTAGTTGATGATGTTGTTGTTGTTGTTGTTGTTGATGTTGCTGAAGTTAATGTTGTAGTTGTTGATGTTGTTGTTGATCTTAATGTCGCTGTTGTTGTTGTAGTGGATGTTGTTGTGCGTTCCCCAGCTTAACACTCTAGGAGTCTGTCACCCACACTGCGCACTCTGTCTCTGTCACTCTGTGGGGGACGGGATAGCCTAGTGGTCAGAACATTGCGCTCGCAATTTGACGACCCGGGTTCGATTCCCGGTCGAGGGGATTTTTCTCCTGGAGTTAACATCAGTGCTGACTCCACTCTCCCCAAAAGTCCTTCGGATGAGACTATAAACCGAGGCCCCGTGTGCGAACGCACGCAGAACATCTTGCGCTCACGTTAAATCCTGTTCCGCTTTTCGTAAGAGTAGGCCATCGTGGGCCAGTGGGAACAGATGACATTTACAAAACTGCATACACACCACGGGGACTGGATGTAAAAAAGCACATGAGTGCTTATTCCATTATCGTGGATATAAAAGAATAAATAGAAAAGAATATATGATATAAACATACAGGCAGCCATACTCCGCCTGCCGACACTTTGGACTGCTGCACAAGGAGAGGAGAGGGCAGGCTGTTATGCTAAGAGCTTGTCAAGGCTGCAGAGAATCTCAACACAACATCTCCGCATAACACCCTGTTTGTCCATAACAACAGGTATGCAGACTTTGCCAGTCTAGACAGGGAAAAGTCCGGGTCGAAGTGTGCTGTGGTTCAAATCCCGTTTGGGTGTAAATTTTTTCCCCCATCCATGACACCATGAGTGGTGGTCTGGGTGCTAGTTGTTTGGATGAGACGATAAACTGAGGTTCCGTGTGTTACACATCATTATATAGCGCGCGTAAAAGAACCCACGGCAAGAGAGTTGTCCCTGGCAAATTTCTGTTGAAAAAAGCCGTCCTGATAGGGAAACAAATACAGGATCAAACAGGAAAACGAAAAAATAATGGGTGGCGCTGCTGTTGTGGCGACACGGTCTCCCTGGGGAGAGCATCCCGAATTTCTCGCAGAGAAATCTGCTGTGACGTGAAGTGGAATAAAATAAAAAATAAAATAGAATACAACCTGAGTACTTAGTCATCTGCTGACCCGCGTTTCAATCTCCTTCAAAAAAGACACTACTCCACCACCAAAAAGTCCTTCTGATGAGAATATAAACCGAAGTCCCGTGTGCAAACGCACGCAGAACATCTTGCGCGCACGTTAAAACCCGTTCCTTTATTCAGAAGAGTAGGCCATTGTATGCCGGTGAGAACGGATGACAACCTTTACAAAACTGCATTCATACGGGGACTGGGTGTAAAAAAAAATCACATAACTGCTTATTCTATTTTCCTCAAAATAAAAACTTGGTTTTTTTTTAACCTGACAAAACTTTTGGCCTAGCCAAAAATTGAACTTTTTACGTGCGTAGATACACAGAAGGGACTGAGGCACTGGCAGGTCTGCACTATAAAGTGATTCTGGAGGTTAAATTGCCCCCCCCCTCACCACACACACACACACACACACAACACACAACACACACACACACACACACACACACACACACACACACACACACACACACACACACACACACACACTTCTTTATCATCAAACTCGGATGTCGGGATTCGAACTCACGACTTCATGGACACTGTTGGGATAGAAGTTAGGTCCAAAAACATATTGTAGGTAACGACAATAAGAACAGATCAGTCTGTGCATTATTGTATTGTATAGGGGGACAATGGGATAGCAGATCAGTCTGTGCATTATTGTATTGTATAGGGGGACAATGGGATAGCAGATCAGTCTGTGCATTATTGTATTGTATAGGGGACAATGGGATAGCAGATCAGTCTGTGCATTACTGTATTGTATAGGGGGACAATGGATAGCAGATCAGTCTGTGCATTATTGTATTGTATAGGGGGACAATGGGATAGCAGATCAGTCTGTGCATTACT
>CM060341.1:38601865-38604365 GCA_030674155.1 Stramonita haemastoma | reverse complement strand
GATGTCTAAACTTGAAAAAATGCGTCTTGAAAGTCTTATCCCCAACCCCCCGAAAAAAAACCCACAACAAAAATAGAGATGTCTGTTTATGAATCAGATAAAAGGTTTGGAATGCAAAGTACTCCCCAAATGGGACATGCTTCTGTTCTCATTCTCTTACAATCTAGCATTTACTTTTCGTTTGTCCTACTCTTAATGTTTACAAAGAAGGGAATGGAAACGAGCTCAGAATATGGGGACATTTAAAGTATACTATAGGATTTCTGGTGATAATTCTACTACACCAGTTGCTGAAGTGCTGTTGTCGTTCAACAGAGGGAAGGAAGGTTACTGCAGTCTTTCCCAGGACCTTCATTCTCCTGCCTTCCTTTCATCAAAAATGTTTGCTATAGAAGTTTACTAGTCTATATCACGTAGTAATGAATAGACATTAAACCAAGAAGAATGTAAAAAAAAAAAAAAAAAAAAAAGATAAACTACCTACAGTCGGTACTTTTTTCGCTGATGTCAGAACCGACTCGTGTTGAAAACCACCGATCTCTTCCCCCCCTCCCTCCCTCCCCGTGCATAGTTTTCCTCTTACCAGGTAAATCAACTCAAAGCTTCCTTCGGATGAGACTTTAGACCGAAGCCCCGTGTGCGAACGCACGCAGAACATCTTGCTCACACGTTAAATCCTGTTCTGTTTTTTCGTAAGAGTAGGCCATCGTGTGCCGGTGGGAACAGATGACATTTACAAAACTGCAAACACACGGGGACTGGATGTAAAATAAAAAGCACAAGAGTGCTTATTCCATTCTCCTCGATATAAAAGAATAAATCAAAATCAACTCAAAGCAAGATTGGCTGACAAGAGAAAGGGGCTCCGTTTAGCACTGGTCTGCACCCTGGACAGAGTCAGGCTGGGTTTGCGCTGTGTGTGGCTGTTAAAGTGATGACAGACAGACAGATCAGCCTGCAGAACACTGCACACCAACGCACCTCACTTCTCCCCCTCCCCCCCCCCCCCCCCCCTAACCTCCTAACAACTGTCCATGTCATAAGAATAATGATGAGTATAGCTGAAGATGGTTCAGGATAGCTCAGTGGTCAGAGCACTCGTCTTTCCCCACGCCAAGGTTAAGCAACATCGAGCGTGGTTACCTCTTGGATGGGTGAACGTTCGAGCGCCTTGGTTTCAGTACAGTCCCCCAGTTCACCCAGCTGTCAATGGGTACCTGCCCTCTTTTAGGGACAGGGAAGGTAAAGCAATGAGGGAGAGGAGATGGGCGCTGCTCTCAACATGCTGACCCCTGGAGAAGCTGAGGTCTCTGATGTCTCGCTCTACAACCACTGCACAGGTTATGGGACACCTGTACCTGTTGCAGCTGGAGGAGAAAGAAACAGTGGAGAAAAACTGGACAGCAGAAAGTCTTCACAGTCATGGACTTCCTGCTCAGCTCTCACTACAGTTCTCTTTCCCTTTGCAATCGTGTCGCAGTCCCCCCCCCCCCCCCCCAACCCACGGGGACGGGATAGCCTAGTGGTCAGAACATTGCGGTCGCAATTTGACGACCCGGGTTCGATTCCTGGTCGAGGGGAATTTTTTACTCTGGAGTTAAAATCAGTGCTGACTCCACTCCCCCCTAAAAGTCTTTCGGATGAGACTATAAACCGAGGCCCCGTGTGCGGACGCACGCAGAACATCTTACGCACACGTTAAATCCTGTTCCGCTTTCGTAAGAGTAGGCCATCGTGTGCCGGTGGGAACAGATGACAATAGTTACAAAACTGCATACACACGGGGACTAGATGTAAAAAAAAAAAGCATATAAATGCTTATCCCATTATCCTCGATATAAAAGAATAAAAATGTAAAGCATTTAAAAAGCAGCTTGTCCCTAAAGGCCATAACTATTGCCATGAGAACGCTCAACTCTCTCTTTTCTGGACCTTCTGTGTTAGGAATTCCCTCTTCTTTTTTTTCTCTCTGCTTTGTTTCTGTCCTGTTCCTGTTCTTTGTGTCAACTCTTCCTTGTCTTTTTTTCCTGTCCTCTTGGTCCATTCTCCTGTCAGTTTTCACCTGCCCAGTGAAGCTTCCAAGCTGTCAGCTCTCTCCCAGGCTGACCTGTCAGGCGCTTGACGGCAGCGAAACATTCACTTTTTGCTCATAATTATTATGACAGATTTTTTTTGGTATTTTTTTTTTTGTATTTTGTATTTTGTACCACTTTATGTCACAGAAGATTCTCTGCGTGAAATTCGGGCTGCTCTCCCCGGGGAGAGCGCGTCGCCACATGTGCAGCGCCTACCCATTTTTTCTTCTTTTTCCTGCATGCAAGTGTGTTTGTTTCCCTATCAGAGTGGCTTTTTTCTACAGAATTTTGCCAGGGACAACCCCCTTGTTGCCGTGGTTCTTACGTGCGCTAAATAGTGATGTGTAACACACGGACCTCGGTTTATCGTCTCATCCGAAAGACTAGCGCCCAGACCACCACTCAGGGTCTAATGGATGGGGAAA
>CM060341.1:38576865-38596865 GCA_030674155.1 Stramonita haemastoma | reverse complement strand
CAAAGTGCACGAACGATCACCCATCCTTTAGTAACCACGCTCGATGCTGCTTAACTTTGGCTGGGGGAAAGCGAGTGCTGTGACCACTGAGACCTCAATTTATAGTCTCCTCCGAAGGGTTTTTGGGAGAAGTGGAGTCGGCACTGTTGTTAACTCCAGGGGGAAAATCCTCTTGAACGAGATTGGAACCCCGGGTCAGCAGATCACGAGTGCAATGCACCAGGCTATCTCGCCCCTGTGCTAAGATCTTGTCACGAAAGAAGACAACCTGAAGACAGACAACATTTTACAACATAGCAACAATCTGATACAAGCCCTGATGGCACCCAGCTTACAACAATCAAGGAGCAAAACTGACAACTTGGGCTGGGCCAGGTGTGGTGATGTATGTATAGTGTATAGAGTTAGGGCCAGGTGTGGTGATGTATGTGTGGTGTATAGAGTTAGGGCCAGGTGTGGTGATGTATAGTGTATAGAGTTAGGGCCAGGTGTGGTGATGTATAGTGTATAGAGTTAGGGCCAGGTGTGGTGATGTATGGTGTATAGAGTTAGGGCCAGGTGTGGTGATGTATGTATGGTGTGTAGGTTAGGGCCAGGTGTGGTGATGTACAGTGTATAGAGTTAGGGCCAGGTGTGGTGATGTATGTGTGATGTATAGAGTTAGGGCCAGGTGTGGTGATGTAAGGTGTATAGAGTTAGGGCCAGGTGTGGTGATGTATGTATAGTGTATAGAGTTAGGGCCAGGTGTGGTGATGTATGTATAGTGTATAGAGTTAGGGCCAGGTGTGGTGATGTACAGTGTATAGAGTTAGGGCCAGGTGTGGTGATGTATGGTGTACAGAGTTAGGGCCAGGTGTGGTGATGTACAGTGTATAGAGTTAGGGCCAGGTGTGGTGATGTATGTGTGATGTATAGAGTTAGGGCCAGGTGTGGTGATGTACAGTGTACAGAGTTAGGGACAGGTGTGGTGATGTATGTATAGTGTATAGAGTTAGGGCCAGGTGTGGTGATGTACAGTGTATAGAGTTAGGGCCAGGTGTGGTGATGTATGTGTGATGTATAGAGTTAGGGCCAGGTGTGGTGATGTACAGTGTACAGAGTTAGGGCCAGGTGTGGTGATGTATGTATAGTGTATAGAGTTAGGGCCAGGTGTGGTGATGTATGTATAGTGTATAGAGTTAGGGCCAGGTGTGGTGATGTATGTAGGTGTATAGAGTTAGGGCCAGGTGTGGTGATGTATAGTGTATAGAGTTAGGGCCAGGTGTGGTGATGTATAGTGTATAGAGTTAGGGCCAGGTGTGGTGATGTACAGTGTATAGAGTTAGGGCCAGGTGTGGTGATGTATGTATGGTGTGTAGAGTTAGGGCCAGGTGTGGTGATGTACAGTGTACTGAGTTAGGGCCAGGTGTGGTGATGTATGTATGGTGTGTAGAGTTAGGGCCAGGTGTGGTGATGTATAGTGTACTGAGTTAGGGCCAGGTGTGGTGATGTACAGTGTATAGAGTTAGGGCCAGGTGTGGTGATGTATGTACAGTGTATAGAGTTAGGGCCAGGTGTGGTGATGTATGTATGGTGCTAGAGTTAGGGCCAGGTGTGGTGATGTATAGTGTATAGAGTTAGGGCCAGGTGTGGTGATGTAAGGTGTATAGAGTTAGGGCCAGGTGTGGTGATGTATGTATAGTGTATAGAGTTAGGGCCAGGTGTGGTGATGTATGTGTGGTGTGCAGTGTTATGGCCAGGTGTGGTGATGTATTTTGTGTAGAGTTAGGGCCAGGTGTGGTGATGTATGTGTGGTGTATAGAGTTAGGGCCAGGTGTGGTGATGTATGTGTGGTGTGGGCCAGGTGTGGTGATGTATGTGTGGTGTATAGAGTTAGGGCCAGGTGTGGTGATGTATGTGTGGTGTATAGAGTTAGGGCCAGGTGTGGTGATGTATGTGTGGTGTGGGCCAGGTGTGGTGATGTATGTGTGGTGTGGGCCAGGTGTGGTGATGTATGTGTGGTGTATAGAGTTAGGGCCAGGTGTGGTGATGTATGTATGGTGTGTAGAGTTAGGGCCAGGTGTGGTGATGTATGTGTGGTGTGGGCCAGGTGTGGTGATGTATGTGTGGTGTATAGAGTTAGGGCCAGGTGTGGTGATGTATGTATGGTGTGTAGAGTTAGGGCCAGGTGTGGTGATGTATGTATGGTGTGTAGAGTTAGGGCCAGGTGTGGTGATGTATGTGTGGTGGTGGCCAGGTGTGGTGATGTGTGTGTAGTGTATAGAGTTAGGGTCAGGTGTGGTGATGTGTGTGTGGTGTGTAGTGTTAGGGCCATGTGTTGTTACGTGTGGTGTGTAGGGTGAAGGTGAGAAGCAGCACTCCTTTGAAGTTTGAGTACAGCTGCATATTTGGAAAGATGCTTAAAAATCAGCCCTGTGCGAGAACTTTTTTATTTCCATCCAGAGTGTACCTGTGGTCTCAGAGTGATTCCCAGGTGTGAGGAGTAAGGCATGTGACATGGTTTGGGTCAACACAAGATTGAGTGTTCCTACAGGATAACAGTCAGTAAAGTAGCGGCACTGTGTGTCTTTGAAGATGTAGAACAATATACAGCCCTCATTTAAAGAACTCCACAGACTACGTGAGCTAGTTAACACCATTCTTCTTCTTCGTCAAGGTTCTCACAACAGCTGTTGATGTCTGTCTTGTGAGCGGAAATAGTTGCTCTGCTGCCGTTAAGCGCCTGACAAGTTAGGCCCAGCGCATTCACGTTGTACGTGTAACATCATTCAGAATATGTGCTGCTCTCCTGAACAGATGATGAAACTTAAAATTGATCTTCCGATCCTTCACTTAAAACGAGACTATACCGTATATAACCTAACATAACGTGTAAAACAAATGTTCATATTACCACTGATTAAAGATGAATGTAACATAGTGTGTTCACGAATGTTCAGATTATCAGATGAACCTAACATAATGTGTTCACGTGTGTTCAAACTATCATAAATCAAAGAAGAACCTAACACAATATGTTCACGTGTGTTCAAACTATCATAAACCAAAGATGAACCTAACACAATGTGTTCACAAGTGTTCAAACTATCATAAATCAAAGATGAATCTAACATAACATGTTCACGAATGTTCATAATTATAATTATTACAGATCAAAGATGGACCCGCTCATCCAATCAAAACCCTCGTACCAGTTCTCTGAACATGACCGCCATTTGCCCCGGAGCAGACTACCTCCTGGGCGGGAACAGCACGCAGAGCAGCATTGTGCAGGTCAACGTGTCCAACTGCCGCCAACAAGATCTGCCCCCCTTCCCGGCCCGGCAGGGAATGGTGTTCGGGGTGTGTCCGGATGCCACATCCTTTTGCAAACTGCACGTGGTCGGGCAATGGGGCCGGTTCGTACGTCTTCGTCTTCAACGGTTGGCATACTGGTGCCCTCTGACCCCTTGGGGAACAACGATTGATGACTTTCCTATAAGAGACTGGGTGAAAGACGTGATCAGATGTGGCGTTCATACTCTCGACGACTTTTACCATGACATGGTTGATAACGAGCTGTTTCTCCGCCATAAAAACAGCCCTCGGCTTCAGATTGACGTTGCGGTGGTGAACAGCAGGGGTCTGATCATCACGCTGTGTCCCCGGGGCCACCCCGGCCAGGTGGTGGCCCCCTACATAGGCAGAGCGGGGCTGCACCTCCGCCAACGACTGGAGTTCCCCCCCGGCGACATCGTCATGGCCAGCATCCAGCAGTCCTTCTGTGTGGGAGTGTCCTCCTGCCTACAGCAGGTAGACCTTGTGCACGGGAAACCACACACCGCTCAGGAAACGGTTTCCAAAATGGTGGCTGAGCGATCTAGGCCAGTCTTCGTGTTCGCAACGTCTTACATCATCGTGCGGTTGCTGTACTCCCGAACCTACTACCCTGGACTCCGAATACGCCTGTCTGTGCTCTCTGCTCTGCCCCACACCTTGCCCACAGGTGTGCTGAACTGCTCTGCGGGGAACTACTCTCATGTCCGGCACCACGTGCACTGCAACCTCAAGACAGAATGTGAGGACGGGCGTGATGAAAGCGAGCATTGTTCCTTCAGTAGCTCAGCCTGCCAGGGCTTGATCGCTTCTGGGGGTAAATGTTTCATGCTTGTAGACCTCCACCTCATGCGCACTAAAACCTTTCGGTTTCAAACTTACCAGTGTGTGACTGTAGGGGGTAGGCTGGCTCTGATCAAGTCCAGGAGAGAACAAAACCATGTCCTGCACCTGCTCCGGAACTATTACTCCTTTGATTTGCCGGTGGGTTTGAGGTCAGGACTGAGATTTTCCTCTTTTATGTATGCCAAGTTCCCTAAGTGGACTGACAACACTGTGGTTTACAGCCTGGATCATTTTGAAATGGAGCGTTCTTATCAGCCCTCCAGGACAGCCAAAGTCGCTGAAATGTCCTCAATGACCCTGAAGTTCTATAAAAACGTAGCAACATTAACAGCGCTTTGTGAAAAGACTGTGCAGGCCTTTGAGAGGGTTAGGCCCCAGATAACGAGGAGGGTTTCCCACACAGGTCATTTCGTTTCCTCCACCACTCAACAGCTCTTCATTGTGAGGCCAATGAATTATGCAACACACACATTTTTGCAATGTGGCCGCCACAGCCACCCTGGAAAACCGACACCTTCACAGTCCTGTTTGTCGGGGAATACAACAACTCAGCAGAGCAGTCACACCAAGCAGGACGCCTCGTTCACCTGTGACAAGGACGGCACGACCTCAATACCTTACACTCAGGTATGTGACTTCAGACAGGACTGCCCAGGTAACGCCGATGAACGGTTCTGTCACCACCCCACCTGCCAGGGCTTTGAATGCTCCAGCAGGCAGTGCGTTCCGCTGAGTCAGCGCTGCAACCAGTTCTCAGACTGCCGGGACCACTCGGACGAGACGGAGTGTCCAGAAGACGACACGTTCTACAGAGAATTCAGACCCGGAGACAAAGCAGTGATGATCGCGCTTGACGGGACAGGCTATTTCTCCTGGCGGAGCGTGGGGGACAGGGGCACGTGCCCAGACAGCCACTACCAGTGCCCCTCAGAGCTGCCCCTCTGCCTGCCCGCCTTCACGCGCTGTAACGGGTTTTCTGACTGCCTGCACGGGGAGGACGAACAGCGCTGCCACACCGCCACCTGTGCAGGTTTGTACCGGTGTTACCTGTCCGCTGTGTGTGTGCATGGCCAGCACCTGTGTGACGGCTGGGGGCAGTGCCCCCAGAGGGATGACGAACTGATGTGTGACGTGACCTGTCCTCCCACGTGCACGTGTCTGGGTCACTCGTTTGTCTGTCACAATCCCTTCCCTGTGGAACTGACCCCTGACCTTCGTGACCTGGATGCCACAGGGTCAGGCATGGCTCTGGGGGATTTCAATGGAAGTGTCTACCTCATTCGGTTAATTTTAGCCGGTTGTTCATTGGTTAACGTTTCCAGTGTACAGCTTTACAACGTGCAACTTATTGATCTTTCCAATAACGACATAACAGTTATTGATCTTGTCGTGTTCCTTAACATGCCGGAGCTAAGAACGTTACGTGTAGCGCACAATCCTCTCCATCAGATCGCGTCTGTGCACACAAGGAACATTCACTACACACTGCAGAGGGTGGATTCCTCTCACACACATCTCAACATGCTGGATGGCGAACTGTCCCTTTCCTTGCCAAACCTGCACTATCTCAATGTCTCCTCTTCCTGGGTGACGGGAGTTCAGGCAGCAGGCTTGAAACCTTGGCCTATGCTGAGGGTGGTGGACATCAGCCGCAATCCAGTCTCCGCCTTCCCCCTGGACCTGTTTTCAGGGTCACCTCACATCGAGCTCGTTGTTTCTTCAGATTACAGATTCTGCTGCCGCACTGTCTTTCCAGCAAGGAAGACAGGATGCGTCTCTCCCAGTGTCTCTCTTCCCTCCTGTGAGGGAATTCTGCCCAGCCAACTGCACAGGGTGTTCTTCTGCTTCCTGAGCGTGTCTGCCCTTGTGGGGAACTCGCTTTGCTTGATCTTGGCATGTACCTTTCATAGGATGCTGGGCGCTATGTTCGTGATGACGGCGGTGCACGTGCAGTTAGCGGACATGTGCATGGGAGGTCAGGTCAGCATAGCTCTGATAGCTGACCACGCATTCCAAGGAAACTACCTGCAGGTGGAGAGAGCGTGGACCCAGAGTGCAGCCTGTAAAGCAAGCGTCTTCCTGTCCTCAGTGTCCAGTGCCGTGTCCATGTTGATGGTATGGTTTATCACTCTGCTGAACATCCTCGCCTTTCGTTTCCCTCACTGTTCAAGACACTTGACTACAGTTTCTGTAGGAGCTGTGGGGACAGCGACTTGGTTTGCCGGAGTCTCGCTTTCTCTCGTTCCGTTTCTGGCGCACTGGGACTTTGAGGATCAGTCAGGTCTGTGTCGACTGGCGCTGTTCCAGCATTATCACTCACCCCCGCCTGTCAGATGGTTCACGGTCACTGTCGTCGCTAATTTCATCCTGTGCCTAATGGTACTGGCAGGTCAAGCCACTGTACGTATGTACACTCCCAAATACAGAATTCAGGTCGATCCAGAGAAACGCCAGTATTACTTTCTGTCACACCTGACCAGGAAAGTTGCCACAACTGACGCTGTATTCTGGCTGGTGCTGGGTTTGGTTTCATTCGTGGATTCTGAGATGGAGTCCGCGTTAAGCGTCATCCATGGCGCCATGATTGTTTTCGTGCTGCCATTCAACGCTGCGCTGAATCCACTCCTACTGATGTGGAGTATGGCCGCTCAGAGACAGGGTCAAAGGCGAGAAGAGAAAATGCTGCAGGTGTTGAAATTAAGACTGACTTTGCCAGGAGCACAGAAGAAGAAGAAAAGAAAAACACAGGTGGAGTAAACAGATGTTAATTCTGACATGCATAGTTTTGATATGCGCACGTATGTAGCCTATTCGGTTTTAGTCTGTTGCTTGGTATGATTAGTTTGTGAAAAGGGGATTGTCTGCTTTGTTGGGGTTTTTTTTTTCCTTTTTTAGTTTTTACTATAAACTACATGTTTGTAAAGACGTTTGTACAAAGATGGGTGCTGTTGATGCCTCTTTTTGCTGTTGCTGCTGCTGCTGCTACTACTACTACTACTACTACTACTACTATTACTACTACTACTACTACTACTACTACTACTACTACTACTTCCTCTTCTACTACTACTACTAATACTGCTACTTATTCTACTGCTACTACGACGACGACGAGGACTACTACTACTTCTTCTACTACCACTACTACTACTACTGCTTCTACTACTGCTACTTCTGCTGCTGCTGCTACTACTACCACTACTGCTACTACTACTACTTCTACTACTGCTGCTGCTACTACTACTACTACTGCTGCTACTACTACTAATGCTGCTACTACTGCTGCTGCTGCTACTATACTACTACTACTACTACTACTACTATACAAACTTACTACTACTGCTATACTACTCCTTTACTACTACTACTACTCCCTACTACTTTTACTCTTACTACTAACAATACTATCTACTACTGCTAGAGTGTTACTCAGTTTGGTTTCAATAATATGGTTTATTCAATATGCACACAACATAAACGAATAACAAAACAGCAGGGGAAGGCCATCAAACTACAGCTATATAACTTGTCTGCATAAAGAACCTATGTTAACTCCTTAGTCCCAGTGATGATTTTACATAGGATGTTTATGCAGACAAGTGATATATATATATATATATATATATATATATATATATATATATATATATATATATATATAATATAATATAATTATAACAAGGCGAAAGAACAATCAATATATACAGGTGTTCCTCAATATTTCGGCTTTCGACTTTCTCAGAGGTGTTTATTGCGATGACATGATGATATGACGTCAATTTCAATTATAGAGTCATTGTGAAACTTATGCTATCTCCCCTAAAACTTCATTGCTCAGACAATAGCAGCACTGTCAAAACTGAACACCATCTGGAAAGATAAACATATTTCACTCAACTCCAAGATCAGGCTTATGCGCTCCCTTGTCATATCCATATCCCTGTATGCCTGTGAATCTTGGACCCAGACTGCTGATTTGGAGAGAAGAGTACAGGCGGTAGAGATGAGATGCTTCCGAAGACTCCTTGGCATCTCCTACAGAAACCACATAAGCAACGAAGACGCGCACAACAGAATCCAGCAAACCATTGGTCCGTACGAAAACCTTTCATCATTTGTAAAGAAGCGTAAACTTAAATGGTACGGGCATGTCACAGGATCAAAAGAGACTAGCAAAAACAGTACTGCAAGGCATTGTCCAAGGAGGAAGAAAAAGAGGCAGACCAAGAGAGAGATGGGAGGACAACATCAGCGAATGGACAGGCCTAGAACTCAACAAAACCCTGAGAAAGGCAGAACAGAGAAAGGAATGAAGGGAACTGGTTGTCGAGTCTTCATAGGTGCCCCCACGGTCACCAGACTAAGGGATAGATAGATAGATAGATAGATAGATAGATAGATAGATAGATAGATAGATAGATAGATAGATAGATAGATAGATAGATAGATAGATAGATAGATAGATAGATAGATAGATACGATTTCAGACAAGGAGATAGAGAGGAGGGGGTTGAGTAGAGAGACCGAGGGTAGAGAGGGGAGGGGAGAGACGCTTTAACGCTTTAACAGTTTATTGTCATTGCCCAACTGGGCCTTTTGACAAGGGAGGTAACACAAATACTTTTTAGTGAAATGGTAAACAAAACATGAAATATGTGATTAGTACAATTAAGTTTCGCAAAAAGAAAGATCCATTCGTTTATGATCAACTAACATTAAGATTGGCGTCTATACAGTTACCAATCACCGGGTAAATACAAAGAAAAGAACAGAAAAACCAAACTAAAATGCAAAAAACAATTTTCAATTCGACCATCCATTCAAATCACATGTGATTTCAACCTTTCTGAAGTTGCCTTACTTGAAAATACATTACTCTTTAAGTGACTATTATCATTGCATATTAAATCAATTGTTGCTGACATGGTTTTGTCTTAATTTTTGTGCCTCTGCAATAAACTTAGCTACCGCTTTAATTACGTGTTCATTTTCAAATGACAAAATAGAAACAATATCTTGAATTCCTGCTGACTGTAAACTAAGAAAATTATGTTTATTACGTAGAGTTTCATATGCCTTACATTGAAACAAAAAATGAATTTCATCATCAATGATATGGCCACATAATGGACATGGTAACTGAATGGATGTCTCAGTCTGGAACCATCTTTTATTAGCATTGAAACCCAATGTTCTTAACCTGAAACGAGCATAATTAAGTCTATGCCGTTTATCAGTGATTACTTTTATATATTTTTCTGTCTGAAATACAGATTTTAAAGGAAAAGAACCAGCTATAATTATTTACTTTTACTTTCCATGTCTTAGTGCCAGTTTTGTTTAAAAGAGCAAATAAGCCTGTCTTTAAATTCCGAAAGAAACTGACGCTCATTTCCTACTTCCTGAGACATCCACACAATCCCAAAGCCATGTTCCGACAAAACTCTTTTAACTCGATATGCCCAGTTCTCTTTACCCAGTTCCATCTGTATAATTAACATTTCATATGACTGTCTGCACAAACGTGTCTGCGGAAGTTTCAACAGTTTTAACCAATATTTAATACATTTCACAAAAGTTCTTATATACAAAGGATATCTTCCTGTCTCTCCATAAAGTACAGTGTTAGATGCATGTATTGGCACGTTTAAAAAACGTTTCATGGCAAATGTGTACACTTTTTCCATTTGGGTATTTACATATAGTCCCCATATTTCTGAGGCGTATGTCAGCAACGGTTCTATCTGTGTGTCAAATAATTTCCAAAATAGAGAACAGCCTATCGTATTAAGCTTTCGTAATGTTTTTAGGATTTCTATTACACCTTTTTTCCCCTTCCTACAAGATTCCCTGCCATGCATAATTTAGACTAAGCCTTGTTGAAAACATCATTCCTTAAATATTTATACGTATTTACTATTTTGACTTCAACATTTCGTAAAACCATTTTTCACTTGCTGATAAATGTCCACCCATTCTAAAAACAATAATATTTGTTTTGTCCATATTCACTGTTAAATCAAAGCGATCTGCCTCTTCTTTTAAGACATTTAACTGATGTTGTAGACCAATAACAGTCTCAGACAAAAGGATAATGTCATGGCAAAAAGTAATAAAAACACTTCTATTGCTCCAGGAATTATTTGAATGCCGTGTTTTCCTTTTTTGATAACTCAATGGCTAGTTCATTTATAAAAAAAACGAAAACATTTGTGGGCTTAAAATACAACCCTGCTTCAATCCCTTGGGGCATTCAAAGAAATCAGAGTATTCATTGCCTGCACGCACACGCTAAAACTGACCTATAAATAGCTCTAAGAGCCGTATATAGTTTACCATTTACACCGTTTTTTCTTAGTACATGCCACTATATATTTCTATTTACTGAATCAAAGGCCTTTCTAAAGTCCACAAAAGCTACGTATAATTTTTTACTGGAAAGCAGATGTTTTTGAACAAGAGAATAAAGAGTAAATAATTATATGATCCACAGTGCTGTACTTTGCTCTAAAATCCGCTTGCTTCTCAATTAATTTTTCTTCGTTATCTGCCCATTGAGTTAATCTCTTATTCAAAACGTAAGTATAAAGTTTACTTAATATACTAGTGAGAGCTACTCCGCGGTAGTTATCGGCATTATTAATATCTCCTTTTTTATAAAGCGGAATTATTACTGACTTGGCCCATTCTAAAGGGAAAGCACCACTTTCAAACAGATGATTAAATAACTGAACAAGAAAAGTAATTACAGTGGAATTTGCGTATTTGAGCATTTCTCCAATTATTTTATCAGGACCAGCACTTTTTCCTGTTTTTAAATGTTTAATGGCATCAATAATTTCATTTTGAGTTATAGGATTGTTAAACAATGGTTCCAACATTTCATCTTCACGTCTACATTCTCTTGTGTTTCTGCACCATTAAAATCATTACAAACCTTCAAAAAATGATCATACCATTGTTGAATAGTTATATAGCTATATACTAATGACTTACGGTTAACAGATCTGATAACAGCCCAGAATGTTTTAGAGTCCTCTGAAGAATCTTTAAGTTTCTCTAATCTCTTTTCGTCAGAATCTCTTTCTTTTGTTTTTCTTAAATTAATGTATTCTTTTCGTGCAGTCGTATACATGTGTCTTTTTTCAGCTTTATCCTCATAAGTTTTACAACGTTGGAATCTTTTTAGTAATCTCTTAACTTCTTGTTTCTTCTGTCCACATTCAGCATCAAACCAGTCGTTAATTCTTTTTCTACCTTTTCTAACTGACCTAACCATGCATGCAGCAGCCCCACATAATGCTTTAACAAACTGATCTAAGCTGTCATTTATATTTGTGTTTAATAGTTGGGAAGCTGCTTCTATGCTTTCTTGAAATTCTGAACTGTCAAGCTCGTGTTTATATACATCAACAAAATGTTCTGACCATATGATTTTTTCCACACTCTCTTGTTCTCTACTTTCACTATCAGTACATTCATTACCTACTTTCCATGTTATTTCAACAGGGAGGTGCCATGAATAAACACAATCCCCAATACACAAATCAAAACATGTTAATAGACACAAAGGTGTACTCCCCCTCCCTATCCCCTTCACAACAACCATTCAGAATCCAGGGAAAGAGAGAGAGAGAGAGAGAGAGAGGAGAGAGAGAGGAGAGAGAGAGAGGAGAGAGAGAGAGAGAGAGAGAGAGAGGAGAGAGAGAGAGAGAGAGAGAGAACAATTTTATTTTCCATAGACAAAACCATGACACAAATATTGAAGAAATATACAACACTTCCAAACTAAAATAAACAAAACAGGCAAACACAAAAATGCACAAAGACTTTTTTCCATGGATCTGTGGTCCAGAGGTAACGTGTCTGCCTAGAAAGTGAAAGGTCGGAAGTGAGCGGGAGGGGGGGGTTTTTGGGTCCAAAACTCCCCCCCCCCCCCCCTCCAATAGACCATGTGTGGTGGTCTGTATGCTACTCTTTCGGATGAGACAATAATCCGAGGTCCCGTGTGTTACAAAAAAATTATTTAGCGCACGTAAACGAACCCACGGCAACAAGAGAGTTATCCCAAGCAAAAAAATCTGTAGAAAAAGCCACTCTGAGAAGGAAATAAATACAGTTGGAGACAAGAAAAACATGGGTGGCACTGCTCTTGTGGCGACGCACTCTCCCCGGGGAAAGCAGCCCGAATTTCATGCAGAGCAATCTGCTGTGGCTTAAAGCGGTGTATTAATTTCATATAAAATGTAAAAATGTAAAGAAAGTAATAAGACCAAGGGAAGAAACTGTGCATAATTCTTTTACTTAGCCCGATGATTCCCTCCCTTTACACTTCACCACACAAGGCAGACAGACCACTCCATCGCAGGACAGTTTACATTATATTAAATTTTTGATGTTTATATTCTAAAATCTTTCGGGTGTGTAAAAATAGAATCATGCTTAATTAAGCTACTGTCAGAGACGGCAACACGGCAGGTGCCTGTATCTCCGAGGCCTTGTTGACACTACCTGTGTCATGCATGGAGTAGCCTGTAGCTTTATCAGTTGTTTTTTTCGAGGATAATGGAATAAGCACTCTTGTGATTTTTTACATCCAGTCCCCGAGTGTCGGCCCCTATGCAGTTTTGTAAATCTTGTCATCTGCTCCCACCGGCACACAATGGCCTACTCATACGAAAAGCGGAACAGGATTTAACGTGTGCGCAAGATGTTCTGACTGCGTTCGCACAAGGGGCCTCGGTTTATAGTCTCACCCAAGGACTTTTGGGGAGAGTGGGATCAGCACTGATGTTAACTCCAGGGGAAATTCCCTCGAACGGGAATCGATCCCAGGTCGTCAAATTGCCAGCGCAATGTTCTGACCACTAGGCTATCCCGTATTGTACCGTAGGGCCTATAGCTACTGACTGAGAGGTGGGATAGCCTAGTGGTCAGAACATTGCGCTCACAATTTGACGACCTGGGTTCCATTGCCGTTCGAGGGGATTCTCCCCAAAAGTCTTTGGATGAGACTATAAACCGAAGCCCCGTGTGCGAACACACGCAGAACATCTTGCGAATAGGCCTACGTTAACGCCTGTTCCGCTATTCGTAAGAGTAGGCCATTGTGTGCCGGTGAGAACAGATGACAAGATTTACAAAACTGCATACACACGGGGACTGGATTTTTTTTTTTAATTGATTCTTTTTTATATCGAGGATAACAGAATAAGCAATCATGTGCTTTTTTTCATCCGGTCCCCGTGTGTATGCAGTTTTGTAAATATTGTCATCTGTTCCCACCGGCACACGATGGCCTACTCTTACGAAAAGCGGAACAGAATTTAACGTGTGCGCAAGATGTTCTGCGTGCGTTCGCACACGGGGCCTCGGTTTAAAGTCTCATCCGAAGGACTTTTGGGGAGAGTGGAGTCAGCACTGATGTTAACTCCAGGAGAAAGATCTCCTCGACCGGACTCAACCCGGGTCGTCAAATTGCCAGCGCAATGTTCTGACCACTAGGCTATCTGCCCCCCAAAAAGTGGATGTAAGAGAGAGAGAGAGAGAGAGAGAGAGGAGAGAGAGAGAGAGAGAGAGAGAGAGAGAGAGAGAGAGAGAGAGAGAGAGAGAGGAGGCCACACACACACACACACACACACACACACACACACACACACACACACACACACACACACACACACACACACTTTACTTTGCACACACAGAGGCACAAAGACAGTGGGGGGAAAAAGCGCGCGCGCACTGACTGTCCTATCAATAGCCTTTCTTACCACTAATTATTGCGCCAATTTTTCATGGAACTTATAGTCCTACGAGAAATGGGAAGCCTAGGTAAATCCTCGTGCTTATTTTCTTTTATGGAGACTCCACTCTCCCCAAAAGTCCTTCGGATGAGACTTTAAACCGAGGCCCCGTGTGCGAACGCACGCAGAACATCTTGCGCACACGTTAAATCCTGTTCCGCTTTTCGTAAGAGTAGGCCATCGTGTGCCGGTGAGAACAGATGACAATATTTACAAAACTGCGTACACACGGGGACCGGATGAAAAAAGCACATGATTGCTTATTCTGTTATCCTCGATATAAAAGAATAAATAAATAAATAAATAAATGAATAAATAAATAAATAAATAAATAAATAAATAAATAAATAAATAAATAAATAAATAAATACATCATCTCGACGTGCTTGATATAAAGTAACAAGTATGTTAAAACTCAATTCGACTTGACAACATTCATCCTACTTATAGGTGCTTTGTTCTTATCGGTTCAAATTTTAGTTTGTCAATTTCTTTACAATCAATTCAGTCAAACTAAACCCGCACCGTTTTCTATGACTTTGTTTTGGAGACGTATACCATTCTCACGAAACTGAAAGTACGATTACGATCGCTACTAACTACTTATCTCCCTTCCTTCATAGCAGACAATCTTCGTGACTCACTTCCGGTGTTTTCATTCCCGGCTGAAGTGCCAAAACACGGAGCGAGAAATTTGTAATGAGGTGTACTTTCAAGCTGCAGTGCCCATCGATTGAGCGGTAGCAGTCATTTTTCAACTCTTTGTTGTGAATATTAGTGCATTATCTTAAATGAGATGTGGATTATTTATATCTTGGGGTTGATTTTCACGGAAACGTTGCCAAGATCGCGACGGGGCCAAACTTGCAAGTTCAACTTGTTGGAATCTGTTGGAATTCGAGAGTTGCTGTTGCAGTGATCGGTGTAGTTTTCAGTCATTTGACCGCGATTGTTAAACCAGATAGGAGCATGTTTGTGGCAATGATAAGGGAAGTGATCTGAAAATCAGATCATTGTAAAAGTAACAGCAGGCTTTATTAGTTGTGCCCTGATTAGCAAGTTCTGTGACTCAACTGTGCATCCTAACTGTATGATGCGCGTACTATAGTGAGATCTGATGACATACACACTCATTCTCGATACTGACACTCAAGTCAAGAGCACACACGCACGCACGCACGCACGCACGCACGCATGCATGATAATGACACACGTCAAGAACACACACACACATACACAGTGACACACACACACACACACAGTGACACACACACACACACACACACACACACACACACACACACACACACACACACACACACATACACACACACACACACACACACACGAACAATACTGACACTCACGTCAAACATACAGTGATACACAATGTGCATACACACAAACACATCTTCATGATCTGGTGCACACATCATTTAATCCTGTGCCACCTTTCTGAAGAGTAGGCCACAGAGGCATTGTGCGCTGGAGGGAACAGATGAAAAAAAAGTTGTGTCATGATTATGTGTGCACACAGGAAGTGAACCGTGTGGATGTGAAAGAGCACATGTGTACAGTGTTGATGGATTCATTATCCTTGAAATTGAAAAAAAACCCAAGACATAATATAAAGCACAACACACAGTCACATACACTACACTACTACACTACATTACAGTACATACACCACACCACACACACCACACCACACCACACCACACCACACCACACCACACACACACCACACACACACACACACACCACCACACACACAGTGACGCACATACATTTACGCATGCACGCACGCACGCGCACACACAGTGACGCACATACATGTACGCATGCACGCACGCGCGCGCACACACACACACACACACACACACACACACACACACACACACACACACACACACACACACACGGGGACCGGATGAAAAAAAGCACATGATTGCTTATTCTGTTATCCTCGATATAAAAGAATAAATAAATAAATAAAATAAATAAAACACACACACACAAACACACACATGTAAATTTATCAAATTTATGTATACTATTGCCAGACACATGGTGACATACCCAGACTGACAGCACAGAGTGATACTGTATGTAGTGTGTAACTTGCATGCTTGAATACACATGTATACACTGATACAGTGCACACATTCATTCATGAATATGTACACTTGTGTTTGATGTACAGTGTGTGGTGTGTGTGTGTGTGTGTGTGTGTGTGTGTGTGTGTGTGTGTGTGTGTGTGTGTGTGTGCATTACTAGTTTGTTACTATTGTGTGTATGATCGTTGTGTAGTGTACTGTTTTCAAGTGTGTGTCAAGTGCTGTGTGTGCACCACTCCACACTTACATAGTTACTATCTTTATTCATGAGCATTCATGATTGATGTAGTGTACATAAATACAATGTGCATACATGTTCATTGCCATACATAACAACCATGTGTCTGGTAATTGATCAATATTATATCAGTTTTTTTTTAGAGCTTTAACTTTTGATTTTTCCCTTTTTGTTTTTTGACAAAGGAATATTGCTTGGAAGTTGTATATATATATATATATACAGGGTTCGCGATAACCGGTAATTGTCGGTATTTTACCGATTGTAAACTGGGAATACCGAAAATTTTCGAAGCAGCCGGTACCGCGTACCGATTCTGTTTGCCTGTGACCGATTAGATTTCCGTCTAAAAAAAAAAAAGTATGAAGTGACATTTTCTGACAGTCTGTCATGCGCCTGTACTGTGCTTACGCACCTACCCCTTCTCACCCCTTCCAACGAACATCTTTGGCGCCAGCCTTATTAGCCTAGCACGCAAAACAGCAAGCTTTACTGTGAAAGAATAGAGCTTCGCGCTCTTCTCGGCATGACAGTAACGTCCATTCACAATGAGTAAATGGGGCCTAGATTTATTTATTCTTTATTCTTTTAATCTTTTATATCGAGGATAATGGAATAAGCACTCCTGTTGTTTTTTTTACATCCAGACCCCATGTGTATGCAGTTTTGTAAATGTCATCTGTTCCCACCGGCACACGATGGCCTGCTCTTAAGAAAAGCGAAAAGCGAGGGTCTATGACTATGAATTTGCGCGTTGCTTTGAGAGAGAAGAGTCGAAAACTCAATCTAAATTGTACGAAAGATCTAGATGAGCGCTAAGCATAGAAACAAGAAAGAAGAATACAAGTCTCACGAATGATGCCATGCAAAACAACAGACTGACACAGACAGTGACACAGGCGCTAGAAAAAAAAACCTATTTCCTGCGTGGCTTCAAGAGTGGCAGCAGCACGGCAGTCAAAGTCTGAGAGATTTGCGTTCAATTTAGATTTAGTTTTGCTGCCGAACAATCCCCCCCTCCCCCACCCTTTCACTGAATAGTTTCGTTTTGTTCATAGTACGTACCGGATTTTATTTTCTGGGGACCGATTTTGGGGGAGTTGGTCAAGATATCTCTGAAATGGCAACTCGCAGTACCGGTTTTAAAAAATCCTAGCGCGAACCCTGTATATATATATGATTTACTTAATCAAGTTGATGAAAATTGTTAATGATATAAATCTGTAACTTTTAGACAAAAGAGTAGACTTTAATTCTTAGTTAACCATAAATTGCATAGTACTTGATTTATTTTTTAAAATTATAAACTTGCTTTATTTCTGATTTTTCAGGATGTGACACCACCAACCCCCCTCACCTCATTTTTCACCCATCTAACCCTAACAGATAAAAAAACTAAACAAAAACAACCCAAAACATTCCTACTCATTGTTAAAACAATGAGCTAGACTCGGCTTCACAAACCTCACTCTGACACATCGGTCAGTCAGTATCAAGCCAAGGAGGACATTCACCTAAACCCCCCCTCCCCCAAAATGCCTGCGGAAAAAGGCCTCATCGTGTCCGAATCGGACATCATCAAACTGGTCCTGGAGTTCCTACAGAACCGGGAACTCAACATCTCCATGCTGTCGGTGGAGAGAGAGACGGGCATCATCAACGGTCAGTTTTCCGACGACCTTCTGTTCCTGCGGCAGCTGATTCTGGACGGTCAGTGGGACGACGTGATCGAGTTCATTCAGCCGCTGCTGGGCATGGAGGGGTTCTGTGGGATGAAGTTCCAGTACGTGATCACCAAACACAAGTACCTAGAGCTGCTCTGCATCAAGGCCGAGCCCAACATCATGCAGAACTACGAGGTCACTGTGGATGAGGTGAGGCAGTGGGAGTGAGAGGGGTTTTTTGGGGGGTTGGGGTTGTTGTGAGTGGAGTTTTTAAGTTGTGTGTGGGTGGGTGGGGGGGAGGGGGAGGTTGTGTGTTTGTGTGTGTAGTGTGTGTGTGTGTTTTTACAAGTACTTGTTGCAGTGTGTGTGTTTGTGTGTGTGTGTGTGTGTGTGTGTGTGTGTGTGTGTGTGTGTGTGTGTGTGTGTGTGTGTGTGTGTGTGTAGTGTGTGTGTGTTTTTACAAGTACTTGTTGCAGTGTGTGTGTTTGTGTGTGTGTGTAGTGTGTGTTTGTGTGTGTGTTTGTTTGTTTGTTAGTATGTGTTAGTGTGTGTGTAGTTTGTGTGTGTGTGTGTGTACATGAGTGAGTGTGTGTGTGTGTATGTGTGTGTGTGTGTGTGTGTGTGTGTGTGTGTGTGTGTGTGTGTGTTACAATTACATAATATAAAATATGTGTACCATATCCTATAAACTTGTATTTAATCATAATAATGGCTATTATATGTGTGTATCACCATGTGTGTGTGTCAAGTTCTGTGTGTGTGTGTGTGTGTGTGTGTGTGTGTGTGTGTGTGTGTGTGTGTAATCTATATCAGTGTATATCACTGTAGTGTATAATACATGGGTTTTTTCTTTTTCAGTATGTGTTTTGACACTTGTATTATTTCAAACTATTGACATTGTACAGGGTTCGCGATAACCGGTAATTGTCGGTATTTTACCGATTGTAAACAGGGAATACCGGAAATTTTCGAAGCAGCCGGTACCGCGTACCGATTCTGTTTGCCTGTGACCGATTAGATTTCCGTCTAAAAAAAAAAAGTCTGAAGTGACGTTCTCTGACAGTCTGTCATGCGCCTGTACTGTGCTTACGCACCTACCCCTTCCTACCCCTTCCGACGAACATCTTTGGCGCCAACCTCATTTAATTAGCCTAGCACGCAGAACAGCAAGCTTTACTGTTATAGAATAGAGCTTCGCGCTCGGCATGACAGTGACTTCCATTCACAATGAGTAAATGGGGCCTAGATTTATTTATTCTTTTAATCTTTTATGTCGAGGATAATGGAATTTGTTTTCTTTGCTTTTTACATTCAGTCCCCGTGTGTATGCACTTTTGTAAATGTCATCTGTTCCCACCGGAACACGATGGCCTGCTCTTACGAAAAGCGAAAAGCGGAGGGTCTATGACTATGAATTTGCCCGTTGCTTTGAGAGAGAAGAGTCGAAAACTCTATCTAGATGAGCGCTAAGCATAGAAACAAGAAAGAAGAATATAAGTCACACAAATGATGCCATGCAAAACAACAGACTGACACAGACAGTGACACAGGCGCTAGGAAAAAAAATCCTATTTCCTGCATGGCTTCCTGCCCAAGAAACGAGTGGCAGCAGCACGGCAGTCAAAGTCTGAGAGATTCGCGTTCAATTTAGATTTAGTTTTGCTGCCAAACAATCCCCCACCCCCTCACTGAATAGTTTCATTTTGTTCACAGTAGGCACCGGATTTTATTTTCTGGGGACAGATTTTGGGGGAGTTGGTCAAGATATCTCTGAAATGGCAACTCCCAGTACCGGTTTTAAAAAATCCTAGCGCGAACCCTGTTGTAATGCTAGACTCTATTATCTACAGAGTATTATATATTGTCTACATTAACCGCTTTTTGTGTCAAAACAAAACTACCAGATATTATGAGATAAATAACAAATCCACAACTTACACAACTTTTCTCCTTCTGTTTCCATTTTTCATGTGTCCCTGCCTTCAAGTTGAAGTTCAACATCTATCTGCCAAAG
>CM060341.1:38546865-38571865 GCA_030674155.1 Stramonita haemastoma | reverse complement strand
CTTAACGGCAGCGCAGTGCAAAGCAGTTTTTGCTTTTAATTGTATCAGATAACAATAGCTGCTGTCTGAGCATTCAGTGAAGAAGAAGAATTGTGAAGAAGAAGAATTGCAAAGAAGAAGAATTGCGAAGAAGAAGAATTGCAAAGAAGAAGAAGAAGAAGAATTGCGAAGAAGAAGAATTGCGAAGAAGAAGAAGAATTGTGAAGAAGAGGAAGAATTGTGAAGAAGAAGAAGAAGAATTGCAAAGAAGAAGAAGAAGAATTGCGAAGAAGAAGAATTGCGAAGAAGAAGAAGAAGAATTGTGAAGAAGAAGAATTGCGAAGAAGAAGAAGAATTGTGAAGAAGAAGAAGAAGAAGAATTGCAAAGAAGAAGAATTGCAAAGAAGAAGAATTGCGAAGAGGAAGAATTGCAAAGAAGAAGAATTGTGAAGAAGAATTGCGAAGAAGAAGAAGAATTGCAAAGAAGGATTGCAAAGAAGAAGACCAAGAAGAATTGTGAAGAAGAAGAGGAAGAAGAAGAGGAGGAAGAAGAAGAAGAAGAAGAAAAGACAAAACAAAAACTGCTCCTCCCTACATTGAAAACTGAACTCGGTTGCTTATAAATATGCAAAATCTCACCATTGGTGAACCCCAGAGCTCTAGCCAAGAAACTGGGAAAAAAACCTAAACAAAAAATACCACAACCATAAACTTGTAAATTACAAGTAAAAAGGTAAAGGTGTCCCATAACCTATATTGTCGTAGGGGAGTGACTGAGGCGTCAGAGACCTCAGCTTCTCCAGGGGCCAGCATATTGAGGGTGGCACCCATCTTGTAAAGTAAAAAAGATCAAAGCGCTTGCATTAAAATCATTTACACGCATCCAGCCTTCCACACTTTACACAGTAATGTGGATGGAGCAATCTGCTATGGAAGGTGAAAGACCGTGAGGAGTGGAGGAAGCTGGTTGCAAAATCTTCAGTGGTGCCCCCACGGTCCACGAGACTAGGGGACAGGTGAAGGGAAGTGAACTGTCCATAAATATTAGAATTAACAGATCTTGTATCATATTCATACTCACGCACTCACAATTATCCACACTCTACAACTTAACAACTAACTGGAGTACTTAGTACTAGATCAGTGGTCTAAAGGTAACGTGCCTGTCTAGAAAGTGAAAAGTCCGGGTCGAAAGTGTGCGGTGGTTTGAATCCCGTTTGGGCCTGAAACCTTTCCCCCATTCATTAGACCATGAGCGGTGGTCTGGGCGCTAGTCTTTCGGATGAGACGATAAACCAAGGTCCTGTGTGTTACACATTATCATGTAGCACATGTAAAAGAACCCATGGCAACAAGAGGGTTATCCCTGGCAAAATTCTGTAGAAAAAAAGCCACTCTGATAGAGAAACAAATACAGAACTTTACAAACAGGAAAAAAGAAAAAAAAAAAAGGGTGGCGCTGCACTTGTGGCGAAGCGCTCTCCTTAGGGAGATGGCGCGAATTTCACGCAGAGAAATCTGCTGTGACATAAAATAGTAATAAATGAATGTTTTATTTTATTTTATTTTATTTTAATTTATACCACTTTATGTCACAGCAGATTTCTCTGTGTGAAATTTGGGCTGCTGTCCCCGGGGAGAGCGCGTCGCCACCAGTGCAGCGCTTTGATTTGTTTTTGCAAGATATAGCGCTAGATAAATTCCATGTATTATTATTATTCAGCCAGCCATATATTATTATTATTATTATTATTACCCTTTTTTTTTCCCCTCAGAGATGGTATAAATAATAATAAATAAATGCTGCTACACCCGTGTCCCTACAGGGCGACTGAAGTCGAAGTGATAGATATACTGGATCTGTGTGTCACGGTGTCCCTACAGGGTGACAGTCCCTGAAGTGATAGATAATACTGGCTCTGTGTGTCACGGTGTCCCTACAGGGCGACAGTCCCTGAGTGATAATGCTGGCTCTGTGTGTCACGGTGTCCCTACAGGGCGACAGTCCCTGAAGTGATAATGCTGGCCTCTGTGTGTCACGGTGTCACTACAGGGCGATAGTCCCTGAAGTGATAATGCTGGCTCTGTGTGTCCTGTGTCCCTACAGGGCCGCTGAGTATATGCTGTCTATGGTCTCTGTGTCCTGGCGCAGTCTGGTAATAATGCTGGCTCTGTGTGTCTCCGTGTCCCTACAGGGCGATAATCCCAAGCTGGCGGTGTCCCGCAGTGACCGGTGATCCAGCTGGTGCTGAAGGGCGTGCTGTACGAGTCGTGTGTGGAGTTCTGCCAGCAGGCGGCCACAGGGGCCGACTCCTCGGCCATCAGCTACGTCACCCTGCTGCAGGACACCGGCTTCAGCGAGGCCGACCTCAGTCTGCTGGCCTGGCTGCAGAGCATCCCCTATGACACCTTCAGCTGCCCTTTTGAACAGAAGGTGAGCAGGGGGGGGGGGGGGGGGGGGGGGGGGGGGGGGGGGAGGTGGGGGGGGGGGGAAGGGGTGTGGATTGGGGGGGGGGGGAGAGGTGGTGGTGGGAGGATGGAGGGGTGGGGAGGTAGGTTGTGTGGGGGGGAGGGGGTAATAGTGTGTGTGAAGGTTAGGCGGTGGGGGAGGAGTGTGTGTGTGGGGGGTAGGAGGTTGGGGTAGGTGTGGGGAGGGGGGGGTAATAGTGTTGTGTTGGTTGGGGGGGGGGGGGGGGGAGGTGTGTCGTTAGATTTTTGTTGCATGGGCTGGGGGGGTGGTAAGGTGTGGGGGGGGTAAAGGTGTGTTGAAGGAACAGGGTGTGAGGGGGGGTGGGGGTGGCGGGGAGGGGGGGGGGGGCATAGTGTTTGTGTGGGGGGTGGGTAGTGGGTAAGGTGCTGTGGGGGGGGGGAGGCTAAGTGTGTGTTGAACAGAAGGTATAGGTGTAGTGGTGTGTGGCTTGAGGGGGGGAGTGGGGGGGCTGGGTGTGTGTGTGGTGGCAAGGGTGTGTTTGTGTGTGTGTTTACTCTGTTAAATCGGTTTTTTTATTTAAGCATGGTTTGTTTATGTGTGTGTAGAGCAGTAAGGTGGGGAGGTAGCATATGTGAGTGTGCATGTATATCATGTGTCGTTCATAAAATATGCTCTTGTAAACTTTAACAAATAGTTTTAAATCCTTGTTATCAGGTTTGAGGTAGTGTTCACACCTAATCAATAACAGAACAAGGGGTGACAGGTGTCACAAAAATTAAAATCACAGGTGTTGCAAGCATTGAAAGATCGCTGGCTGACATAGCTGTGCACGAGTTTCTTCAGTTGAACAAGCTGAAGGGTTTTTCTAAGGTTTTTCGACATAGAGGATCGGTGGTGTAGAGGTAACGTGCCTGCCTAGAAAGCCAAAAGTCTGGGTCAGAAGGGTGCGGTGGTTTGACCCCTATCTTGGCCCCAAACTTCCTCCCCATCCATTACACCATGACTGGTGGTCAGGGTGCTAGTGTTTTGGATGAGACGATACACCGAGGTTCTGTGTGTTATACACATTTATTATAGCACACATAAAAGAACCCACAGCATCGAACATGGTTACCAAGGTGGATGGGTGACCATTTGCGTGCCTTGGCTTCAGTACAATCCCCCCATTTCACCCAGCTGTCAATGGGTACCTGCCCTCTTTAGTGTCAGGGAAGGTAAAGCAGCGAGGGAGAGGAGATGGGCGCCGCCCTCAAGATGCTGGCCCCTAGAGAAGCTGAGGTCTCTGATGCCTTGCTCCCCTATGAACCCGATAGGTTGTGGGACACCTTTACTTTACTACTGCTGTCAGTTGTCCCCACTGTCAGCTCCTCTCCGCTGCTATCCATCCCACCCCAGCTGGTGCCGCTTAGCAGGAACTGACCCCACTTGGACTTGCAGGTAAAGAGGAAAGGGCGTGCATCATTTTAGCACTGGGCCCTGGACCCTTGACTGAGTTATGCTGGATTTGCACACTGTGCTGCATGTGGTGTGTATAGCCTAGTGGTCAGAACATTGAGCTTGCAATTTGACGACCCGGGTTCGATTCCCGTTTGAGGGGATTTTTCCCCTGGAGTTAACATCAGTGCTGACTCCACTCTCCCCAAAAGTCCTTCGGATGAGACTATAAACCGAGGCCCAGTTTGTGAATGTGCGCAGGAACATCTTGCGCACACGTTAAAACCTGTTCCGCTTTTCGTAAGAGGAGGCCATCGTGTGCCGGTGGGAACAGATGACATTTACAAAACTGCATACACACGGGGATGTTGTTGTTGTTGTTGTTCCCCAGCTTAACACTCTGGGGGGTCACCCAGAATGAGTTCTCTGACTCACTCATCCCACCTGGGAATCACTGTGGGATTGAAATTGCACACTGAATCAGAAGTTTGCGTGTATGACTATTTTCAAGTACCTCGCCATATAGGCAGCCATATTCCAGAGGATTTTTTCTCCTTTAAGGGAGAGTGCAGGTTGTTCTGTTAAGAGCTTGTCATGGCTGAAGGCAGACTCAACACAGCATTTTACAACATCACAACATTTTAGTGTAGGCCTTGGCATAACTGACTCAACTTTTGGCCGGAGCCAAACACGGGGATTAGATGTTAAAAAAAAAAAGCATATGAGTGCTTATTCCATTATCCTCAATATAAAAGAATAAATAAAATAAGAGTAAAATAAAAGAGAAAAAAATACATGTACTGAGTTATGCTGGATTTTTGCACTGTGGTGCATCATGTGGTGTGCATATAATATAGATCTATATATATTAATATATATATAATACACATCTCTGTTTCAGTCGGTGAACGTGGACGTGCGGCCCCTGGTGAAGCCGTGTCTGGAGGCGTCGTGGTCGGAGCAGATCCTGGTGACGCCCATCAAGCCCAAGATGTTCCCCCACTCTGCCATCCCCGCAGCACGCCCCCGCTCCGCCGAGATCATGACGCGCTCCCTCAACCCCCAGTTTGACGGCCTGTCCAGCGGCCTGCGCAGAGACCCCATGGTCAGTAGCATGGTGTGGGGAGTCAGTGTGGGGAGTGTAAAGTGTGGATATAGACCCCATGGTCAGTGTGGGGAGTGTAAAGTGTGTGGGGTGTAGACCCCATGGTCAGTGGTGTGGGGAGTCAGTTTGGGGAGTGTGAGTCAGTTTGGGGAGTGTGGGTCAGTTTGGGGAGTGTGAGTCAGTTTGGGGGAGTGTGAGTCAGTTTTGTTAGTGTAAAGTGTGGGTATAGACCCCATGGTCAGTGGTGTGGGAAGTGCAGACCCCATGGTCAGTTTGGGGAGTGTGGGTCATTGTGGGGACTGTCGAGTGTGGAGTGTAGACCCCATGGTCAGTGGTGTGTGGAGTGTAGACCCCATGGTCAGTGGTGTGTGGAGTGTAGACCCCATGGTCAGTGGTGTGTGGAGTGTAGACCCCATGGTCAGTGGTGTGTGGAGTGTAGACCCCATGGTCAGTGGTGTGTGGAGTGTAGACCCCATGGTCAGTGGTGTGGGTCAGTGTGGGGAGTGTGAGTCAGTTTTGTGAGGGTAAAGTATGGGTGTAGACCCCATGGTCAGTGTGGGGAGTGTGAGTCAGTTTTGTGAGGGTAAAGTATGGGTGTAGACCCCATGGTCAGTGTGGGGAGTGTGAGTCAGTTTTGTGAGGGTAAAGTATGGGTGTAGACCCCATGGTCAGTGTGGGGAGTGTGAGTCAGTTTTGTGAGGGTAAAGTATGGGTGTAGACCCCATGGTCAGTGTGGGGAGTGTGAGTCAGTTTTGTGAGGGTAAAGTATGGGTGTTGACCCCATGGTCAGTAGGGTGGGTCAGTGTGGGTGTTGTTTTTTGGTGTGGGGGTGAAGTTTTCATTTCAGAGATGGGTGTGTGTGTGTGTGTGTGTGTGCGTGTGTTTATGGGGGTGGTGAGTTCACCTTTTAGTAATGTCTGTAGAGTCTAGCTATATATTCTTCATTGCTATGTTAATAAAAAAATTTTAAGTTTCTCTATGTCTCCTTGCTTTGGTCTCTGTCTTGCTTGCTCTCTCTCTGTCTCTCTCTCTCTATCTCTCTCTCTGTCTCTGTCTGTCTGTCTGTCTGTCTGTCTGTCTGTCTCTCTCTCTCTCTCTCTCTCTCTCTCTCTCTCTCTCTTCTCTCTCTCTCTCTCTCTCTCTCTCTCTCTCTCTCTCTCTCTCTCTCTCTCTCTCTCTCTCTCTCCCTTTTTTTTTTTAAAGAGGGCTGGATGAAAACAAGCCACCATTGTGCTTAATCTTTTCCTTCAATAAAAATGTTCATTCAGAATGTTCATTCATTCATTCATTCATTCTCCACCTTTATCCTAAACAAACCTGACCTTGACACTCTCCACCCCCACCGCACCCCACCCCCCCTCTCGTTCCAGGTGACCTCGGGTGACCTGTCGGCTCTGTCTCGCTCCTTCGCGCCGGCCCCCACCCTCTCCACCCTGCCTCCCCCCCCCACCCCCCTGGCCCGCAACCCCATGCTGATGTCCATGGACAAACTCTTCGCCAAGGGAGAGACTGTCGACACGCGCGCCTCCATCGCCGAGGACCCCAGAATCGCCTCCCCTCGATCCTCCCTCGTGCTGCAACAGTCGCAATCCCCACAGCAACAGCAACAACAGGCGACGCCATCGCCCAACGTCACGCCAGCACGACGACTCTCTGAACATATGTCCTCCTCCACAGGGAGCAACAGCAACAACCCCCCCACCACCCCCCCTCTGCGCACCACCTCCCCCACCCAGGCCGGGGGTGAGCAACGCAGCGCGACCCCCAAGTCGGGTCAGGTTCAGGGGTCAGGGGGCAGCGTGCGCGACTCGAGCAGCGAGCTGTACAAAGAGTACCAGCGACAGAGGCAGCGCCTGACCGAACAGCTGAATTTGCAGGTCAGTTGGGGGAGAAGGGTGTGTGTGTGTATGTGTGTGTGTGGAGGGGGTGGGGGTTGTGGGTGGGTGTGTTTGTGTGTGTGTGTGTTTATTGATTATTTATTCTTTTATTTATTTATCAAGGATAATGGAATAAGCACTTATGTGCTTTTTTTACATCCAGTCCCCGAGTGTGTGGAGTTTTGTAAATGTCATCTGTTCCCACCGGCACACAATGACCTACTCTTACGAAAAGCGGAACAGGCTTTAACGTGTGCATAAGATGTTCTGCACGCGTTTACACACTGGACCTCGGTTTACAGTCTCATCCGAAGGACTTTGGGGGAGAGTGGAGTCAGCACTGATGTTAACTCCAGGAGAAAAATCTTCTTGAATGGGAATCAACTTGGGTCATCAAATTGCGAGCGCAATGTTCTGACCACTAGGCTATCCCGTCCCGTCCCCTTACTTAAGGTGAGACACAGGTCCAAAAGCGGCCAAAAACATGTTTTTTTTTAGAATTAAAAATTGCTGGATGCATTTATGGAGATTTCCCTGTGTAAAATTAAAGAATTCAGACTGTAAAATATGTCTGTAGAAACAGGTTACTCATACTTGTTATAGATGAAAAGGCTTAGGATTTTGACATTTTTAGTTTTGGCGGCCATATTGGATTGTTTCCATGGCAACAGAACAGAAAACTGATTAATTCTTTGATTTTTATGCTTTGCAAGTGATGCCCTTTCAATATATGGCATAACTTTTAACATGGGCTTGTAAACAAAATTTCATCAGTTTCGACCCCAGTGTCCCACCTTAAACACACATTGTGGTTTTGTGCTGTGTGATGTCAGGAGAAACAGAGGGAGGCGTACCAGAAAGAGCTGGAGGAGCTGGAGGTGAAGCAGCACCAGTTCTCCCTCGACAACCGTTTCCATGACAACTACTCTCCCCGCCCTCACCAAGCCCGAGGAGAAAGGTAGGATGTGGTGTGTTGTTGTGGAGAGATTGGTTTGGTGTTGTATATTGATCACCGTTGTACATGTTTGGGTTTGTTTTTGTGTGTGGTTTTGTTGATTGTTGTTTAGTTGAGTCAGGTTTTCTTTTTGTTTTGTTTGCACTGGAAATTATTTATAATGTAGCTTGTGCTATCTGTGTAATTTTTTTTTGTTTCTTTTTTTTGCAAGCTATTGTTTATTATTAGTTATGGGCCAGGGGGGGAGGGGGGGGCATTGTTTTTGAGTTTAAGTGTTGATATTTTTTTATGTCTTGTAGTGTTAGCTTTTTAATAGTGTCTTATACTGTGTTAGTGTTTATTGTTGTTAAAGTTAAGTAGTTTGTTTTTTTAGTTCTAAAGGTTTAGCTAGATTCTTTATTATGACAAGTGTGCCTTTGATGGTTTTGCTTGAAGAAACAGCCATACTGCTTTGTTCAAGTTAAATGTGGACACTCCACCACATAATGAGTCACATTGCACAATGTTAATCTTGAAGTTGTTAATATGTTATTAGTCTGCTGTAAAAGGTGTTCAATACAGAAAATAATAGAAAATTGAACACTCTGTTGAACAGTTCTTACAAATGAAAAATTGACCCCAGGAAGTGACAAATGACAAGTTTTGCATCTAAAAGGCTGTCAGAATGAGGGCTTGGCTATTTTAAATTATCATTCCCTAAAGCAAAAGTTAAGACCATATCTGGCAGATTCTCCAAGTCAGTAAGAATGGCATCAAATTTCATAACCAGTCAATTCTATCACACGGCCCACACCCAGCCGTAAAATGCCTCCTTTAGGGGTGGAAGGAAAAAGGGTAGGGCGCTGACCTCAACTTTGTGGTGGAGTTGAGGTCTCTGATGCCTCACTCCCCTATGACTACATAAGTTGTTGGACAACTTTACCTTACCTTTACCTAAAGCAAAAGTAAATAAATTTCTGCCTTGATGCTCCAGTACAAGTTTGAAGAATGGCTATAATTTCATAACCAGTCAAAATCTCTAAATCAACAACCTGACCCCCACCTGCCTAAAATGCCTCTAAGTTAGGGGGAAGAAAAATGGGTCAGGTGCTGTGTGACTCATTTGGTGGGGGAGTGTCACTGAGTGTTGTAATGTTGTGTGAGGTATCACTATCAGTATTTGTTGACTTGTGTGTTGAGGCGTGGCTTTTATGTATGATGTAGCATGATGCTATGAATGTATGGTGCTTTCTGTTTTGTTGTGTATCATTGTGTATCATTGCTTGTTTGCTTTCTTTGTGGCTTGTAAATGTAGGCATGGATAAAATGTTTTCAGTTTTACATTCAGAGTCTGTTTTTTCCACTTTTCCTTTTCACATAACTACTAATGAGGTATGCTAATAGAACTAACGCTTGGAAAGCTGAAAAGATGTAACACACACACACACACACACACACACACACACACACACACACACCACACAAAACCACACACAGGTACCATCAGAAAATAAAAATTAAACTTTGACTTTGACGCACTCACACGCTTAGTTTGTATTTCCATTTCAAGGACGTCTCCCATTCACACATACATCCCTCTCTTTCTCTTGGCTTTGCTATATTAATTTTTATACATACAGCTCTTAAGCATGCGTGTATCTGTATATTCAAAAAAAAAAGAGGGGAAATATAGTTATGCTTGCTGTTCTTTCAGCTTTTTGTTTGTTTGTTTTTTTGCCAAGTCTTGCTGCTTTCTCTGTTCATCGGTTCATTCTACTCAGGTCACATTCTTTCTTAACCTGTGTGTTTGTTTTCAAACTAAATCTGCCAAATGCTATTTTCATTGTAAGCATGCGACTGTGTAGTTGCACATTCTCTCTCTTTATTTCACTGGGTAACAGCACACTCTGTGTAATCTGTTTTCTCTTCTTCTTCTGGGCTATGCACGTAGTAGACATAGTCTCCCTCGCACGCATGCGCACGCGGGAAAGTCACGCAAAGTCGCCCGTGTTCACGGCGGTTGTCAGTGCCCCTGACGCGCGCGGCATGCCTCATTACCACCTCCATCAGCCGTCAGCGACGCCGTCAGTGCCGCGTGTGTCCCCTAACGCTACTAACACGGCACGTCAGCAGGTGTGACGCGTCAGCGGCCCATTGCTCCTGTCCCTCGTGCTGTTGCAGACAAAAACTCCCTCCACCTCCACAACAACACAACTCCCAGTCTTCCACTCCTTCCGCTGTTGCTGCTGCCGGAAGTGTGGAGACAGCGGAAGGCGTGGTGGCTTCCACTTACTGCGGCGGTGGCGCCGTCAACGACCAATCAGAAATCAGGTAACATGTTCCTCGACCTCACCACCCCCCCCACCCGCCGACGCATCCCCTCCTTACGCAGCCCCACCAAGCAGGTGGAGAGGGGGGGAGGGGGGGGCAGTGCTGCCTGTACCTCCTCCCCCCCGGACTCCTCTCTCTCCCCCTCCTCCTCTCACGCGCGCAATAACGGCAGCGCGGCAAGGCGCGGCCCCCAGCGGTCCGTGACCCCAACCAACGCCAAGGTCAAGGCCGCTCCGGAGGTCAGGTCATCCACGCTGCCCCGCAAGAAGAAGGAACTGTCGGTGGCGAAGAATTCGGCCATGTCCACGTCAGCTCATGCGGCGACTGCAGGAGGGGGGGTGTTCAAAACTACCACCCCCTCCTCCTCCACCTCCTCTCGCGGTGTCTCCAGTGTGGGTGAGGAGTCCAGGTCCAAAACTCTGCCTCTGCCAGGTATTCACCTGTCTACCTGCCTGCCTACCTGCCTGACTGCGTCCTGTGTGTTGATGCTTAGCATGGCCCCGTCCTGTTTGTCCCTTGACCTGCGGGAACCCCGCTTCCTCCGCATGTATGCAGGTCATGGGTTGTGAAAGGTTAATGATGTATTCGGTTGACCTGCCTGACTGACTGATTGATTGATTGATCGATCGGTTTTTGCATGGAGTGAAGTTTTGTAGGTTTGGTTATCGGTGAAGAAGGTTTTGCTGTGTTGGTTAAAAAGTTTGTTTTTGTTTTTTGGCATGTTGAGAAGTAAAGTCACTTTACACTAGATTGTAACCAAGGATTAAAAAAAACACTAAAAACAGAATGCTAGTTTGACGTGATGTTTGGGAAAAAAAGAAAAGATTGTTAGTTTGGTCTTACATTTTGCATGTAGTTGAGTTGCGGTGCAGTGGTTAATTTACACTTGCCCGCTGTGCTTCAGGTCTGGGGTTTAAACCCTCCCTACCTGAGGCATGGGGCATTTGAGTAACTGAGTGTGTATTACTTGCTGTTAATTCGTAGTGTGTTACACATTTGTGCTGATGTTAGTTGAACAGAGATAGGTTTTTAACATGTTTTAACACATTGGTCAAACAGTGTGAGGCTTTTAACATTTGTTAGCATTTTAGTGGAAACAGAGCCAGGCTGTTAACATTTTACAGCATCCAGGATGTAGCACCATGTTATAGTCAGGTGCTCATTTCACTGTGAACTGTAGATTTTGTGTCTCTCATGGTTTGTATCTTGGAATCGGAAAAATGGCAGGAAGTTGAAAGAAGTGAAGGGAGGATGGACAGATGTGGAAAAGAAAGGGAGGAGAGGAGATGATTCTCCTCTGTCTGGTCACATTCTTGAATATATGTTGCATTTTAATAACATGCACTTGTACCATACACAAATAATGGGCATTGAACAGTTCTATATGACTGATGCTTTAGCCTAATGCTTAAGACCATTTGACTGAAGGCGCATGGGTCCATGAAGCCTTGGGTTCGAATCTCAGCTGTGTCTGGTGAATAAAAGGTGGGGATGATCTCCCAGGTCTGCTTCAGGTGCAGACCTGCCAGTGCCTTAATTCCTTTATGTATATATCTACACATGCAGAAGATCGAATATGCACATTAAAGATCCTGTTATTCATGTTAGAGTCTAAAGGGTTACAGAAATAAAAACATACCCAGTACACATTTGTTAAGTGGGAATGTGGCTACCTTCACGGTGGGCAGAAATGGCCGCATACGCAAAATCTCACCTTTGGTGAACCTTGCAGCTCTAGCAGAGGAATGGGGAAAAAGAAGAAAAGAACGACTGTATTCCTTTTTTTTTTTAATAAAAACTACTGTGGAGTGGGGAGCAAAGAAGGAACAAAAATCATGACATGCGTTCCTGTATTTAATGGACGCAGGAAGAGACAAGGCTTGAAGAATTGGATTCTGATGAACACCTGTAGTGCTAGTGAATTTCTGACTGAGGAGGTATCAGCCAACAAAATGAAGAGTCTGAATCTAACGTGTTGAATCCTATCAGATTTGTATTAACACACACTTTTCCTAGGCACACACACATGCATGCGAACAAGTACACACACAGAGATCTATGCACAGACTCACACCCACCCACCCACCCACTCACACACACACACACACACACACACACACACACACACACACACACACACACACACACACACACACACACACACACTCACACACACACACACACACACACACACACACACACACACACACACCACACACGCACACTGCTCACACTAACATGTGCTTTTTATACAGTTAACATGATTATATGCAAAGTTTACGTTTGTGCACTCAAACTCACATGCAAACAGCATGTACATGTATATAATGCACAGTTTACTTAAACGCACTCTAATTCTGACTCATGCTTTTTTCTATTGACACAAACAGCATGTGCATACAGCAGAGTAGTTATTGAATTGATAAACGTTGAATGTCATACATCCCTGAAGTCAGAATATGCCTACCTAAATGGTGAATAAAATTGGTTATATATACATATATATCCAAAAAATAACCATTGGTGAACCTTGGAGCTCTAAGCAAGGAAGGAACTAACAAGATAAATAAATAAAATAACACATGCAATGTATACCAAAGTAAGAGCTTATGAGTCTTCTGTCATGTCAGACATTTTGATTGTTCACAGTCATTTACGGACAATATTTTTGTTTCTTCTGCAAGTTGAAGCACTTGGTAATCACATGAAAAGTAAGGCCTTTCACATCTACCTGTTTTAGCATTAATTTGTCAAAGATTAACCCATTCAACCCAGAGCTTGAACTCTGCCTTTGTGAGACAGTCATAGTCTTGCTAGCCTGAGCCTGAGCATCTCTTGGGTTATATGCCCGTTGGGTTGTTGTTGTTGCAATATTTGATGCTGCAACAACAACAACAACAACAACACAACAACAACAACAACAACAACAACAACAACAACAACAACAACAACAGGTACCAAGCCCCAGAGCTGCTGGGGGCTTTAGCCGGCAAGATATTTCTTAGTCTTCCCCGAGCAGTGCTCAAGATCAGTCAAGTCAAGTCAAGTCAAGTCGAAAACACTTTAATTATCCAATAGAGGGAAATTGCACTACTGACAGGCACGTCATTGATACGAATCATAATCTCAAAAGACACGAGAAAGCTACATTTCATACTGGTTTAATCAAACATTGCAAAATAACGTCAGATACAAATTCAGGATTGAATGAGTTAAAAAGAATATTCTACAAGGTGCAGATTTATGCTTCTGACCACAGTGGGTGTGTCTGTCTTGGCATGGAAGCCTTCCAGTTGAGAGGGTTAGGTGTGGAAGAGTGTGTGTGCAAAGATTCACAGCATGCGTTTGGTTTTTGGATGTATTTATTTTAATGTTGAGTAAAGGAGTTGAATTTGTGAGTTTATGAATGTGCTTTTTGAATAATTCATCTTGCCTTTGAATTTTTTTTATACCTTAAGGTGTGTGTGTGTGTGTGTTTTGTGTGTGTTTTATTTATATATTTATTCTTTTATATCAAAGATAATGGAAGTAAGCACTCGTGTGCTTTTTTACATCTAGTCCCCGTGTGTATGTAGTTTTGTAAATCTTGTCATCTGTTCTCACTGGCGTACAATGGCCTACTCATGCAAAAAGTGGAACAGGATTTAACATGTGTGCAAGATGTTCTGCATGCATTTGCACATGGGGCCTCGGTTTATAGTCTCGTGTGTGTGTGTGTGTGGTGTGTGTGTGTGTGTGTGTGTGTGTGTGTATGTGTGTGTGTGTGTGTGTGTGTGTGTGTGTGTGTTTGTGTATGCACGCACGCGCACGCAAACATCAGATTTATGCAGGTGTCTGTTTTCCACCCCCAACTTACTGTAGATCTTGTTAGCAGTATTGAAGTTGATTTTGGTATATATATATATATTTTTTTTGTATTTGTGTGGAGTTATGTATCCTTTGTAATTGTAAAGCTGAAATTGAGACATGGTGGTTGAAATTATAGTGATGGGAAAACTGTGACTTGGAGAATATTATTGTTAGTCGTGTGTGTTCTGTACAATTGTGTTTTTTTTCTTTTAATTGTAGTTGGCCAATCTCTTAGCTGAAGAAGGTTTATATAACTGAAAATGTGTCCCTTGGGTGCTATGTTGTGTTCTTTCTGTTTTGCTCCTATGCATTTTTTTGTGATGGGGAAAAGTTTCATCCTTATGGTCATATGTTGGGTTTATTTTTCACTGACAAATGTGATGGTGATTGTACTATTCTGTTACAGAAAAAAATAATGATAATCTTTGGGTGTGTGTAAAGTAATGTTCTGATGGTGTGATATGACTGCAGATTTTGTGTGGGTTTGTTTTTTGGCCATGCATGCACACAGTAACTATAGATGCGTTCTATGTTGGATATCATCATCAGTAAGAAGAAAGGGAAGAGTAACAAACATTTCATGTGGTGTCTGAGTTGACATCCTCTCTTTCTCCTGTCCAGAGTTTTAGGACTCAAATATAACTCAGTAAGAAAAAAATAGAGAGCGTTTCTTTCAAAATGCTTGATGCACTGAGTCAAAGGTTGTGATACATCTTTTAGAAATTCAAATATCTTTGCTTGCATCTTGCAAAAATAGATGGAAACATGATGGGAAGATGCATGATTGTTAAGAGATTATCATCATATAATGTATAGATCTAGATATATAGAGATATAGATTCTGAGGCTGGGATAGTCTCGTGGTTAGGGTTAGGCGAGGGTTAGGGAAACATGATGGGAAGGTGTATGACGTTAAGAAATCATCATCACCTGAGGTAAAGCACTGAGGGTGGGGTAGTCTAGTGGTTAGAGCGTTGTGTTCATGATCTGGTGGTCTGGGGTCGAGTCACCATGGGGACGCTTGTTTTAAGGGGATTTTACCCTGGATATATATATACTAAAAGAGAGAGAGACAGAGAGAGAGAAATGGTCGTGAATGTAACTGGTTGTCATCAAATCTGAATGCTGTTGGGTTGGAGTTTTTTTTTAATACTGTAAGAAAAAAAATCTTAATGAAAATTAATTTACTATCTGTTCAGCTCGAAACAAACACAAGGCAGAAGGGAACAACTCCACACCAGGCCTATAATTAGCACAGGTCACAAAGTATCGATATTATATAGAGAGAGAAATTGTCATGCATGTGGTTGATTGTTATTTTTTCTTGGTGCTGTGGGGTTGGGGATTTTCTTTTCTCTGTGAAAAAAAAGAAGAAAAAAAATCTTAATGAAAATCACCTCACTATTTGTTCAGCCCGAAACAAACACAAGGCAGAAGGGAGCAACTCTACATCGACCCAGTCCCGGATGAAACGCTCGTCGTCTGTCAGAGGTAGCCAGTGCAGGGGTGGTTAGTGTAGTCACCTCACATTGCATGCAGGCTTGCCTACATAGCTGTGCTAGGTCTTGGGGGGAGGGTTGGGGGTGTGTGTTTCTTTATTTTAAAAAAAATTTATTCTTTTATATCGAGGATAACAGAATAAGCAATCATGTGCTTTTTTTCATCTGGTCCCCGTGTGTATGCAGTTTTGTAAATATTGTCATCTGTTCCCACCGGCACAGGATAGCCTTCTCTTACGAAAAGTGGAACAGGATTTAATGTGTGCGCAAGATGTTCTGCGTGCATTTGCACACAGGGCCTCGGTTTAAAGTCTCATCCGAAGGACTTTTGGGGAGAGTGGAGTCAGCACTGATGTTTACTCCAGGAGAAAAATCTCCTCGACCGGACTCGAACCCGGGTCGTCAAATTGCCAGCGCAATGTTCTGACAGTGTGTGTGTGTGTGCGTGTGTGTGTGTGTGTGTGTGTGTGTGTGTGTGTGTGTGTGTGTGTGTTGTGTGTCTGTGTGTCTGTGTGTTGTGTGGGGGGGAGGGTGGGTGTGTGTGTGTGTGTGAGTGAGAGAGAGTGTATGTTCGTGTGTATGTGTGTGCGTGTGTGTGTGTGTGTGTGCATGCATGCGTGTGTGTGTGCATGTGTGCATGCGTGCGTGTGTGATACCCCCCCCCCACTACAGTTAACCTCCAGAGGGCTCTTACCTGCATGTGGTGCTGCTTGCTATGGCTGCTGGCCCATATATACATATATACACACTGTATACATGATATAGACAGACACCAGGCTTTTTTGCTGGGGACTGTGCCATCGCTTGCATCTTCCATAGTCAGTCAGTAGTATTGAAGTAGTGAGCCCACCAGAACACAACAGTCCATAGTCAATTAGTGTTGATGACGTAGTGTGCCCACCAGAACAGAACAGTCCATAGCAGTGGTGGTGACATAGTGTGCCCACCAGAACAGAACAGTCCATAGCTAGTGGTGGTGACATAGTGTGCCCACCAGAACAGAACACTCAACAGGCCTGATTCAGGGGCTGCTGTCCTGAGCTGGCTCTGTAACGTCTGTTCGCTGTTGGTGGTCTGGGTGCTAGTCTTACAGAGGGGCGGATAGACCCTGGTTTCTGTGTTGAACACAGCATAAATTTAATGCATAATGCTGAGATGAGGGTTGAGAACTTGGGTTTTTTTGTATGGTGGTTGGGAAAAGTGGGGGGTGTGATGTTTCTCTTCAAAGAGAGGGAGACAGGGCCCAAGCAGTGTGGATGATGGCTTACCTTCACTAGGTATACAAAGTCCCCCCCAAAAAAAGAAAAAAATCAGGTAAATGAATTAGTGATTCTTTTTTTTTTGTAGCATCCCAGCTATGTCCAACTTTGACGTGTTATGTGAACAATACACTCACTTGTTCTGTGTGGCCATTTAAAGAAAAAAAAAAGTGTCAAGGAAACCAAAATATTTCACAGAATCAAGCTTTATTGGTTTCTCTTTTTGGGGTGAATTTTACTTTTCACACCTTTAACCACTGTCCCATACATCACTTTGTGTTGAATATCTAAACTTGAGACCATAAAGAAAAACAGCAAGTGTGTCAGTCATCACAATCACTTTCCCTGTATTTCATTTTAGATACCAAACTCACTTTTTCCATGATTTGGTTATGGATGAATCACACTCTTTTATTTGAGATACTCATTCATGGTGATAGAGTGATAGGAGATTCATCGATTCATCCACAATTTGTTGTGCTTATGAATTTTGTTGATTTGGATATTCACTATTGAACCAAATCGAGTTTTGGTGTAAGGTTGGGAAATGCTTTGCAGTTAATTGCATGAATGTGTGAAAAGTTTTGCAAATGAAATAACCGATTAGATTACCAAAACTTGATATGAAATAACTCAAACTGTGTGTGGTTCATATGAAGAGTTTAAGCATGCCATTTTTCTAGAGTTGTGTGCAACTAGAATTTGAAATAAGGAAGGTGTGAAAAAGATTATTTTATTTGCCTTATGTGCACACGTGCAATGTAAAAGAGTTAGAGTGAGTCAGTATATAATATGTTGAAATGCATGTCATCTGTTACGTACTTGCCTACAAATGTATTTATATCATAACTGATATTTTTACATGTGCATGTGTGCTTGGGTTTGCTTACGGGGTTGAACAAAATGGTTAATGTGTGTATGTGCGTGTATATGCTTGCATGTTGAGGGCTGAATAATGAACATTTTGCAGGCTTTGTGTGTGTTGGTGGGGGGGGGGGGGGGGGGGGGGGTGTTGTGTGTTGGTGTTGATGTTGTGTTTTTTGTTGTTGGGGGGGTTTTTTTTGGTTTTTTTTTGAGGGGGGGTATTTTGTTTTTGGTTTGTTTTTATAAGTTTTGGGGTTTATTTATCGACATAAATTTCTTTGTATCTCCCTTGTCAACATGACTAAGTTAGGCCCTAGCTGCCACTCCCAATGACAACATGATCCTAACTCCTCCTCCATGTGCTCCTGCCTTCACTGGCCCTGCTGACTTCAGGGATTCCAGACATATTTTATTTATCTATTTATCTTATTTGTACTTTTGTTTTAAGGATAATGAAATAAGCACTCATGTGCTTTTTTACAGCCAGTCCCTGTGTGTATGCAGTTTTGTAAATGTTGTTATCTGTTCCCACTTAGACATAGAACTAGTGTGCGCAAGATGTTGTGCATGTGTTCACACAGAGGACCTTGATTTATAGTCTCACCCAAAAGACTTCTGAGAGAGTGGAGTCAGCACTGACGTTAACTCCAGAGGAAATATCCCCTATAGTGGGCGCCTCAGTAGGGGCTCGAACCCAGGACTGTCAGATCATGAACGTAATGGTCTAACCACTAGGCTGCCTTCCCTGCTCCCTGGAAAATAACAAAAGATTCGAGTTCAAACCCCATGATGATAGAGTCAAGTTCAAACCCCACAATGATAGAGAGAGACAAGTTCAAACCCCATAATGATAGAGAGAGTCAAGTTCAAACCCCATAATGATAGAGAGAGTCGAGTTCAAACCCCATAATGATAGAGAGAGTCAAGTTCAAACCCCATAATGATAGAGAGAGTTGAGTTCAAACCCCATAATGATAGAGAGAGTTGAGTTCAAACCCCATAATGATAGAGTCAAGTTCAAACCCCATAATGATAGAGTCAAGTTCAAACCCCATAATGATAGAGAGAGTCAAGTTCAAACCCCATAATGATAGAGTCAAGTTCAAACCCCATAATGATAGAGTCAAGTTCAAACCCCATAATGATAGAGAGAGTCAAGTTCAAACCCCATAATGATAGAGTCAAGTTCAAACCCCATAATGATAGAGTCAAGTTCAAACCCCATAATGATAGAGAGAGTCAAGTTCAAACCCCATAATGATAGAGAGAGTCAAGTTCAAACCCCATAATGATAGAGAGAGTCAAGTTCAAACCCCATAATGATAGAGTCAAGTTCAAACCCCATAATGATAGAGAGAGTCAAGTTCAAACCCCATAATGATAGAGTTGAGTTCAAACCGTCCTCCTAGGTTCTTGCACTCTGTGACAGATTAGGGGAATGGGTTTGACTATACTGCAGCATTGATTATGTGGAGACAGACAGAGAGTAAGTGCTGCACACAGGAGTCTGTTGTACTCCATATACAGTGTGTTTTCAGTCCCCGCTGTTGATCTGATCCACTCTTGCTTTTGTCAGACTGGAAGGCTTTGTCAGTGTGTTCACTTTTGTACTCACTCTGGACATCTTTTCTTTCCATCAAGCTTAGTTCTGCTTTGAGTTGGTTTTTCTTTTTTTCCTTTTATGTGCCTGTCTGTCTGTCTGTCTGTTTATCTTGCTGTCTATTTGTCTGTTTTTGTCTGTTTGTGTTTGTACCTGTCTCTTTCCATCTCTCTCTGTGTCTTGTCTGTGTCTGTCTGTCTCTGTGTGTCCCTGTTTGTCTGTTTTTCTGTCTCTGTATCTGTCTCTGTATCTGTCTCTGTCTCTCTCTCTCTCTCTCTCTCTCATTATTTCATACACAGATACACGCGCACCCACGCATGCATGCACGCACACACACACACACACATACATGCGCGCACACGCACACACACACACACACACACACACACACACACACACACACACACACACACACACACACACACACACACACACACACACACACACTCAACACACACTCAACACACATGCTCACGTACAGCTTCATCAATATGAGTATGTGATTTTATTCTGTTCAATAGCAGCGCTGCATAACTGCAGCATGACTCACATAGTAGGCCAAAAAAAAAAGAAAAAAGAATGGCACATGCCATTTTCGCAAATGATTGACATCACTGACAGGTGACATCTTTTGGATGTCAGACAGTGTGTGACAGTTGTTATTGTATATGTTATATATCAAATGATTTGTCTTCTGTTTATCTGTCTTCTTTTAAGATGTAACTCTTTGAAGTTGTTTCATTTCTAGTCTGTGACAGCTATTATATAAATCAAATGATTTGTCTGTCTGTTTATCGGTCTTTTTTTAAGCTGTAACTCTTTGAAGTTGTTTCATGTCTCCTGTGCTCTGTGTTCTTAAGTCAATTTTTATCTGGTGCGTAAGACAGTAAATGACTGTATGAATGATAGGTGTATATGCAAACTTGTTGGAAATGATCATGTTTGTTTATTTCTTTTTTTTTATATGATTTAGGTTCTTTTATTATTATTTCTTCGATGGGTGAAAGGAATATAAAGAGTCAATGATTTATGGCGCGCCACATACAATGTTGACACCCAACAGCATGTTTGTATTGCTATCAGGTTATGTGATATATGCTAATTTATGTAATGTATGCTTATAATGTGAAAAGATTGTAGTAATACATGCTAATTATGTGATATATGCTAATTTTGTGACATGTTAATTATGATGTGCTGATAATGTGATATATGCTAATTATGGTTTACATGTTTATTATGTGATGTATGCTGATAATGTGATATATGCTAATTATGGCATACATGTTAATTATGTGATGCATGATAATTATGTGATGTATGCTATTTATGTGAGGTGTGCTAAATATTTGAGGTATGCTAATTATATGATGTATGCTAATGTAAAATATGCTAATTATATGATGCATGCTAATTATGTGAAGTATGTTAATTATATGATGTATGCTAATTATGTGATATATGCTAATATGAACTTTACTATAGTCCGTGATTTCAGTAGGTGCAGGTTCTCATAATACTGTGTAATCTTATTTCTGATGTTAAGAGGCATGTTATGGAATTGTAAGGTATAGATATGTGATGATATAATAATAATAATAATAGCAACAACAACAACAACAACAACAATACATCTATTTTAAAGTTTCTGGGCTACAGCACCAAGCTTCTCCAGTGGTCGGATTTTTGTGTATCGAACCCACAACTTCATGTACCCCCAGGGTGGCAGTCAAATGTTCTGTCCTCTCAGCTGTTCATTGATTTAAAGGAGCTAAACACTGTAGTAATGTTCATCATAAACTGTGATATCTCAGTCATGTGATTTTGCTAACAACAAAAGTTTCCATTTTTGTTGATTGTCGTGTGCCTCATCTTTTCATGTTTTTATCAGACTGTGGTGGTTTCAGAAGATTGACATGTTGTTGTTGTTGTTGTTGTTTTCTCTGCAGAAGTGAAGCAGAATGGTAGCACGTCGGAGAGGGACAAGGGCATGAACTCTGGACAGAACTCGCCTCTCTCGTCCCTGACGTCCAGTCGCCCCATCCCCAGCAAGGTGAGGGAGACATGGGGCCAGTCTTTCATGGCTTGTACAGCTGTAGTCAGGGTTCGCGATAACCGGTAATTGTCGGTATTTTACCGATTGTAAACAGGGAATACCGAAAATTTTCGAAGCAGCCGGTACCGCGTACCGGTTCTGTTTGCCTGTGACCGATTAGATTTCCATCTAAAAAAAAAGAGTCTGAAGTGACGTTTTCTGACAGTCTGTCATGGGCCTGTACTGTGCTTACCGCACCTACCCTTCCCACCCCTTCCGACGAACATCTTTAGCGCCAGCCTCATTAGTCTAGCACGCAGAACAGCAAGCTTTACTGTGAAAGAATAGAGCTTCGCGCTCTTCTCGGCATGACAGCGACTTTCATTCACATTGAGTAAATGGAGCCTAGATTTATTTATTCTGTATTCTTTTAATCTTTTATATCGAGGATAATGGAATAAGCACTCCTGTGCTTTTTCACATCCAGTCCCCGTGTGTATGCAGTTTTGTAAATGTAATCCGTTCCCACCGGCACACGACGGCCTGCTCTTACGAAAAGCGAAAAGCGAGGGTCTATGACTATGAATTTGCGCGTTGCTTTCAGAGAGAAGAGTCGAAAACCAAATCTAAAATGAACAAAGATCTAGATGAGCGCTAAGCATAGAAACAAGAAAGAAGAATATAAGTTGCACGAATGATGCCATGCAAAACAACAGACTGACAGGGACAGTGGCACAGGCGCTAGAAAAAAAATCCTATTTCCTTCGTGGCTTCATGCCCAAGAAGCGAGTGGCAGCAAGCAGCACGGCAGTCAAAGTCTGAGAGATTCGCGTTCAATTTAGATTTAGTTTTGCTGCCCAAGAATCCCCCCCTCCCCCACCCCCTCACTGATTAGTTTCGTTTTGTTCACAGTACGTACCGGATTTTATTTTCTGGGGACCGATTTTGGGGGAGTTGGTCAAGATGTCTTGAAATGGCAACTCGCAGTACCGGTTTTAAAAAATCCTAGCGCGAACCCTGTGTAGTATTGTGATGGGGCGTAACTAGATTACCTCCCATGCGATGAGAGCCTGTCGCAGCATCGCGTTTCTAAATCGGATGTATGCATGCATGCACACACACACACACACACACACACACACACACACACACACACACACACACACTCACTCACTCACTCACTCACTCACACACACTTGTGAAAAAGTAATTCCCACCCAATTCAGACAGACAGCCTATTGACAGGCACCAGACCAGTCTATAGAAGAAAAAAAAACTGCTATACTCAAGGCTTCACTTCACCCTACCACATGTCTTTTTCTTTTCCTTTAAAAAAAATGTCTTTCCTTCTTTTGCAGCCTGTAACATACAGAAAGCCCCCCTTTCCTCCTCTCAATAAACCATTAAAAAAAAAAAAAGGCCATGTTGTATTGCGAGAGATTTGGGGCGACATTTTAATAAGAAATAGGTATCATGAGAGTGGTTAGGGAAGTGAAGAGAGAAATGTCACTATGTGTGTGTATTAATTGATATTCATTTTTTAGGCTTTCGCTTTGCTTGTGAGCAAGAGATATTTTAGTCTGTAGCACAAGGAATGGGTGTTGTTGTCAGAGCTTAGTTGCACTGCAAGAATTTAGTTTTGGAATGAGTTTCAGACTATCCACTCTGCTGGCTTAAAAGTCGGTTGTGTGCAAGAAACTTGAGTCCTTCGAAGGATATTTTGCTGTTTATACCACGACCTGTAGCTGAGCTGTAGTTGTGTTCTAGCTCTCCTTCTGTGTGCTGTGTGTGAACTGAAGGAAAGAGTTTAAGGAAAAAATCAAAAAGGAATTGGGAAACTGAAGTGCTGAGCTTTGTTTTTTTTATAGGTGTTATTCTATGGATTTTGAGTCCATGGTTTTTCAATATTTTTTTATAGGAAGTCTAGAAATAAGGAGACTACATTCTGGAAAATCAGTGCAGACCTTGTTAACTCAGTACAAATAAGCAAAATGATCACTTTTTCATGAGACAGAGAAGAAAAACAAAATCTTACAACCCAACCAGCAAAAAAGGGGGAACTGAACTTTAGGTGGTGGTGGTTGTTGTTTTTAGTCATCAAAGCACATATTTATATATATATATATAAACAGCAAGTCTGGTGGAGGAGGAACTGAACTTTAGGTGGTGGTGGTGGTTGTTTTTAGTCATCAAAGCACATGTATATATATATATATATATATATATAAACAGCAAGTCTGGTGGAGGAGGAACTGAACTTTAGGTGGTGGTGGTTGTTTTTAGTCATCAAAGCACATGTATATATATATATATAAACAGCAAATCTGGCGGAGGGGGAACTGAACTGTAGATTGTTTTGGAGTTTTTTTAACTGACCAGTGTGTGTGTGCGGTGAAGAGTGGCGTCAGTGTGCTCGTCAATCATGGCTCAAACCTCGAACAGGACACGTCAGGCAGTAGCGGAAATGTCCGACATGACTTGGGCAGAGGTGGCCCCTGTATGTTATGTTCTGCTTCACTCAGTACATTGGGGGGCTTGTGTTAAGAAGGGTTGTGTGTGTGTGTGTGTACGTGTGTGTGTGTACGTGTGTGTGTACGTGTGTGTGTGCACGTGTGTGTGTGTGCGTGTGTGTATGTTCTGTTTAACTGGGTAGATTGGGGGGCTTGTGTTAAGAAGGGGGTGTGTGTGTGGTGTGTGTGTGGAGTGTGTGCGTGTGTACGTGTGTGTGTGTGTGTGTGTGTGTGTGTGTGTGTGTTGTGTGTGTGTGTGTGCGTGTGTACGTGTGTTTGCATGTGTACGTGTGTGTGTGTGTGTGTGTGTGTGTGTGTGTGTGTGTCTGTGTCTGTGTGCTGCGTGCGTGCATCTTTATTGAGGGTAAAAGAAGTTTACACAACATTTTTTCATCCTGCCCTCACCAAAAAAAAATTAAGAAAATTGATTTCTAAAACATTCAAAGACAATTATCAGCCTTTGTTGAAAAAATAAAATAAATGAGGATTTTCTTCCAAACAGAATCTCACAAGGTAAAAGTGTGTAGTGTGTTGTGTGTGTGTGTGTGTGTGTGTGTGTGTGTGTGTGTGTGTGTGTTGTGTGTGTGTGTGTGTGTGTGTGTGTGTGTGTGTGTGGTGTGAGCAAAATACTGATTGTTGGCTGATCATGTGATCAGTGGTCTGGAGGCAACACGCCTGCCTAGAAAGCAAAAAGTCCAGGTCAGAAGTGTGCGGAGGGTTGAATCCTGTTTGGGCCCAAAACTTTTTCCCTATCCATTAGACCATGAGTGGTGGTCCAGGTGCTAGTCTTTCAGATGAGATGATAAACCGAGGTCCCATGTGTGACACAAAATTATTTAGCGCACATTAAAGAACCCATGGCAACAAGAGAGCTGTCCCTGGCAAAATTCTGTAGAAAAAAGCCACTCTGATAGGAAAACAAATTGCAGACAGGGAAAAAAAAAAAAAAAAAGATAATGGGTGGTGCTGCTCTTGTGGCGACATGCTCTTCCGGTGGAGAGCAGCCCAAATTTCACTGAGAGAAATCTGCCATTACATAAAGTGGTGTAAAATGTAAATGTAAAAAAAAAATGTAAGGATGTAATCAACTTGATATAAACTTATTCCAGGCCTAAAAATGATTGTTGGTTGAGGATCAACATAACATAAAATCATTCCAGACATGCAGATAACAGAGTGTTGGTTGAGGATCAACTTAACATAAAATCATTCCAGGCATGCAGATGATTGAGTGTTGACGGCTGTGACCTTGACCTGTTTCAGGGGGGCGGGGGCAAGCCTCGCTTCGTGCCG
>CM060341.1:38521865-38541865 GCA_030674155.1 Stramonita haemastoma | reverse complement strand
GACCACAAGATCGTCCTGACAGACCTGCATGGTCAGTTGGTGGGGGTGAGGGTTGTGGGGGGGGGGGTGAAGGAGGGGTTGTGGTGGTGGTGTGTGTGTGGGGGGGAGGGGGGGTTGGTGTGTGGTGGTTGTGTGGTGTGTGTGTGTGGATTGGTTGGGGGTGTGGGGGAGAGGGTTGTGTGTGTGTGAGGTAGGGGGGTTGGGTGTGTGGTGGTTGTGGTGGTGGTTGTGTCTGTCTGTGTGTATGTGTGTGTGTGTGTGTGTGTGTGCATGTGTGTGTGAGGTGGGGGGTGGAGGGGGAGAGATGTGTGGGGGGTTGGATGTGTTGTGGGGTGGGTGTATGTGTGTGTATGTTTTTTTTTAATTTTTATTTTATTTTATTCTTTTATATCAAGGATAATGGAATAACCACTCACTTGCTATTTTACATTCAGTCCTGCGTGTATGTAGTTTTGTAAAATTTGTCATCCATTTCCACCGGCACACAATGGCCTTTTCTGAAAGTTGGAATAGGTTTTAACCTGTGTGCAAGATGTTCTGCGTGCATTTGCACACAGGGCCTCAGTTTGTAGTCTCATCTGAAGGACTTGTGTGAGTTTGTGTGTGTGTGCGTGTGCACTGTTGCCAGCTTTTAGTTTTTGGGGGGGGGGGGGTCCTGTGTGTGCATGTGTGTGTGTCTAGATGCCTACATTTTGTGTTGAATATAATAGTCATGAAGTAGTAATTGTGTAACAGACAAAAGGACCTATTTTCTTTGTTAAAGATTTTTATTGTCATTATCCATGCGGGACCCCTCTGAACGACAAGAAGAAGAAAATAACAGAGTGATCATAGAGCTCTGTGTGTTAAGACTTGTTTATGATTTGCTGCATGAATGATTTGAATTCAGGAGTATTTGATTTGTTTGCTTCACAATATTCAGCTCTAAAGGAATTCTCTGTATCATTGTCATTTTTGGTAGTAGTGGTATCAGCATCATCATCACCATTATTATCATTGTTGTTATCATCATCATCATCATCATTCATCCTCATCATCATCACCACCACCACCACCACCACCACCACCATTATTATTGTTATTATCATCATCATTTTCATCATCATCATCATGACCATCGTCACCATAATCACCGTTATTATCATTGTTGTTAATATAATATCATCATCATCTACACATTCATAATTCAACAAATCATTCACAACCCTTCACCACCACCACCCCCACCACACACCTTTCCTCCACACTAAACTTTGACCTTCACCCCCAAAACAGGCGACCTCCTGCGACCTCTGCCCAGTGTGGTGGTGGGGGAGCACAAGGACAAGGTCATCCAGGGTCGCTGGCACCCGAACCAGTTGGCCTTTGTGACGACTAGCGCTGACCGCTCGTCCATCTGCTGGGCCCTGCCTGCCGTCAGTGACCAGTGACGCGTCACATGACATGATACGTCACATGACACGTCACTTGACACGTCACAAGACACGTCACATGACATGACCTCTGCCCTCGTCAGGGGGAAAGAAAGATAGAAAGACTGCTCTACTCTCTCTGTCTGTCTGTATCTGTCTGTGTCTCTGTGTCTGTCTCTCTCTGTCTGTCTGTGTCTCTCTCTCTCTCTGTCATTATCTCTCGACCAGCTTGTGGGCTGCTTGCCATGCCATGGATTGATTGAAAGCAGAAGCGGTGATGGGGACAAAACTTGAAAAAAAAACAGTTGCCAGCTTTTTTGGTTTTTTTTGGGTGTGTTTGTATATACCTGTCCTCTCATTGGTCGTGCTGGGTGTGATCATGTGACCTAGCACACTGCTTCGTGATGTGATGATCAGCTCTCGTGGGAATGTAGCAAGTTGTCATGTGACGTAGAAAGTTGTCCTGTGATCTTGACAGTTGTCGCACGACGTAGCAAGCCATCAGGCGACCTGGCAAGGTGTCACATGACCTGGGAAGCTGTCACGTGACCTGGGAAGCTGTCACATGATCTTTCAAGCTGTCATGTGACCTGGGATGCTGTCACGTGACTCGGGATGCTGTCACGTGACTCGGGATGCTGTCACGTGACCTAGCTTAGTAGCTAGCTGTCGTCTTTCCGCACTTTGCCTTTCCCTGTCTGTCTGCCTGTGGCAGTGCTGTGTCAGTCATCAGCCTCTGGGCAAGTCTGTCTGTCGCTACAAACGTGCGTGCACACACAGACATGCACACACATGCATATGCACGCTTTTAGTTCTACTTGCGCCCTCATGTATGTTTGGAGACTGATTTGTGTATTTATTCACATATACATGTGCGTGTGTGCTCACGCATGCATGCATGCATGCACACACGCACACTCACACACACATACATACACACACACACACACACACACACACACACACACACACACACACACACACACACACACACACACACACACAAAAGCGCGGCATTGACACTTGAATCCAGGACCAACCTGAAGATAGTATAAAGATTTGTACAAAGCGAACACACACACAGAGTTCATCTTGACAATTAATACTATTATTATTATCATTATTGTTGTTCTCCTCTTTATGTACATAATGACTGGGTCAAAGGTGGAGAGAATTATAGTCACTTGACCATGGAAGCTTTGGAATTGTAGATAACGTGTACAAAGAAGTGTCTGTACTGTTGTGTACATATAAAAGATTCGTGTCCGTTAATGATATTTTTTAAAACAATTTGCTTTCCTTTTCTTATGTAGAGTTAGCCTGGATCAACTGTTCACAAAGAAATGATGTGTACATTAAAAGGTGTATGACTCTTTATATATATATATTATATATATATATATATATATATATATATATATATATATATATATATATATATATATATATATATATTATATATGTATACATAACACACAGTAGATCTGATTTCATCTGCACTCATTACTCACTCGTATACTGATGCCTATATGCATCTTCATACTTATGATATTTTTAAAGATACACACACACACACACACACACACACACACACACACACACACACACACACACACACACACACACTGTAATTTGATATAACATTAGTAGAAAAGGTTGTTGAAAGGAGCAATAATTTACAGTGTCAATTCTTTTCTTTTCTTTTTTTTTGGGCAATCCCTGTCAAGAATAATGATGTTCACCTAGTGCTTTCTTCATCAATGAGGGCTGCTCGCTTTCCTCTGAATTCAAAACGCTGATGATTCGATTTGTGGTGCAGAAAAAGTCAGATAGATTCTGTCATCTAGTCTCAAAAGAGGGACGGGTAGACAAACGCGACATTGTAAATAAATGTGACAACAGACTTCTCTTCTGCAGAGGCTGTTGAGCTTCGTTTTGATTGGCTGTAAGCTTGTCTCCAGAACTCTTCCGATTGGTAGAAAATGAAATGTTGCATTCTGAAAGATTCTGTATAAGATATATATATGATTTGAATTGTTTATTTGGTTTTGTAACAACTTTTCTTTCACTTTCTTTGTCCCATTTTAAATTTTGTTTTTTTCTTCTTTTATAGTTTTTCTTCTTCTTGTTTGTTTTTTCTTCAACAGTAAAGTATATAGTTTGTTACCAGTGTATAAACATAAAGATTTCTTAGCAAACGATTCCATCCCTCTCTCTTCTTTGAGACTGTGTACAAGTATTACAGAGCTATTACAGTGTATTATTCAGAAAGGTGGATGTTTTAATTAAGAGCCACCTTCATGTACCTGTCTCTTCCTTCATCTTTTACAAATTTATGTTTTTTGAGATTGAATCATCTCAGAGGAAAAAGTGATGGTCTAGTCTCCCTGAGAGTAGAGATGCTTTTTTATCTGCCTGTAGATACAGCCATGGGTTTGTGTAGGATATTTTTTGGTAACTAGATGTTAGTCTGTTTCATGGTTTGTTTTTTTTATCATGTACTAACCAGTCTGAAGCTTTTAAGCCAATAATTATTGTAATGAAACGTAACAACAGCTGAGTTAGTTGTTGTACAGCAGCACCATGATAACGTTTTTCCTGATATTGTCACGATATGTTTGCCGAGCATGTCAGTAGAGGACTGAAAAAAAGAGCTGTTGTGGTTTTGTCATGTCACATGTCACACGTCACAGCTCTTGTGCCATGAAAGCACTACAGGGAACACTTGAGGGAGGAAGACACAGACTGAAGTCATAAGAGGTGGACAGAACATCACAGTCACAGACTGAAGTCAATAGGACAGAACATCACAGTCACAGACTGAAGTCAATAGGACAGAACATCACAGTCACAGACTGAAGACATAAAAGGTGGACAGAACATCACAGTCACAGACTGAAGTCATAAAAGGTGGACAGAACATCACAGTCACAGACTGAAGACATAAGAGGTGGACAGAACATCAGTCACAGACTGAAGTCAATAGGACAGAACATCACAGTCACAGACTGAAGACATAAGAGGTGGACAACATACGTCAGACTAGTCAAAAGTGACACATCACAGTCACAGACTGAGACATAGAGTGGACAGAAATCACAGTCACGATGAAGTCATAAGGTGACAGAACATCACAGTCACAGACTGAAGTCATAAAAGGTGGACAGAACATCACAGTCACAGACTGAAGTCAGAGGGTGGACAGAACATCACAGTCACAGACTGAAGTCAATAGGACAGAACATCACAGTCACAGACTGAAGTCAATAGGACAGAACATCACAGTCACAGACTGAAGACATAAGAGGTGGACAGAACATCACAGTCACAGACTGAAGTCAGTAGAGGTGGACAGAACATCACAGTCACAGTTGTCACTTTCTCCCGCTTTCAGGTGGTCTCCAGCCCATCCCAGCCCAGCTGGTGTTAAATTATTATGATAGAGACTGACCACACTTGGACTTGTAGGTTAAAGGAAGGGGGTGCACCAAATTTAGCACTCTTGACTGAGTGATGTTGGATTAGCGAGATGTGGGACCAGCCTTGACCTGGCTGTGCTGATGTGAAAAGTTTGAAACTGACCTGACTGGCCTGGAGAAATTTATTAATAATGTATCCCTGCTCCCCAATGATTGTCAAGGTCAAGGGACTAATAATGATGATGCTAGTAGATTAATGTAGGTATGATTTACATCACCTGCAACTTTACATATCCCATAGTCCCATAGACCATGGTGGCACCACTGAAGATTTTACAACCAGCCTCCTCCATTCCCTGCGGTCCTCCGCTTTCTGTAGCAGATCGCTCCACCCAAGGCCTGTCCACTCTCTGATGTTGACTTCCCATCGTTTCCTCTGTCTGCCTCTTTGTCTCCCTCCCCTTACTGTTCCCTGTAGGACAGTCTTGGCCAGTCCAGATGATCGTGTGACGTGCCCGTACCACTTAAGTTTGCATTTTTTCACTGAAGTCAGAAGCTCTTTATGTGGTGCGATGATTGACCTGCTCACCTGTGGACAGTGCAGGTGATGTGTGGTGAGGGGATACAGGTTCGCTTCCTGGCTCATGCCTTGCCTTGGTTCAGGTGCTGTGGAAAGCTTTCTGCGTGTACAGGGTTCGATTCTCTTAGTTCAGCCGTGCTGTCTGAACTACGCAATGTTTGGTGTTGGTTTTGTTCGGTGGGGATGTTGTGTTTGGTTTTCTTTCTGTTGGGAATTCAGTTGGATTTTGTTGGTTTTTTTTTGTGTTTTTCTCTTTTATTTCAAGGATATTGAAATAAGCAGTGATGTTAACTTAATGTGTTCTTTGTGTTTTCATGATGTGTTTGTTATTTTGGTTTTTTTTGGCAAGTGGTTACAAAAACCTTATTTGATGTGTTTCAGTATTGTTGATTTTGTGTGTGGTCTTTTGTTGTGTTGTTTTATCTTTTGGTTTTTTGCTGTTATTTTTTTTCAGATATTTTTTATTGCCTTTCCAATGTTTTGGGTGAGGGGTTTGGGCTTCTTTTTTTTCTTCTTCTTTTTAAGCTTTTATTTTGGATTTTGAAAAAAATGTTCTGATTCTTGCAGAGGATTATGATCTGATCAGCAGTTCAGTTGTATGAATTGGTTGCTAGGTGCTGCAGGGTTGGGGTTTGGTTTTTCTCCTTCATTTTTCAAAGATTTTTTTTTTTTGAGGGGGGGGGGGGGGGGGGGGGGGGAGTGTCTCTGATTTGATCTTGTTTCTATGTTGGCTCTTATTTCTTGCTCTCATTTCCATTCATGTAGTTATTTATTCGTTTATGGTTGATGTTTTCAGCAAAGATGTTCAAAGTATCCATTTTTGTACCCGTGATTTTTAAACATCGGCTTAAATTAATTTGCATCTGTTGTTTTGTCAACAGATTTTTCCATGCTCTTGTCCAGTTCTGTGAAATGAAAACTTTAAGCGTTGACTGGCTTGTTTTTCAGTTTAGTTCATACTTATTCCTCATGTTGGTGTTTGGTGGTTTTTTTGTTTTTTTTACTTATCTTGTACTTCTATCTTTCTTTTTTTTGTTTATCATGTGCTTTTTATTGTCATTGTTAATTCTATATTTATTTATTGATGGATTTTGATTGTGTACAAAGCTCATGACTCACTTCTTTCATTCAAGAAATAAAGGAGATTTTGTGCTCATTTTTTTCTTATTTTCTCATTTATTTCATACTTTATTTCCTATTGAATGATTCTTTTTGTGTGTGTTTAAAGCTCACAATTCACTTCTTTCATTTCACTGAATAAAGCAGATTATGAGCTCACTTTTGACTTATTTATTTCATACTTTATTTGCATATAAATATGTAAAGCTCACCACCCCTTTCTTTTACACAATAAATTGTAAAGAATAAAGCAGATGTATGCTGGCTTTACACCACTGCCCTGTGTCAGTAAGATCATGCTTCAGTTCCACACACACAGCCACAGTTTGGTCATTGTGGATAAATCACTCATTCATTCATGTCGCTTGTAGACACCACTCGTCAAGCCAGTTGAGTTTCTCGTGTTTTAATCTTGTTTCGGTATGTGTCAGTGGTGTTTTGGTTTATTACGCTGGATCTGAAATTTTGTCACAAGAACAAACATTCTGAAAAAGAATGCTCTGGTAACATATAATGACTTGCTTTTGTACTGTGCTTCGGTTTGAGGGTGTTTTTTACATACAGTTTGAAAAGTGAACGGCTTTTTATGGGTGGGAAAGTTATTGCGGTGATTATTTTTTTATTCGCTTCGTGCTCGCTAGTCAAGTCAAGATTGCGGTCGTGTTGTTTGTGACATTTTGGATCAGGATGCAGAATTTTTCACAGGGTCTTTTCTTGGGTTGTGGTGACTTTTTTGGGCTCACGGAGTTAAGTTTGGTCAGTTGATAGGTTGGTTGGTTGGTTGGTTGGTTGGTTGTTTTTTTTCCCTTTGGGTTTTAGGTTATGGTATTTATGGTCAGTGTTTGTGAATTGATTTGTTGTGTATTGGAAGTTGTGTTTGCACCTGCATTGCTGTGATTGTGTGATTAATGAGAAGTGAGAGAGAGAGGGAGTGTGTGTGTGTGTGAGTGTGTGGGTTTTTTTTATGTGTGAATGTGTGTAAGAGTGTGTGTTTGTGTGTGTGTGTGTGTTTGTGTGTGTGTGTGGGGTGTGTGTGTGTGTGTGTGTGTGTGTGTGTGTGTGTGTGTGTGTGCTTGTGTATGAGTGTGTGTGTGTGTGTGTGTGTTTTCCTTCTCAGTAAGACACCAGGGTCTTTTGATTCTGTTAAAGGGCGCTGACATTTTTTTTTTGTTTCTTTTCTCTTTTTTTTCAATTAAAAAAAAGTATATATACACTTATAATAACCAGAAAACTGACTGCATCCAGGTGTGTGATTGTGACATTCATTTTGCCATAATTATAACGAACCCGCTGAGTTTGTGATATGTATTTTCTCTCTTTGTATTTCGTGGTATGTATTCTCTTTCTTTGAGTGTTTTGTGGTATGTATTTCTTTCTTTGAGTGCTTTGTGATCTGTATTCTCTTTGTGTTTTGTGATATGTATTTTCTTTGTGTAATATCTGTTTTAAATTACTATTTTCTTCGTAAAGTTTCTGTTTTACGATATGCGTTTTCTTTCTTTGTACAGTTTAAAGTTTTGCGATACATATTTCCTTTCTTGTCATTCAGGTTGTAGATGTGCGGGTGTGAGGTAGTTAAGTGTTTCTCTCACAGGTTGCGTTGTGTTCAGGGTTGTGGAGTGCCTGTTACCTCAGTTACTTATTGGCTGGTTGTACACATTGACATGATTTTTGGAGGGGGGGGGGGGAGTTGCTGGGTTTTTTCTGTGTTTATGTCTCTAGAGTAGTTTGTGGGATACTTTGTTTCTTTGTTTGAGTGTGTTTTTCTGGTATCTTGGTTTTCTGTTTTTGGAAAAGTTGGGGGTTTTGAGGAAGATATTTGTGGGGAGGGGATGGTTGTCTTTTTTGTCTTTCCTTTTTTTTTAGGTTGGGGAAGAGCGAGGAATAATGGGTGGCTTTGCATTTGGGTAGGATTTTTTTGGTTGTTGTTCAGGTTTGAAGGATTTTGTAATTGTTGTGGGAGGGTTTGATGTTGTTTTTGGTGGTGGTTGTTTTTTCAGGACATCGAATTGAAACCAAGGAAGAATAGCGTGGTAGTGCATCCTCAATTCAGTGCTAAGTCTTTTAGTCAGTGGTTAGAAACACAAGGCAGGTTGGTAGTAGGTAATCCAATGCCTGAAGTCTCATTTCTATCTGATGGTGGTAGTTTTTTTGGCGGGGTGGGAGGTCATATTTCAGACTTGTATTTTGTTGTGGTGCAGTTCTTGTTGTTGTTGTGGTTTTTTCCAAGGATAGTGGTGAAAGTTATGGAAGAAGGGGTGGGGGTAAAGTCATTTTTTTAATTTTTTTAAAAAGTTTTGACTCAACGTGTGTAGATTTTGTGGAATTGGGTTATTCTTTCTTCTTTCTTTTTTTATTTATTTATTTTTTTGTTATATTTTGAGGGTAATGGAATAACCCTTCATGTGCTTTTTTACATCTAGTTCCTATGTGTTTGCAGTTTTGTAAATTTGTCATCTGTTCCCATTATGGTGAATTGTGTACACTTGTCCATGTGTATTCATTTTGTCTCTGAAAGTTCAGATTTCTTTTTGAGCTCCATTTTAAGAATAGAAGCAACTTTTTCAGTTGGCAGAAAACCAAGAACTATATTTTCCATGACTTGGAAATGTCTGATTTCACTTTTACCCAGGTTACACATTTTCTGGACACATTAACTTTGATATGCTTGCTGCCACACACCAATGAAGAAAAAAAACAACCAATATTATTAAAAGAAAACAGAAAGAAAGACGTGTAAGGTAAGAAAAAAAATTAGTTACTGTTGTTGTTTTGTAGATTGTATTATGGACCCAGCGGACATGTGAGGGGTCAGGGGCACTTTACTGACCTTGAGAGGTCATATGGACACTTAAAATTTTTTTTTTTATCTTATTCTTTAATATCGAGGATAATGGGATAAGCACTCTTGTGCTTTTTTTTTTTTACATCCAGTCCCCATGTGTATGCAGTTTTGTAAATGTCATCTGTTCCCACCTTCAGTGACCTTGAGGGGTCATTAGGTCAGTGCACTGAATTTTTCAGTCCATGTGTCCTAGGCCAATGAATCCTGAGAGAATTCCTCTCCCTGCAGTGTACAATAATACTACATATATTGAGGAAATGTATCCCTGATCTTTCTTGCCATCCCTTTCTTTTATTTTTTAAAAAAATCTGTATTGTGTAAACTATAAATATGTACAGCAACACTACTCTTCTTTGCCGTGACTACTTCAAACTACTTACCACAGTTTAATCGAGTGAATTGACCTTTTTTTCCCCGTGTATCCGCAGTAGAATTCCAAGGTATTAAGTACAGCCATAGTCAGTGTGCTTTGTAACCGTTTTGAAAGAATTATAAAAGTCTGATTTGCTCCATGAAGGTAGTGGCAAAATTAATTGGCGTGTGTGAAATTCAGTCAAGGCCATGATTACCTGCCTGCATAGTCAGTATTTGTAGTTGACGATTTAGTAATTTTAAGTTTATAATGGATTTTTCTTTTTTTTTCTTTTTTTTTTGCTCAGATCTCTCGGTTTGCTGTTCTGTGATACTGTATGCTGAGCACCTGTGTTGGCAGAGACTTTTTTTTGTTTTTATTATTCATCCATTTTTGCTTATAGAAGTGGGGAAGCGATTTTTTTTAAAAAAGAGGATAATACCCTGGTGCTTTGACTGTTTATGATACATACAACAGTGCTTTTGAAGCTGTTTGTGTGTGTGCGTTTGATCTGATGGCTTGTATTGTATGTTATGTGTGGTCATATATTATGACAATGTAACCGTTTTCTACTGTCTTGATGTGTTTTAACATGTGCACGTTGTCTTTTTTTTTCAACACAAAGGAAATATATTGAACATCATATTACTTACTGTAATTGAAAAGTGTATCAATCTAGAAATGAAAATAAAAAGGATTGTTTGTTGTTCTTCACATCTTGGTGAGATATAAGACTTCTCTGATATTACTAGTACCAGTTTTTCTACTGGTACTGCTCTGTCTATTACTACTACTACTACTACTACTACTACTACTACTTCTACTACTACTACTACTACTACTACTACTACTACTACTTCTACTACTACTTCTACTACTGCTCCAACTTCTAACACTACTTCTTCTACAACTTCTAACACTACTTCTTCTACTACTACTATTACTACTACTACTACTACTACTACTACCACCACTACCACTACTACCACTACTACACTACTACTACTTCTACTACCACTACTTCTACTTCTACTACTTCTACTACTACTACTGCTACTACTACTACTACTACTACTACTACTGCTACTTCTACTACCATTTCTACTACTACTACTTCTACTACCTCTACTACTACTACTACTACTACTACTACTTCTACTACCTCTACTACTACTACTACTACTACTACTACTACTTCTGCCTCTACTCCTCCTTCTACTGCTGCTACTACTACCACACTTGTTTTAACACTGCCACAGTCACTTCCATTTCTACTTCTTCTGCTTCATTGAATCATCAAGTCTGGACTAACTAGGATCTGCACAAAGAAAATAATAAAGGGATTTTTTTGTTGTTGTTTACAAGATTCTGTACACTTGTGCTGTGTTTTTTTAGTCTTGCTCATACAGCAGTTAGTCTATAGATCATACATAATTTGAGCCAGATTCACGTTGGTTGTTTCTTGCTTTTTAAAAAAAAAATTTTTTACTTATTTTTTTTATGGTGGCACATTCTGTTCTCGTCGTTTTGGGGTTTGGGTTTTTTTTGTTAGCTTTAATTTTTTTTTTTTTTTTTTTTTTGGGGGGGGAGGCATAAATGTGTTTGTATCATGCATTTGCCACTATGCTTGTGATTTAAAACAAAGGAGAGAGAAAAGAAACGTGTGTATACATTCTTTGTAATTGACCTGCTAGGCTCATTACCCATGGAAGTTTCCAAAGGGTTTTTATCCCTCTCCCTTAATAATAATAATAATGATAATACATGGAACTTATATAGCGCTTTATCTTGTGAATGGGCAGCAAGAGTTGTGTGGGGAAAACTTTTTTCGAAATTGACAGAAGAGAAGAAAGAAAAAAAGGAAAAGATGGCACCATTTTATGGCAATGCATTTATTCAGTGAAGATTTTTTTTTTTTTTTTTTTTTTTTGCTGCCTCATCTTCCTCATAGTGAAGATTGTTGTTGGACGTTTCTCAGCTTAACATGCTCAAGGTCACCCAGTACATATACTCTTGTCTGTCTCCACTCATCCCATCTGGGAATCACTGAATGATCATTAAGTACACACTGGATGAGGAAGTTTGTGTGTGTGGCCGTTTTCAAGTACCTCGCCATATAGGCAGCCATATTCTGTCATCAGAGAGTAGCAGTGGGGATGGTTATAATTAATCATACAGACCCTGCAGAATGCTTTAGCTATGGGAATGGTTATAATTAATCATACAGACCCTGCAGAATGCTTTAGCTATGGGAATGGTTATAATTAATTATACAGACCCTGCAGAATGCTTTAGCTATGGGAATGGTTATAATTAATCATACAGACCCTGCAGAATGCTTTAGCTATGGGAATGGTTATAATTATAGACCCTGCAGGTTTTAGTTTTCTCTAATGTGGTATCTTGTTGTTCATTTTCATCAGACTTAGATCCTTATTCCTCGTGCCAGTTACCTGTAGTCTGTCTTTCAGTGAGTGTAGACGTGTTGCTTACACCTCGTTTGTGGTCAGCTGGTTGATAATTAATTATGTTTTATTGTTATTGTAGTACAGCCTTTTTTTTCTTCAGTTGATATGGTGGTGATGTTGATGATTGGGGTTTTTTGTCTTTTTTGTTGTCTATTTTTTTTGTTTTTGGATTGGTCCATGTTCAGTTGTCGGCTTCTTCTGTTTCATGGCATGAAGACTGAAATGAAATGAAATAAAAGCGAAAAGATTTATCTATGAGGGTTGTGTTGTAGTGTAGTGTAGTATGTGTGTGTGTGTGTGTGTGTACGGTGTATGTGTGTGTACGGTATATGTGTGTGTGTGTACGGTGTATGTGTGTGTGTGTGTGTGTACGGTATGTGTGTGTGTGTGTGTGTGTATGGTGTATGTGTGTGTGTGTGTGTACGGTGTATGTGTGTGTGTGTGTGTACGGTGTATGTGTGTACGGTGTATGTGTGTGTGTGTGTGTGTGTGTACGGTGTGTGTGTGTGTGTGTGTGTGTACGGTGTGTGTGTGTGTGTGTGTACGGTGTATGTGTGTGTGTGTACGGTGTATGTGTGTGTGTGTACGGTGTGTGTGTGTGTGTCACAGCAAAACTGTCAGAATGGAATTCAAGCTCTACTCAACGCAGCACCATCCACCTCCCATTTAAAAAAAAAAATCTTAATTCTCTCAACACAGATGTTTGCTACCCTATGACACTAGTTTTGTTGTTTTGTTGGGGGGGGGGGGGGTCTGTGGTTGCTGTAGTGATTCCATCTTTCTCTAGATAAGTTTAAACTATCAGATAAGAAGAAATCAAGTTAGCAAACACGGTTGCAAATTGCTCAGTTATTCCAATATTTTTTGTTAAAACAATTATTAAATACGTTCTCGTCAGGTTCTTGTTAGGTTCTTAAATAAATACTTGACAGGTTCTTTGCCAGGTTCTTAAATAAATAATAGGTTCTTTTTAGGAAGATGGCTTCTGATCTTTTTATTCTGATAGGATAAGGGTGTGGTAAAAGTTGCGGAGTTTTGTTTTATAAATGAAGGGTTCTTTTTTTTTAATCTTGATAAGAGAGATAGGATAAATGGGCATTCAGGGTTAATCCTGTACTTTCCCTCACTTTTCTATATAAAAAAAACTCCACAATTTTGGCTCCAGGGCGTAGCCACAGAGGGGGCAAACATTGGGGAGTTTTTGTCAGAAATGTAGAGGTAAGTGTGGGTTTGAGCTCAATGCCCATTTAGCCCATCTCTGGGGGCCACCGAATCAGAGGCAATTTTTTTTTTAATTGCATGATGATCAATGGTTATGAAGATGATGTAATGATGCTGCTGTGGTAGTGCATCCGCTTTGAGACTACTTGACAGGGTTGTACTCTACGCTTACTGTCATAATATATCCCGGCGTCAACCAGGCCCGAGAGATACAGACACCTGCAGTGTTGGTCTGGTAATTTGAGCAACACTCTCAAATTTGCATCTGTGAAGTGGATGAAGCTCGACCGTGTGGTCCCAGTCTCCCCACTGAGTCCACAGCACACTCTCTCTGGGTAGGAGCCGGCCGTAGTCCAAAAAATCCCTCAACTCTTATGGGACTCAAACCCGCGACCTTCCAGTCTGAAATCCAAGGCGCTAACCACTGTGCCAAGGCGGCTGGTCTCCAGAAAGACTTAAAGATAACAATTCTCTCCTGTGCCGAAGTTGGATGTACTGGGCCTGACCTGTCAGATGCTTAATGGTAGCAGAACGCTTTTTCGCTCATAAGACAGATAACAAAAATTGCTGTCTCAGGATTTGACCAGAACGAAGAACACAAATCAAATCAAAATTCTTTTATTTTGAGGAGGATGAATAAGCACTCTTGTGCTTTTTTTTTTTTTACATCCAGTCCCCACCCTTATCAGTTTTAACATAAGGAAATTATTATTTTTTTTTAAAAACCTTCTTACTAAATGAAAAAAACCAACCCCCAAACCCCCAACATGAAAATAAAAAACAACATGAAGACAAAAACATCATGAAAACAATAATAAAATAGCAAAAAGTACACCTACATAGAGCTGAAATAAGCAATCAACAAGAAAATGATGATTATTACAAAAAGATGCTAATAAGTATGTTGCAAATAAGAAAACAGCGAGTTAAGCAATTGAAAAACATCACCCCACCACCATCTATCAAAATTTCAGTCATATAAATCATATTTCATAAACAACATAAGAAACTTAACCAATATCTCCATCATTAGGAAAAATACTATCAATAGCAAACAACATGAAAATATGTCCCAGATTTTAGAAAAAAAAGGCAAAACAAAACAACAAAATAGCCCTAATAGCATTAAAAAAAAAAAAAGAGAGAGAAAGGAGAACTGCATGATGATTTACACACACACACACACACACACACACACACAGAGCCGCCGCTGTAGTCTAGTGGTTAGGGCATTGGACTCGTAATCTAAAGGTTGCGGGTTCGATCCCAGCTGTCAGCTATGGCGTTGTGCCCTTGGAAAAGGCACTTTACGGCTATTTTCTCACCCCACCCAGGGGTAAAAGGGGTACCAACCTTGTGTTGGGGGTTAACCCTGCGATAGACTGGCGTCCTATCCAGGGGGGAGTCTATGGCTCTCAGTCGCTTAACGCCACAGAAACCGGGATAAGCACTGGCCTGATGAGCCTTAGGCTCGGGACAGACTTTAACTTTAACTAAACACACACACACACACACACCCCACACACACACACACACACACACACACACACACACACACACACACACACACAAAGGAGAAAAGAAGAAGAAGAAAAAGAACAACAACAAAGAACAACAACAAAAAAACAACAAAGAAGCACAAGATTCAAGATTTAATTTGCATTTAACCCCTCTTGGGGCATGGAGGATTTCAGTCAACAAAATCAACTGTAACATATAATTTACATTAGAAAAATAAGTTTACAACACAGAATTTCACAGAAATAGAAATTTTCATCAATGTTATGCAACTTTACTCTTAACTAGAAATTTATACAGTTTTAATAATGTATTTTTTATCAGAAGAGAACATATTACAAAATGTAAACATGGATCTTGGATACAAATATCCCTGAGGTAGGACATTCTTCCGAAGATCAGAAAACTTTGGACATTCCATTATGAAGTGAAACTCATCTCCTATCGTTTTCATGCTACATTGTTTACAAAGACGATTTTCGCGCGGAATGCAGTTCACTCATCTTGTTTCAATTGGCAAAGAATGGTTAATACACCTGAATCTAAACAACGAAACCATATTGTTATATGGCAACTCACTAATGTAATCTGAAAACATTTTTTGTAATTGCGATAAAAAATAGTTACTTCTTTGCAGCTCTTCTGACCATGACTTTACAAAATTATTCATTAAAGTCATTTAAAGCCTTAATGACGTTACTACATAAACTATCTTTGTTTACAAAAGTCTTTGTTTCCCACAAACAGACAAACCCAGTTTCTTTCAAAATGTTATGGATTTTCTTGATCCATTCCAAGCAATACACTCTTATCATATACAAATCATACAATACATATCACAATTTTGATGAAAATTTGTCATAATTACCAGCAATAAGAGCAGACCAAAATCTGATCTGTGTGTGTGTGTGTGTGTGTGTGTGTGTGCGTGCGCGCACGCGTGTGTGTACATTCAAAATTGCTATTTTCTGATTGCTTGTGTCTTGTATAGGTCGAATGCAATCGCTTCGATTTGTTTTTGCAAGATATAGCACAATCTAAATTCTATATTATTATTATTAACCTAGCACCAATCAGAACAAACAAGAGGGTATATTCCAGTTTCACCATATATCAGATAGGTCATTGTGCTCCTTCTGAAGAGGTGTTTCAAAACCTTAAGTTGCAATGTCTCCAAAATAGCAATATTTTCATAACCCCAAACTTCACAGCCATACCACAATGCCGGAACAACCATTGTTTGATAAAGATCGAGGACAACATCAACGGGAATATTCTGATTTCTGCATCAAAGAAAATATTGCTTTTTGTGCTTGCTCATATATTGTTTTCTTACCTTTGCAAAATTTACAGTTTGGACTCAAAATTATTCCTAGGAATTTATAAGAATCAACAATGCTGATACACACGTTTCCAAATCTAAATCGTATTTTCTGGCTTTTCTTAGCATTGAATATAATCATTTTTGCTTCCTTAACACAATGGAATACAAAATGCAGGACTGTTGTGCGTGTCAGCTTTGATACACGTGGATTGCAGAGGCAGGAAGAGGACTATGCATACTCTCATGTGCACATGCGCGCTTGCCGAACACAAAAACACTCTACTTCTTGTGCATAAATGTATGTTTGCATTAATTTAGTGATGAGGCTATAAATCGAGACTCATTCATTAAGAAGAAGAAGAAGAAGAAGAAGAAGTGCAACAACAACAACAACAGCAACAGCAACAACAACAACAAGACACTGAGTCAATTCAAGTCAAATTCTTTTATTTTGAGGATAATGAAAAAGCACTCATGTACTTTTTTTTTTTTTTTACACATCAGTCCTTGCCCTTATCAAGGATAACATCAAGATAAAAAGAAACCTCTAACTAAACAACAAGAACAACAATAACAAGAACAATAATAAACCAACAATATTAAACTGAGACCCTGTGTTCAAACACACGCAGAACATCTTGCTCACATGTTAAAACCTGTTCCGCTTTTCGGAAGAGTAGGTCGTGTGCCAGTGGGAAGGGATGACAAAATTTACAAAACGGCATACACACCGGGACTAGATATAAAAGATAAAGAAAAAAAAAGAATGTGAGCGTTTATTCCATGTTCCTCAAAATAAAAGCATAAATGATCAAGAAAAAAGATTTAATTCCTTTCACCCCTTTTGAGACAAATCAAAATCAAATCAAATCAAATCTTTCTTTTTTCCAGATGGTACATTGAATAAGCATTGATTTGCTTTTTTTCATCAAGCCATCTATCTAAAGAAAAAAGAAAAGCAGAAAAAAAACGTTTTATCAACATTAATTAACCAACATGATCTCAACAGCCTTAAAAATAAAATATGCCCATTGAAAATACAAGTAACAACACTATCAACAAAAACAGAAGGAAAAAAAAACACTCAAAAGTCACACACACACACACACACACACACACACACACACACACACACCACACACACACAGTTCGCGCGCTCATCCACACAGCACTTATGCACATGCACACATTTAAAGGTTTTAAAAAATCATATGGTGTCATACAAGCAGCATACATCAGTTACAATGTCACAAATACCATTATTTAAGACTTAAAGAAAAGAATTCATGAAAAATCAATAAGCAATTTACGTCAGATTACAATATATCTTCATACTTCAGTTCATACATTATATATTAGAGGGAAGAAAAAGAAAAAACAAAAAAACCCAACAATACCATATGATAATACCCATCACCACTGAGAGGAAACATAAACACTAACAAATATACAAACAAATAAAAAACAAACAAAACCAACAAAAAGCCAAACAGACAAAATAAAAACAGTAAAGGGGAGGGGGGTGGGAACGGATGGGGAGGGGGTATCAAGGAGGAAGGGGGAGAATACAAACAAAAAAAGGAAGAATTATAGTAATGATTTATTATTATATTAATAAACGAAAAACCCTACACATACGAACAAAAGCAAAAAAACACAAATAAAACAAAGAAACAAAAAACCAACAACAAACAAAAAAGGCCTTATCCACTAACCAAAGTAATATAAATTTAATAGTGCTAATAGTACCTTTAATAAAAAATAATAAAATAAATTTTAAAAACTGTTTATATTGAAACTATTGAACCGGGTAAGAAAATATGCATGAAAAAAAAATGTCTCCAATCTAGTCATCAGATCAGTGGTTTGGTTTTCTCCTTTTGAATTTGCAAATGTACAGTGTTTACATACATCACTTATACCCTTTCCTGTTCATAAAATAAATTTATAAAAAAAATAGTAAATGAATTAAATAAAAATTAAAAAACACAACGAAAAACTTTCTCCTCCTTTTTCCCCTTCCACATACATATAGCAATGAAGGTGTACATTTTTCAGTCACCATAAACCACATGTGAAAGATTTTTAGGGTGAGCAGAAAGTACCATTATCTTTAATCTAATCTAAATATGGTTGATTGGATTCATGATTAGATCTTAAACATTTTTGCATTTTAAGTGCATTAAGTGATTTTTCAACTGATTTTTTAACTGATTTTTATGTTTGATACATTTTAAACGTTTTGGGAACTTGTTCCATAAATCACTACCTAAATATAAGAAGCTTGTTTTGTAAAGATTGTTGGAACAAGGAGACATGGAGGATACATATTCAACAGGAGAAAAAAAAAAGTATTATCAATACTAACAGGAACTGAAAAGCAAAAATTCATCACAAAATGATAAATAGTACACATACACCCAACTTAAGCTTAAAGTTTACTAAGATCTATCAGTCTGACCTTCTGAAATTCTTGAGCAATCGGCTGTTGTTAATTTTAATCAAAGGAAGTGGGAAACACTAGCAATGATGGTGATAGGGGTGGTTGCATCGATGATGATGATGATGATGATGATGATGATGATGATGATGATGATGATAGGGTTGTGTGACCCAATCCACATTTGCAATGATGATGGTGATGATGATAGGGATGTGTGGCCAAGTGAAGTGAGCCACAACTGCAATGATGATGATTATCATATCATTAGAAGGGGGGGGGGGGGGGGGGGGACCAAGGGAAGCAGGCCCATACATGCATTGATGATGATGATGATGATGATGATGATTTATTTATTTATTTATTTATTCTTTTATATCGAGGATAACAGAATAAGCAATCATGTGCTTTTTTTCATCCGGTCCCCGTGTGTATGCAGTTTTGTAAATATTGTCATCTGTTCCCACCGGCACACGATGGCCTACTCTTACAAAAAGCGGAACAGGATTTAACGTGCGCAAGATGTTCTGCGTGCGTTCGCACACGGGGCCTCGGTTTAAAGTCTCATCCGAAGGATGATGATGATATTAGGGGGTGGGGTGGTGACCAAGGGAAGTAGGCCATACATGGATGGTGGTCTAGAGGTAAAGTGCCTGCCTAGAAAGCAAAAAGTCCGGGTCAGAGTGTGTGGTGGTTCGAATCCCGTTTGGGCCCTAAGCTTTTCCCCCATCCATTAGACCTTGAGTGGTGGTCTAGGTGCTAGTCTTTCGAATGAGATGATAAACCGAGGTCCTGTGTGTTACACAACATTTATTCTTTTAATTTTTTTTTTTTTATACCACTTTATGTCACAGCAGATTCCTCTGCATGAAATTTGGGCTGCTCTCCCCAGGGAAAGCGTGTCGCCACAAGTGCAGCGCCTACCCATTTTTTTTTGTTCTTTTTCCTGTCTGCAACTGTATATGTTTTTCTATCAGAGTGGCTTTTTTCTACAGAGTTTTGCCAGGGTCAGGAAAATACACACAAAAAAATAATGGGTGGCGCTGCTCTTGTGGCGACACGCTCTCCCCAAGGAGAGCAGCCCAAATTTCATGCAGAGAAATCTGCTGTGACATAAAGTGGTTTATATAAATAAATAGATAAATGAATTGATGATAATGATGATCATAGGAGTGTTCTGTGTCGATGATGATGATAATGATGATAGAGGCATGTGATCAAAGAAGTGGGCCACACTTGCATTGATGATGACGATGAAGATGATGATGATGGGGTGGTTGCATTGATGATGATGATGATTGC
>CM060341.1:38496865-38519365 GCA_030674155.1 Stramonita haemastoma | reverse complement strand
AATATTTCCGTTGATGATAATGACGATGATGATAGGGATGTTTGCATTTATGATGATGATGATGATGATAGGAATGTTTACATTGATGATGATGATTGCATTGATGATGATGTTGATGACAGTATGGGTGTGTGACCAGGAGAAATGGGCCATACATGGATTGGTGGTGGTGATGATGATGATGATGATGATGATGATGACAGGAATGTGTGACCAAGAGAAGTGGGCCACACATCTTGATGATGATGATGATGATGATGATGATGATGATGATGATGATGATGATGATGATGATGATGATGATGATGATGATGATGATGATGATGCTGCTGCTGCTGCTGCTGCTGATGATGATAGGGGTATATGACCAAGTGAAGTGGGCCACACATGCATCGATGATGATGACCAAGACACAACTGGGCATACAGAAGGGGGAGGGGGGGGGGGTTGGTGATCAAGGGACGTGGGCCCTACATGCATTGAAGATAATGATGGGGGTGGTTCCATTTGTGGTGGTGATGATGACAGGGGTGTGTGACCAGGTGAAGTGAGCCACACATGATCATGATCATGATCATGATGATACTAAGGAGGGGGGGGGGGGGGGGGGGGGGGGGGAGGGGGGGGGCGGGCTGACGAAGGGAAGTGGGCCATACATATGGATTGGTGGTGATGATGATGATGATCATGATGGTGATGATCATGATGATGATGATGATGATGATGATGATGTTTCCATTGATGATGATGATGACAGGGGTGTGTGACCAAGTTAAGTGAGCCACACTTGATGATGATGATGTTACTGGAGGGGGGGGGGGGGTCGCCAAGGGAAATGACCATACATGGACTGATGATGATGATTCATTGATGATGATGATGATGATGATGATGATGATGATGATGGAAATGTTTTCATTGATGATGATGGGGGGGGAGGGAAGTGGGCCATACATGGATTAAATTTAATAGTGATGTTGATCGGGATGCTGGTATTGATGGTGATGATGGTGATGATGATGATTGTTAGGGATGTGTGACCAATAGAAGTGGGTCACACTTTCATTGATGATGATGATGATGATGATGATGATGATGATGATGATGATGATGATGATGATGATGATGGGGATGTTTCCATTGTTGATGATGATGATGGGGGATGTGTGACCAATAGAAGTGGGTCACACTTGCATTGATGAAGATAACTATGATGATGACGATAATGATGATGATGATGATGATGGGGGATGTGTGACCAATAGAAGTGGGTCACACTTGCATTGATGAATATTACGATGATGATGATGATGATGATGATGATGATGATGATGACAGGGGTATGCAACCAAGTGAAATGGGCCATACATGTATTGATGATGATGATGATGATGATGATGATGATGATGACGACGACGATGATGACGATGATGATGACAGGGGTATGCAACCAAGTGAAATGGGCCATACATGTATGATGATGATGATGATGATGATGATGATGATGATGGATGACAGGGTATGCAACCAAGTGAAATGGGCCATACATGTATTGATGATGATGATGATGATGATGATGATGATGATGATGATGATGGGAATATCTGCACTGATGATGATGATGACAATGATGATGATGATGATGGGGTTGTGTGACCATTAGAAGGCCACACTTGCATTGATGAAAACGGATGATGACAGGGATGTTTGTGTTGTTGATGATGATACGATTGTGTGACCAAGTGAAGTGAACCACACTCCCATTGATGATATTGATGGGGAGGGGGGGGGAAACAACAGGAGTGGGCCATACATGCATTGATGATGATATTGATGATGATGATGATGATGATTATGATGATGATGATGATGATGATGATAGGGATTTTATTTATCTATTTATTTATACCACTTTATGTCACAGCAGATTTCTCTGCTTGAAATTCAGGCTGCTCTCCCCAGGGAGAGTATGTTGCCACAAGTGCAGCGCCTACCCATTTTTTTGGGGGGGTTCCTGTCTGCAGTTGTATTTGTTTCCCTATCAGAGTGGCTTTTTCTACAGAATTTTGCCAGGGACAACCCTCTTGTTGCCGTGGGTTCTTTCATGTGCGCTAAATAATGATGTGTAACACAACGGGTTCTCAGTTTATCATCTCACCCGAAAGACTAGCACCCTAGACCACCACTCATGATCTAATGGATGGGGGAAAAGTTTGGGGCCCAAACGGGATTCAAACCACCGCACACTCTGACCCGGACTTTTCACTTTCTAGACAGGTGCGTTACCTCTGGACCACCAATCTACCAATATTTGATTGAGGATGATAATACTTGCACTGAGAATGATAATGATAATGACGATGATGATGATAGGGATGATTCCGTTGATGATGATGATGATAATAATGATGATGATAGGGAGGTTTCCATTGATAATGATAACAATGATGATGGTGATGATAATGCCAGATAATGGGGATGTTTGCATTGATGATGATAATGATGATGATTATGACAGGAATGTGTAACCAAAGGAAGTGGGTTACATGTGCAATGATGGCGGTGATGGCGATGATGATGATGATGATGATGATGCTGATGATGATGCTGATGATGATGCTGATGATGATGCTGATGCTGATGCTGATGATGATGATGAGGGTGGTAAGGGTGTGTGACCAAGGGAAGGGGACAATACTTGATTTGATGATGATGGTGATGATGATTAATTTCCATTGAAATCTACCTCCCATGTCATATAAACACAAGTAAATGGTATACACAATGAGTAAAAGGTATACACACAATACAAGTAAATGGTATACACACAATACAAGTAAAGGGTATACCCACAATACAAGTAAAGGGTATACACAATACAAATAAATGGTATAGCATCCACCCAACAATTTCATAAAAAATCTACAAAAACTGTTTGCAGTTTGTATGGAGCAACAAGCAGGAAAGAATAGGCAGAGAGACAGCTGTTAAACCTGTTACCCAAGGAGGGATAAACATACCTGATATAAAAAAATTATTTGTGCTCTGAAACTCACATGGATAAAAAAAAATCAGAAGCATAAATCATAAATGGATAAGTATTGCAGAAAAAATGTATCCACTTCTCACCAATTTAGAAAGCTATGGATCAGCCATTACAGCCAAATTCTCCAATATCAGCCCATTCTGGACACATACCTTTAAAGCTTATAGAATTTTCTCTGGTTGCATTGACCCTTCAATGCACAAGAAATGCTTGCTGAACCAATCTTTTACAATGGAAATATAACAGTAGGTAACGCGGTAATCAAACACACTAATTTAATACAGAAAGGTATATACTCCATTAAGCACTTTATCAATGAAAATGGTGAATTTATTAACTGTGAAGATTTCAGTGCCATTTGTGGCATACTCCATTAAATACTTTATCAATGAAAATGGTGAATTTATTAACTATGAAGATTTCAATGCCATTTGTGGCAGAACTATAGACTTTCTTACTTTTCAGGGGTGGATTTCTTCCATTAAACAGTACATAAGAAAAACTGGCATTCCAATTAGTGACAACCAATGCTATAATCAAGAGACACCCACAGTACTGAGGATCATTGATAGTGTCAATAAGGGAACAAAAAAGTATTATGAAAATTTAGTATCAAACAAACAACTTCCAAACTGTTGCGCGAAGTGGACAGGAAAACTACATGAAAACTTTAACTGGAAAACATTTTTGTTAAAATACATAAAATCAATGATGTAAAACTAAAATGGCTGCAGATGAGAATAATTCATCGCATCATTGCTACAAATGTGGTGTTGAACGCTATGGGTTTAGTGAAAACAACATTTTGTACTTTGTGTAACGAGGCCAGAGACTTAATAGAACACTTTTTATGGGACTGTAAATATATCAGAGCCTTTTGGACAAGTTAGAAAATGTATGTAAAGAACAATGCGCTAATGCTTGTAACATAACTTTTTCCCGTAACTTAATCATTTCTGGGGTAGATCAACGCATAAAAACAGACAAGACCTTTGATTTGATACTGCTGCTTGCTAAGTTACACATCTACAGAAGCAAACTTGATGGTCATAATTATACCAAAACTTTCTGGTTTTCAAACACAGCTACATGATAGGTTTAAAACCAAGCAGTAATAATGCACGACTTGCAAATAACCTTATGAAATTCGAAATGGAATGGAGTCATTATAAAGCATTATTTCTAGTCACATAAAACATAGATAATCCATTAACACACAACTTTTTTTTTTTAATTAAAAAAGGAAAGGGAAAGAAAAAAGATGCCCAAATCTGGAGAAGATCTCATAAACAAGTCTTTCTTTAAGTGGAAAGGGAAAAAAGCAAATGTAACATTTTCCTGCTGTATGGTTTATAGGGCATGGTATGTAGGTGGTGCATTGTATGTATTTATGCATGTATGTATACATGTAGTTGTATGTATGTATGTAGGTAGGTGTGCATGTGTGTATGTGTGGTGTGTGTGTGTGCGGGAGGGTGGGGGTGGGGGGGGGGGGTGTATGTTTGTGTGTGTATGTATGTTTGTAGGCATTGTATGCATACTATATGAATGAAGGTATTTCAACGTAGTATAGATTATCATTTTCAATATTGGTAAACATTCATGAACATATGACTGCAAATAGTTGACGCTTATTCTCAATGCTAATGCTTGTCATGCATATATGCCTTTGTAACAACAAAATGGATTTTATAAGGTTTTACAAAAATAATAATAAAAAATTTAAAAAATATAAAATAAAATAAAATAAATGGTATAGCAACACCTTTCACATGTTTTGTTTTTGTAAGATATACATGTTGGTGCCAAATCTGCAACAATCTCCAGGCCAGTGAAAGATCAGTTGACAGATTTGTCACCAGCACAAAACAAAGGACAGTCACCAGCCGCCATGGTTAGCACCTTGGATTTTGGACTGGAATGTCACAGGTTTGAATCCCTTAAGAGTCATAGGAATTTTTCGGACTCTGGCTGGCTCCTACCCAGAGTGAGTGTGCTGTGGGCTCAGTGAGGAGACTGGGACCACACAGTTGCTGGATCCACACCATACATCATATCAAGCTTTGAAACTTTGTATCATAGCTTAAAATGATGTTTTCTACCACTGTGCAAAATTTCATCACAATACCTTGAGTAGAACTTGAGATATAAAAAGTGGTCAAAACGGACGCCTAGGGAAAGTGTTAAAGCCAAATTCATCTCATAACAAAAAAGAAGCACAAGAAGTAAATGCTATGGCACAACTGCTCTACACATTTTTCATCAGATGCACAAGTTGGTGTCAAATAATCTTCCTAATAATAGAAGATCAGCAGACAGGTTTGCCACCAAGAAAAACTCATGGCACTGATGCCCATATAAAAACATCATGGCATTGCTGCCCATAGAAAAACTCCATGGCATTGCTGCCCATATAAAAACTCATTGTATTGCTGCCCAAAACAAACTCATGGCATTGCTGCCCATATAAAAACTCATTGTGATTGCTACCCATATAATAACTCATGGCATTGCTGCCCATAGAAAAACTCATGGCTTGCTGCCCATATAAAAACTCATGGCATTGCTGCCATAGAAAAAACTCATGGCATAGCTGCCCAAAGTAAAACACATGGCATTGCTGCCATATAAAAACTCACGGCATTGCTGCCAAGAAAACTCATGGTGCTAGCTGCCATATAAAACTCATAGCTTGCTGCCCATATAAAAACTCATGGCATTGTGCCCATGTAAAAACTCATGGCATTGCTGCCCATATAAAAACTCATGGCATTGCTAGCCCATATAAAAACTCATAGCATTGCTGCCCATATAAAAACTCATGGCATTGCTGCCCATATAAAACTCATGGTGCTGCTGCCCATATCAAAACTCATAGCATTGCTGCCCATATAAAAACTCATGGCTTTGCTGCCCATATAAAAACTCACGGCATTGCTGCCCATATAAAAACTCATGGTGCTGCTGCCCATATAAAACTCATAGCATTGCTGCCCATATAAAAACTCATGGCTTTGCGACTAATATAAAGAAAGGCCAACAAAGGGTACAGGTCACAGTCTGCTATTTTTAAAGAAAAGAAAAACACCTTTCCCCCTTTCACAAAAAAAACACACCATACTATGCCATATTGTTTATAGCCCTACCCACCACGAAAGCCATATCAGGGCTGTCACCTCATTCGGTTTCAGTGGCTCCAGTAACTTTCAACTTCAGGTTCAAAACAAACACCTAATACTTTCAAGTATCTAACACTGTCCATCCAAAAGCTGTAAAGCAAAAAAAAAAAAAAAAAAATATATATATATATATATATATATATATATTAAAATATATATAAAGTATGACTGCAGAATGGACATCCTGTGCCCATCCCAGTGTCTAAGTGTCACACACAAAAACTCACTAGGAGAACGGAAATATGAACAGCACCTAACATTGAGTGTGTTTAGCATTTATTCACACACATGCTCAAGCAAGCATGCTACTGTTATGCTTGTTTTACAGCAAGCATGTATTGTTGACAATATGCCGTAAAGATATACCACTGCATGGTTTTGCCTGTGGGGTAGATCATTCCTTTGCCCTTAGTTGTGCACACATGCATGCATTCTCTCTCTCTCTCTCTCTCTCTCTCTCTCTCTCTCTCTCTCTCTCTCTCTCTCTCTCTCTCTCTCTCTCTCTCTGTTCCGCTTTTCGTAAGAGTAGGCCATCGTGTGCCGGTGGGAACAGATGACAATATTTACAAAAACTGCATACACACGGGGACCGGATGAAAAAAAGCGCATGATGTGCTTATTCTGTTATCCTCGATAAAAGATTAAATAAATAATAAAAATCTCTCTCCTCTCTCCTCTCTCCTCTCTCTCTCTCTCTCTCTCTCTCCCTCCCTCCCTCCCTCTCATCTGTCTCTATAAATCATCCTCTCTCTCTATTCCTACATTGCCCCTTATCAGTCACACTGGCAAAATTCTTATCCTCATTAAACCGAATTAAAATCAGAGTGGAAGACACATTCTCAGACTGCCAGGCAGGTTAAAAAACAAACAGCAAATTGCTACAGATTACAGCAAGGCACTGAACAGTTTCATACACAACCACTTGTTCACAGGCCTGTCAGATATGGGATTATCCAGACTTCAGATCTCACTCTTAGCATCTCTCTACCAACACCAGCAACAATGGGTTTTTCCAGACATCAGATCTCACTCTTAGCATCTCTCTACCAACACCAGTAGCCTTCTCCACACACTGGATCTCACTCAAGAAAATTATCTCCCCAACTTTTCATCATATGCGCAGAGCATATGATGAGAGAGGCAGACACAGAATGTCTGTCTGTCTGTCTGTCTGAATGTCTGTCTGTCTGTTAGTCTGGCGACCGTGGGGGCACCCCTGAAGACTTGACAACCAGTTCCCTCCACTCCTCTCTCTGTTCTGCCTTTCTCAAAATTTGGCTGAGTTCTAGGCCTGTCCATTCGCTGATGTTGTCCTCCCATCTCTTCCTTGGTCTGCCTCTTTTTCTTCCTCCTTGGACAGTGCCTTGCAGTACTGTTTTTGCTAGTCCATTTATCTTGTGACATGCCCGTACCATTTAAGTTTACGTTTCTTTACGATTGATAGAAAATTTTCGTAGGGACCAATGGTTTGCTGGATTATGTTATGCACCTCTTCGCTGCTTATGTGGTCTCTGTAGGAGATGCCAAGGCGTCTCCAGAGGCATCACATCTCTACCGCCTGTACTCTTCTCTCCAAATCTGCAGTCAGGGTCCATGATTCACAGGCATACAGGAATATGGATATGACAAGGGAGCGCATTAGTCTGATCTTGGAGTTGAGTGAAATATTTTTATATTTCCAGATGGTGTTCAGTTTTGACAGTGCTGTTATTGTCTGTGCAATCCTGCATACTATCTCTAGCTTGGACCCCTTGTCTGATACAACGGCTCCAAAGTACTTGAAGCTTTGAACCATTTCCAGCTTCTGGTAATTCATCCTAGTATCAGCGGAGGTTTGTGATCGTTCTGCCACCAAAGCTGACTGATCCTTTATGGTGTTCCAGTGCATCAGCCATGATTCTCTCAAGGAAGATGTTGAAAAGAGTGGGTGAGAGTAGTCAGCCCTGCCTTACTCCAACTGTTGTTAGACACCACTCTGCAATGTTGCTGTTGTAGTCCACTGCACTGAATGAGACTGTAAACCAAGGCCCTGTGTGCGAACGCACGCAGAACATCTTGCAAACACATTAAAACCCTTTTCGCTTTTCAGAAGAGTAGGCCATTGTGTGCCAGTGGGAACACGATGACAAAATTTACAAAACTGCACACATGGGCACTGGATGTAAAAAAAAAAAAAGCATACGAGTGCTTATTCCATTATCCTCTAAATAAAAGAATAAAGAGATGTAAAGCCTGGACTATGAAGAAAGATGATGAACATGTGATAAATGCAGCAGAAATGATGCTCTACAAGTGAAACTGACAGACAAAAAGAACCAGTGACAGCGTGTTCAAGTAATCAGCTGTCCATGAGCCCCCCCCCCTTCCCATTTTCCCTATTCCAGCAGACGAGAACATGCAGCCTCCCATTCCTAGCATCCTTTTCTGACAACGCTGCCCCCTCCCTCCTCCCTCAAACCCCAGGAAAAATTATTTGACCACTGTTGTCAGCTTGTACCAAGGTATCTACCTGTCTTTGTGTCCACATGAGGGGCCAGGATTAATTAAGAAACAAGGTTAGTGCTAGTGTTAGCAAGAACAGTTAGCATGCATTGGGGTAGGGGCTGTTGGTCGGTCAGTCTGTCTGAATGCTTGTGGACACAACAGCAGGTAAACACAATGGTACGTAGCTGTAGACACAGTGGTATGCAGCATTATTTAAATCACAATTCACCAATCCTACCAGCTTAGGCTGCTATTTGGATTTTTGGAGACAAATTTCAATTCTGCTATCAGCAAGGGTTTTTTTCCCAGGTCTTTTTTTAAAACTCGTTCAATTTTAATAAATATTTAACCCTAAATAAAGATAAATGGTCCAGAATAAACATGAGAAAAAATGCTCTTTCCACTAGCCCTCCCCTTTTTTCTTCTATTTCTAGTTACCTAATAGTACTAGATAAGGCTCAGAGGATTACATTCCCCCACTGTCTGTCTTGGTGACACACCTGTTTGCAATCGGCAGTTTGCTGATGACATTGATCTCCTTAAAAGCATTAACTATGAACTCTAAGAACTTCTAAGCAAGCTAGACAAATGAGCTAGGAATTATGGTATTGTATGCAAGACAGAATGAGAACTAGCACTTATATTGTATGCAAGACAGAATGGACTAACACTTATGATAATGTATGCAAGACAGAATGAACCAGCACTTATGGTATTGTATGCAAGACGGAATGAACTAGCACTTACAGTCTTTTGGATTAGACTATAAACCGAGGTCCCATGTGTGAACACACAGACAACATATTGCGCACACGTTTAATCCTGTTCTGCCTTTTGGAAGAGTAGGCCATTGTGTGCCGGTTAGAACAGATGACAATATTTACAAAACTGCTACACACAGGGAATGGATGTAAAAAAAATTTTTTTAAGCACACAAGTGCTTTTTCCATTATCCTCAAAATAAAAGAATAAATAAATAAATAAATGAAGAAATGAATAAATAAATAAATAAAGATCAGACAAGCCCTTGCAACGTCGGCCATGGCAGAGCTGGCCAGGATTCAGAAAAGCAAGCAGACCAGTCTCCAAAAAACTTCAGTTGTTTCAAGCACTCGTCTTATCCACACTGCTGTACCAGTGTGTGAAAGCTGGAACTTCACTGCAAAAACGGGAAATAAGATTCAATCCTTTGAAAAAAAAAAAAAAAAATAACCTCAAAAGCTTCTACAAAACTCCTGTCCAGACCACAGAACCTATAAACCAGTGCGGCAAAAAGTGATGATGAAAGCTGGGCCACAGGAACCAACCCCTTCTGGATGTTGTAGAGAGAAAAAAACTGGCTGGTTTGGTTGAAATCTTCTCTTCTTTGCTTTACGCCGTCAGATGTGGCTGTAAAAAATAGAGGTATGTCCTTTCCAGCTGCTTTTGTGGGCTGTACAGCTTGGTCTGTAGGGTTATCTCTGTAGGCCACACTTTCTTCCTCAGGTTGCTGTACATTTGGCATCTTTGAAGGATGTGCTCGCCTGTCTGGTTGTCTTTACCACAGGCACACAGGGAAGAAGAAGAAACAGTTTCAGCCTTGTAGTCATGTGGTGATTTAGCCTGTGGTGCCCAGTGCAGTGTCTTAGAATGATGACCTGTTCTCTTTTTGAAATGGTGGTAGTCGTCCTTCTCTACTCTGGGTCAGGCCATTAATTTGATGATTGTTTTCCATTATCCTGTGTTGTAGCTCTTTGCCAAAACTACTGTGTGAAGGACCTTGAAGGAGAGACACAGTGACAGAAGAACTGGACGACGAACATCAAAGACTGGACCAGCCTTGGCATGGCTGTGTTGCTGCACAAGGCTGAAGACAAACCATGTGGGGAAATCCCTCATGCCCCTCCAACAACCATCTTTGTCAAGGAACTGATGACGACTAACCCAACATACCCTGCTCCTCTTCCTAAACACCCATCTCCTTGAACACCTCTCCTATAAAATGAACACCTCTCTCCTATAAAATGAACACCTCTCCTATAAAACAAAAACCTCTCCTATAAAATTGAAGGTACTCTTCCCTCTTCCACAAAATACCCCTACCCCTTTCACACATATCCCTTGCACACCACCTTACTTTGGATGAGACTATACACCATGGTCCCATGTGTAAACGCATGCGAAAATCTTGCGCACAAGTTAAAACCCGCTGCGCTATTCAAAAAGGTAGACCATTGCGTGTCGGTGGGAATGGAAAGCAAAATTTACGAAACTGCATACACGTGGGGCTGGATGTAAAAATAAAAATAAAAAAAAAAAAAAAAGCACAAAAGTGCTTATTCCATTATCCTTGAAACAATTTTTTTTAATACAAATTACAAAAGATGATGCACAACACATGTCTTAAAAAAACCACATCTACCAAAAGTAAATTCAAAACCTTGATCAAATTTTGCAAACCACATACCATCTACAGTTTGGGTTAAAACGACCACATTTTCATCTTTTAACCAAAATTACTGCATGTCTTGCAAGCATTGAAAAGCTTCTCAGGTCAAGAGTTTTTAACAAATAGAGTGGGCATGGCTGTGGCAGAAGACTGGAATGAGCGGCATGAGAACAGCAGGACAGGGACATCACAGAAGATGAGGCAGCAAAAAAAAAATTACAAAAAAAGTATCACAGATTTTGCACAAACACACACCACTCCCGTTTCATGTTGCCATTCCTCCCCAGGTTTCGCAGATTCACTTTGAAAGTTGCAGTGTCCGGTTCCACAAAGTAATGGAGGAGGTTTTGCACAAGGATACATGTGTTGGAGGTATTCTTGGTGACTGCAGGCGTCCACATCACTGAAATGTCCTTGGTGATGACGAAGGAAGCGTCCTCCTGATGCACTGTGGTGTCCTTGAAGCCTGGTGATGTCCTCCTCCTTCTGGAGATAAAAAACAAACATTCTGAGGGCTCTGGTTTGCTTACATAGAGCTTTAAGCAACTTTCATGTTAAACTTTGTCAGCAATTCATCCTAGCAATTAGCAAGACAACAAGAGATGAAGTGGTGTGTGTGTGTGTGTGTGTGTTTTGTGTGTGTGTGTGTGTGTGCATGTTTTTATTTTGTTATTTTATTTACTTTACATCAAGGATAATGGAATAAGCAATTATATCTTTTTTACATCCAGTCCCCGTATGTATGCAGTTTTGTAAATGTCATCTGTTCCCACCGGCACACGATGGCCTACTCTTGCGAAAAGCGGACAGACACTGTTTGTCACTTTCACTTTTTCCCCCTTTTTGTGGTTGTCAAAATAATATTTTATCAGTAAATATGTATTTTCGTATCTGGGGTCAAAATATCTGTTTTTAAAAAAGTCAAATAGGCAGGTCTCCTACAGGCAAACAGACTCCTGATATTTCCTAGACTTTTCCCACCACTGTTTCAGACTCCCAGGCTCATGTACAAACCCTGTATATACTAAACAACTATGTTAATTCACTGTGTGCGAGTAATGAGTATGATATATCTTGGAATCCACGACATTTCTGTCTCAGGTGTACCTGTTTTCAGAGGTGGGGTATCCTGTACATTCTGACCACAGTACAGACCATGGTGTTGCAACACATGCTTTACAATTGTTTTTTTTTTTAATGCTATCACTTTTGCTAAACTGTGGTGCTGATCAAAATTTCATGAAATTTATTAAGAGATTTCATTTTTAAAGGCATTCATGAAAGCAAGAATTGAAGAGCTGGCCAGTGAAACAAGTACAGTACAGACAGAGAAGAGAAGTAAAACCATACCTGTTCAGTCCCCGGTGACTTGTCCACAGCAGAATCTTGGGCACTGGATTCTGGCTCCACAGCTCCTGAAAGCAGTCAGTAGCCTCAGTAAGCTCAGAGACTACAACAGTTTGATTCAAACACTTTGACATGTTTACATGTACATCGGTGAATTAACATTACTCTTAGGCACTGTCTTCTAACATTCAAAATGACAAACTAAAGATATATATATGAATTTCTTTTTTGTTTTTTTCTTATAATCAAACATTTGTATTCTCAATTTTATTCTCTGATTTGAATGCAGTAAATTGCTTTATTTTTTGTTGCTTTATCACTCATTAAAATTGAGACAAAAATCCTCACCTGCACAAAATAATCTCACTTGAAATCTTTTTTTTAAGAACATATTTGACAGAATTTTAATGTGCTATGAATAGGGTAGCACACTGATGGTGTAATGTGAGACACTGGCCTATTGTCTGAAACAAGTATTATTTTGATCTTTCTGCTGATCGATTAATCTGACAATGTATACTTGACCCTCCCCCTACAAAAGAAAAAAAGCAATCTCCATTTTCTTTTGCAAAGTATTAATCACAAAATTTTTTGCTCATGGAAAGGGAGTGAGAGATCTATACTTGCAATGTATTCAAGAAGAAAATATTTCACAAAGAGACTATACAGCTCTGTATATAAAGAATCTACAATGTACAAAACACAAAGCTTTCTTTTCAACCTGGGGTTTGTCCAGATGTTACTTGATCCTGCTTCCTGAAGCAAATTATAAACCAATGAATCGTTTTCTGAAAAAGTCAGCTTATTTCTGAGCCTATAGCTCCTGAATATTGAAATGAAGTCTTCTGGTTCTTGGCATCATAAGGGTTTTCTTTTCAAAAAAAAAAAAATGTATTGATGAATAAACACTACATACCTGATAGTCAGAACTTAGCATAGTTATTTACCACAAGCCATGACACATAACGAAAATACCTTTTAATCATATAGACATTCATTTATTCAGGTATAAATGAGGAGAAAGCCAAAGACCTGTAAAACCAATAAACTGAAGGTAGCGGTAGAGTGTGGTAGATATAGCTCCTCATAGATTTTCATTTTCTTCAACTGATGTTTAACTACAACTTAATTTCATGTCACTGCTTATGCATTTTTTTTTCTAATCCAGGATCAAGAGTTTTATTACAGAGCGGTCCTGCAGTCTTCTGATGACAAATTATGGACTTTGGCAGCTATTCCGCAGACACACTGATCCTATCTTATGGGACAACAGTTTTCTAAACAAAACACAAGATCTGTGAAGGGGACAGAGTGACAGACATCAGAGAGTACGAACAGAAAGACACAGAAGGACAAAATAAAAACAAAACAAGAAGTGAGGGAAACAAGACAGAAAATGCAGAGGATGACAGACTGACATAGACACAGCACAGATAAATGCTGCATCATAGAGAAAGATCAATGACAAACATCTATCTACCTGATCATGTTCTGTACACTGACAGGGGATATGCTGGATGGCGCTGTGTTCCTTGGCAAGTGACTCCAGTCCAGTGGTTCCTGTAAGCACGTAAGCAGTCATCAGTAACGGGAAAAATACTGAAGGCTTTTTTGCTGAAAAATTACAAAGCTTTCAAGACATGGTCACATGTTTTGTCATTTGATTTATTTGCTAAAATACTATGCTTACTTTTTCTTATCCCCTTTAAAGCAGAATAAATTCATAATTATTCTTTTGAAAATATTGCTGCAAATTATCATTAAATTTGTCTATTAAAATATCAAAATAATTCAATGTTATGATTTCATCACAAAATAAAATAATTTTTCTTCAAGAACATCACTATTTCATAATTTGCTTCATTAGGTCAAATACTTAAATGGGTCAATTTCACTTATTTTTAATTTATTTATTGAAATATCAAAATGACTCAATGTTACAATTTTATAAAATGCATTAATGACTCTTCAAAACCATCACTGTTTCATGTTTTACTTCATTAAGTCAAATACTTAACGAGTCACTTTCAGTTCTTTGAAACTTGATAAATTCACAGTTATCCTTTAAAAATGCTTTCACATTTATATAACCCTGTTCTCTTTTTCACCTCACGCATTACCTCTACACAGTGTGATCATTCCACTCCTCCACCAAGATGTTCGTGATGGCGTTAATTTCAGCACTAGGCCCTGGACTGAGTTATGCAGGAGTTGCGTGGTGTGGACGCCCATTCCTGGTCACTTGATTCAGTTCTCACCCCCACAGTTCCTGAAAGTAACAACAAATGATGAGCTACACTGAACATTCCTTTGCTTCCTTGGCTTACACATTAAATTCATCTGATCATTTCATTATGAAACACAATGAATTAAGAATGTACTTTACCGATCTTTTATTCTTGACAGCCCTTGTAAACAATTCACCAATACATTATTTCATATTTGTTTAGATATCAAAATGACCTGACAATATTTTCAAAGATTAAATCCACAAGGATTACTGCAAAACAATATCACAATCTGTCTTCAACCCCTCCATTGCAAGCTTTTCCCCCCAGAACCAGCTTACCAATGTACACAAAAACAATCAAAATGCAAACCAAAAACTATGTCGTTACCTGAAATGTGACTTGCTGGTTTTTCTGTAGTAGTCACACTGAAGGACACAGTGAAAGCTGTTGCAGGAGTCCTTTACATGTCAATGACCTAGTGACCACAAAACAATTCGGGGGCTGAATGGACGAGTTCAGTAATTTATCACCTGCATTTTGTCACAGAGTTCAGTGATTTCTCACCTGCATTTTGTCACAGAAGTTCCCCCTTAATGCTGGCAGGTGTTGACATCAGCAAACAGCAGCTATCTGATGACAGACTGATTCTATCACACAGCAGTGAAACATGATGACAGACTGATTCTATCACATAGCAGTGAAACATGATGACAGACTGATTCTATCACATAGCAGTGAAACATGATGACAGACTGATTCTATCACACAGCAGTGAAACATGAAGACAGACTGATTCTATCACATAGTATGAAACATGACAGACTGGTTCTATCACAACATGAAACATGATGACAGACTGTTCTATCACATAGCAGTGAAACATGATGACAGACTGATTCTATCACATAACAGTCTGGTTCTATTACCTGGCAGTGAGACATTTCAACATGAAAGGCAGGACCTCAGAAAGCCACAGACAGACAGAAACAAAAACACAGACAAGCAAGACATTCACAGACAAAACATAGGAAATGGCCAGCCATGCACATGACAGACATAGGCAAATACATAATGCACACACTGGCACATATATATATCTATACCAGGTCACAAAGACATAACTGTTACCTGTGTAACTTTTCTGGTGGCCTTGGCATGACCACAGCTAGCTAGCAGGTAGGCCTTGCATGGTACCTGGCAAAACAGATGTACTCACAGTTAAAGACAGCATTAAAAAGTATGACACAACATGCTAATGAAGTAGTACAATTACTGTACTCACACTTAAAACTAACATAAAGCAAAATGAGTTCATAAAATAGTGAAACACCTTTACTCACAAGTCAAAAATACATCATATAACAAAATGTATTATAACTTATAGTCAAAATAAATGATACACATTCAAATGACTACCAAACGCAAAAACAACACAGAAAACAATCAAAAAACATCAGTCACCATGAAAAAGAATTCCTTTTTAAAAACCCAAACAGGCAAAAAAGCACACACAACAAGTATGCAGAAGTATACCTCTGTGAAGACAGGATGCAGCTTGAGATGACTGTTCCTTGGCACTTGTTTCCAGCACTGAAGATCCTGAAAGCAGTAAATCATCATCAGTCACACTGAAAATGGTATAAGCACAAACATGCATTCACATGGTCACAATAATTTCAAACTGATGAAGTTTATACTTGACCAAAATTCCTTCCCCAAAATGTAGAGTAATGATTCATCACATAAATCACAAAAAGACAATACATAATTATATACAAAAGCAATCTCTAATATACAACCTTATTTTACCAATATTAAATTATTCAACAAACACTGCTGGACACCGTTGTAGATCATGTGCCAAAGATCAAAACCACCAATGAACCTAAGGAAAGAATATCCTACATTTCAGACTGCATAGTTATTTCATTCAAATCATTGAGTGACAGAGGACTCCTTTTCTTACCTGTCCCTGGTTCTCCTTCATGCTGGTAGCATGCTGTCAGTGTCTGTACTCCTTGACAGAGTTTCTCTGTTAACAAACTGATTTTCCACATTGCATTAAACATTTTCAAAATAAAACAATGCCCCCTTTCCAGAAAAATGCAAAAGACAGACAGAACAGCAGATACAGACAGAATGGCAGGTAACAGACAGACAGAATGAGAAACAGACAGACAGAATGCAATAACAGAGACAGATGCAGATAACAGACAGAATGCAGATAACAGACAGACAGAATGGCAGTAACAGACAGACAGAAGCAATAAGACAGAAGATGCGTAACAGACAGACAGAATGGCAGATAAAGACAGACAGAATGGCAGATAAAGACAGACAAAAGGGCTAACAGACAGAATGGCAGATAACAGACAGACCAAACCATCCTGCAATGACAGAAAACCAAACAGAGAAAGGGGGGCAGAATAACAACAACCTGAAAATACAGTATTTAAATAACTTACACATAATTATGCACAAAAATCAAGACAAGACAGAAAGATAAAAAAAGGATTAATCTGTACCTTATGTCTGAAGTGATGAAAAAGGTTCTGATGGTGCTGGGCCTGCCTGCTGTAATGCTTCTGTCCCTCTGGATAACAGTCTTGGTCAAAGGACTAGTGATAGTGATGAAGATGATGACAATGATGAAACCATCTTGGTCAACGAACTGATGACAATGATGATGATGATGATAATCATCTTGGTCAACAAATGATGATGATGTTGATGAGGATTATCGACGACAATGATGATGATGTCCTTCAATCTCCTGCACGACCTTTTCCCTGCTTGGTTTTGTTTATTTCTTCTTTAGTTGGGGTGTTTTGCTCTTGGTTTGCCTGATTTAGGTCGTTTTGTTTGGTTTTTGTTGTTGTTGTTTTTTTTGGGGAGGTTGTTCTTTTAGTTTAAGCTTTCTTTCATATTATTAAGCATTTCTTTATGGGCATTTTCCCTTCTGTGTGTGGTTTTTTATGGTTACTTGTTTCAGTTTAGTTTACTATGCTTATTTCAGTATATGTAATGTTCAGTTTACTTTTTTTTTCCCATTTTGTTTTAACGGGTTACTCTTTTTTTAAAGTTTGTTTCTTTTAGTTCATCTCACAGGTTTATAGTTTCATCATCTGCCAAGCACCAGTCCAGCTGTTCTCAGATTACTCATTCCAAACTTACCCACAACAACTGATATCCAGGCAGATTCCACTGTACTCACAGCCTGGAGTTGCCCTGAGCTTTATTCACATGCAAGACCAGACACAGCCAGAACTTGGGGAGGCCTTGCAGCGTTTGTCTCTTTCCCCCCCCTTTTCAATTTTAGTTGTTTTTTTTTAATTTTTGTTTTTTGTTTCCTTGCTTGGTTTTGCTTGTTCCTGTTTTGGAAGTGGCTTTTGAGTTTTGCACAAGTGCTCCATTTGTTTGGGTTTTTTATTTAATTTTCAGTCCTGTTTCCCTTATTTAATCATTGTTTGGTTTATTTCCCTTTTAGATTTATACCGTTTTCATTTTTATTTTGTCTGTCTTTTGCAATGCACTGGCTTGCATTGCATTCAATTCATTTTGTCAATTTACTTTGTGTACACTCGTCTCACTAATATAAAAAATATATATCTGCGTAGCTCAGCGATTGAAAAACCTGAAAATTCCAAATATTATGCATCAACTGTACAAGCATTGGATTAAAAGTAGCACAATTCAACAGTCCAAGACCAGCATACCTTCTGGTCCCAGACACCAAGTCAAGAAGCACTTCAAGTCTTTGCTAAAGCATTTTTGTTTATCATCCCTTCTCCATACCTCAACAGAGATCCTAAGAAAGAAATACATACAGTGGAGATATCCTGAACTCTGCAGGACTGTAGTGCTGACACCTTCATCCTAGTGTCCTTGGTGACAAGGTCCATCACAGCCAGCCATGTCTGTTAACAGACAAAGTGTGTCACTAACATGGCACTGTAATTGTAAAAGCAGAGGAGGAGAGAGAGAGAGAGAGAGAGAGAGAGAGAGAGAGAGAGAGAGAGAGAGAGAGAGAGAGAGAGAGAGAGAGATGTTATATATTTGATCCCAAATGATCTCAATCCAAAGTATATGGCACTATAAAATGCATCACACTGGTGTCATCTTTCGACACCTCACAATCAGAATGGGGTTAACTTAATAGCTTACTTGAATATCTCTTCAGTTTGAATTTGTCTGGCAAAACTCCTATACCCAAAATCTCACCAAGTCATTGATGAAACTGGGATCGCACAATAAGATTTTGCTAATACATGGTAAGGGAATGTAACTGACCAAAGTTAATAAACACTTTTAAAAAAGCCCGAAATTTGAAACCGGAAGCTTGTAAATGGGTAGTGCAGCGTCTTCCAAATGCCATACCATGAAAAAAGGCAACTGAAAATAACTGACCTTCTGATAGTATGTGTGCAGCCATCTAGAACTTTGAAAAAGAACTGCAGACTACAGCTTAACCACCAAACTCACACATTACTGCTTTATCTGGCGTCAACCCCAACCTTGAACCCATGCTCACCTGCTAAGAGCGCGCCATATTAGGTGACAAAGAGGGATAACTCTAAGAATCTTCTCCTTCAGATCAACAATGCCCCAAGTTCTAAACCAGATTTTTTTCATAAGTGACTGGTGTTTCCCTTGAATGTTGCTACAGTTTGTAAGCCCAGTGAGTTTGTTTGTTTGTTGTTGTTTTTTGGGGGGTGCCCCCTCCCTCCCTCCCAAATTTGTAAAGGTGGACAGAAAGGGAGTATGGACATGGGTAGAGATAGTGGATGGAAAGGGGGGGGGAGGCAAGGAGAAAGGATGGATAGCTGGGATGGGGGGGGGGGGGGGGGGAGGCAGGAGAGACAGATAAGCCAGGCATACTTAAAGTCTGCCCATACCATACAATATCTGCTGCCAGTTGGTTCCAGTTATTAGACATTGTGCGAGGAAGACGCAGCATCTTGTACTGTTCCGTTGTGCTGTCGGAACCATGTAGTCATAGGACTATGTCTACTCATGACTCACTCCTCCTTCAACACTGATACCTGTACCACAAGGAGAGAAGAGAGGATAATGGGGTGGGGGTAGAAGGAGGGCCGGCAGGTATTTATCATAATTATCGTGACTGGTAGACAAATGACCCTTGTGCCCCTTCCCATGACCAGAACTGTTTGTCTTTCATCAGAAACCGCCTGGAAAGACTTCCTACCCTCGGTCATCCAGTTCAGCCAATCATAATAATAATTATTAGCCTACAGCCTTGTTCATGTTGATTCCACACGTCTAGGAACTTTCCACATGTTTAGGAACTTTCCACATGTCTAGGCTACAGTTCCAGAGCTCTCTCTCTCTCTCTCTCTCTCTCTCTCTCTCTCTCTCTCTCTCTCTCTCTCTCTCTCTCTCTCTCTCTCTCTCTCTCTCTCTCTCCTCACACACACACAACACACACAACGCCGCGCGCGCGCTCCACACACGGGGGCAGGGGGGGGGGGTTGGTGGGATAGCCTAGTGGTCAGAACATTGCGCTCGCAATTTGACGACCCGAGTTCGACTCTCGTTCGAGGAGATTTTTCTCCTGGAGTTAACATTAGTTCTGACTCCACACTCCCCAAAAGTCATTCGGATGAGACTAGAAACCGAGGCCCCGTGTGCAAACGTACGCAGAACATCTTGCGCACACGTTAAAACCCCGTTCCGCCTTAGGGAAGACCAGGCCATCGTGTGCCGGTAGGAGCGGATGACAAAATGATATTTAAGGAAAACAGCATGCACACAGGTGTCGTGTTTAGGCACCATCCCTGAGGGGGAAAAAATAATGGGTAGGCGCTGCACTTGTGGCGACGCGCTCTCCCCGGGAAGAGCAGCCCGAATTTCACGCACAGAAATCTGCTGTGACATAAAGTGGTATAGATAAATGAATAAATAAATAAAATAAATACCTCACAGGCACATGCACGCACACACGGAAAAACTGTCTCTCTCACTCACTCAATCATGTACACACGTGCACGCGCGCGGCGCGCGCCGCGCGCGCCGCGCCGCGCGCGCCCCCCCACCCACACACACACACACACACACACACACATTCTAGCCTTATCCCATCTTTTTTTTTTACTTAATTGACTTACTTTATCCGACCTCTTTACCATTTTAGGGGTCGAGGGGCGAAAGAGCTTTCGGTCTGCCGCAAGTTTGAAGGCCTGGGTGGGTGGGATGTTGTGGGTCTTCAGTGTTTCTTTCACACCCTCGATCCAGGTCTTCCTCTTGCCTTGTAGCCTACCCGAAAATCCTTGTGTTGTAAGCTTCAGGCTACTGGCAATCTGATGAGGTGCCACGCCTGTCCTGTAATTATTAGTTACACAAAACTGGGTCGAAGAAAATTGCTTTTTTGTCATGAAGAGCTTTCCAAGGCACATCCACTCACACAGTCAATCGGCCACAAATGTATAATGAAATGGTGTGCATTTCTGATAACCTAGGACTGTACTTCATAAAAGACATACGATGACAAGTGTCAATTGAACATTTAAGTCAACGTGTAGCGTGCGTACAAACCAAACGCTGGTCTGCTTCCTCTGTGAGCTAGCCAGCCAAGCCAATTCCATTTTACAGGGGTGAAATAGGCCTACCGAAGGCCGCAGTGCGCCTGGCATGCAGCTGGCACACTGTTTATTGGCCTAGCCTAGAAGCCACTTACTCTAGGCTAGCCTAGCTCTGCACGGGACAGTCTTTTCAGAATCTGGTCAGCTAAATTTAGAACGCCGCAGCGATGCCAGAAAAGTGTTCAGGGTAGGGATAAATAATGCTTTATATCAAGAGTTGCCCAACATTCCCAACTTGGCCTCAACAGATTTCAAACAAAGACATATTAAAGTTTTAAAATCCGTTGATAAACAAAGTAGACTCTATATGATATCACTAAACAGGGTATGGTCAAATTTGCAGTAGTTCACACTCGGATTTTGCCCGCCTCACCTGTTACTATGGTATATAATAAGGTACTGACTGGTAAAGGTCTTAGCAGAGGGGACCGGATAGTATATAGCTCAGTGGTCAGAGCACTGTGTGTGTGTTTATTTTATTTTTATTTTTATTTTATTATTTTACATCGAGGATAATGGAATAGGTCGTATCTTTTATTATATTTACATCCAGTCCCCGTGTGTATGCAGTTTTGTAAATGTCATCTGTTCCCACCGGCACACAATAGCCTACTCTTACGAAAAGTGGAACAGGATTTAACGTGTGCGAAAGATGTTTTGCGTGCGTTCGCACACGGGGCCTAGCTCGGTTTATAGTCTCATCCGAAATACTTTTGGGGGGAGTGGAGTCACTGATGTTAGGCCTAACTCCAGAGGAAAAATCCCCTCGACAGGGAATCGAACCGGCGTGTGTGTGGTGTGTGTGTGTGTGTGTGTGTGTGTGTGTGTGTGTGTGTGTGTGTGTGTGTGTGTGTGTGTGTGTGTATGTGTGTGTGTGTGTGTGTATGTGTGTGTGTGTGTGCGTGCGTGCGTGCGTGCGTGTGTGTGTGCATGCATACATGCACATACTTGGATTTGCGCGTGCATGAATTTGTGCTTGCATATGCTTGTGCGTGCGTACATGCGTGGCGTGCACAACCCTGTGCTTGGCTACGTGCATGCGTGCATGTGTACTTAGGAGCGTGCAGAAGTGTAGGTGCACACGCACTGGCGAAAAATGCAACCATCTTCGGGCTATGGTGTCGCCTCCGGCAAGAGAAGCATTGGCTGCCCACACTAACAGTTTTAGGCTAGTTGGGCAGTGGGA